>PVHT021183524.1:24369787-24535395 GCA_004024745.2 Catagonus wagneri
GGGGTCTAATCGGAGCTGTGGCCACTGGCCTGCGCCGCAGCCACAGCAACGCAGGATCCGAGCCGCGTCTGCAACCTACACCACAGCTCACGGCAACGCCGGATCGTTAACCCACTGAGCAAGGGCAGGGATCGAACCCGCAACCTCATGGTTCCTAGTCGGATTCGTTAACCACTGCACCACGACGGGAACTCCTAAAAGTTTTTTTTAATTAAAAAATTTTAAATTAAAAATATTTAATTGTGGCAAAATATACACAGCAGAAAACTTGCCATCCTAGTGACTTTTAAGTGTACGTTCAGTAACGTTAACGTTCATGTGGTGCAACCATCCTCACCATCTATGTCAGGGTTCTTTTCGTTTTCTCAAGCTGAGGTTCTGTAACCATTAAACAGCCCCCCATTCTGTCTCCCCTAGACTTTGGCAACCACCATTCTACTTCTGTTTCTGTGAATTTTCACTTCTCGAGCTACCTCATGAAGTAGAATCACGCAGTATCAGTCTTTTTGTGACTAGCTGATTTCACTTGGCATAATATCCTCAGGTCAGTCACACTAGAGCACATGTCAGAACTTCCTGTTTTAGGCTGCAGGATAATATTGCATTGTGCGTATATGCCACGTTTTGTTTATCTCCTCATCTATTAGTAGATGTTTGGGCTGCTTCCTACTTCCTGAATACCGTGAATAATGCTGCTGTGAACATGGGTATACAGATAGACTTTGAGACCCTGCCTTCAATCCTTTTGGATACATACCCAGAAGTGGGGTTGCCGCATGTGATAATTCTATATTTTGAGGAACTATTCTGAATACTAATCCCTCATCAGATATGGGATTTGCAAAGAACATATTCAAGTTCTTTGCCAATTTTTGAATCAAGTTATTTTTTGTTGTTGAGTTCTGAGAGTTCTTTATACACTCTGGAAACTAGACTCTTATCAGATAGATACACGATTTGCAAATGTTTTCCCCAGTTCTGAAGGTTGCCTTTTTACTCTGTTGATAATGTCCTTTGTTGCAAAACTATGTACAGTATGTTTTTTTTATTTTCTGTTGTCTGCTTTTGGTATCACATTCAAGAAATCATCGCCAAATCCAGCGTCGCAGTGCTTTTCTCCCGTGTTTTCTTCTAAGAGTTTTATAGTTTTACGTCCTACATTTAGATGTTTGATCCCTTTTGTGTTAATTTTTGAATCTGGTGTAGGTAAGAGTTCAACTTTATTCTTTTGCATGTGGACATCCAGTTTTCCCATCGTGAACTGCTGTCTTTTCCCTGTTGAATGGTATTGCCATCCTTGCTGAAAATAATTTAACCCTATATGCAGTAGAAGTTTATTTCTGTGTTCCCTAGTCTGTTGTGCTGGTCTCTAAGTCTGTCTTTATCCCAGCAGCACATTGTTTTGATTATAGTTTTGTAATAAGTTTTGAAATCAGGAATTGTGAGACCTCCAACTTTGTCTTTTTTTTTCAAGATCGTTTTGACTATTCAGGGTCCCTTGAGATTCTGTATACATTTTTAGGGTGGAGTTTTCTTTTTCTGCAAACAAATGTCATTGAGATTTGATAGGGATTGCATCGAATCTGTAGATTGCTTTGGGTGGTATTGGGGTCTTAACAGTATTATTAAGTCTTCCAGTTCATGAACACAGGATGTTTTCCCATTGATTTGTGCCTTTAATTTCTTTCAGTGACATTTTGTAGTTTTTAATGTAGAAGTCATTCACTCCCTTGGTTAATCTTTTTCCTAAGTATGTTATTCTTTTTGAGGCACTTGTACATAGAATTGTTCTCTTCATCAGGGCAGGTTTGCCATCCGTGAGGGCTCCTATGCTTCCATTCACCCTCCCTTCCTCAGAGGCCGGCTGATACCAATTATGATGAGAAGGTAGGCCACCCAGAGGGTCACCTTTGCCCTCGGAAGTGGCCGTAACTCTGAATCTGCGGAAGGAGGTCGTCAGTGCTGATTTAGTGTGGGCTGAGGTGGTTCAAGGTCTGAGCCTTCGAGACACATCATCTAACATGCTTTAATTCAGAGCGCAAGTATGAATCGCCCTCTTCCAAGCGCTACTTCAAGCAGGGGGAAGAGAGATGTAGCAGCTGTTGAGAGGCTATTCAGTTTTTAAAGTTTTACTCCAGCAAAAATTGCAAGAGGTAAATAGTACATCCTTGGCTGTGCCATGTTTTCGCTCTAATTCTGCTTTGATCTTTCTCTTCTTTTATCCTGTTTCCCTGTTATCTGGTTGTCTTTCTGTCTCAGTTCCTCCCACCCCCAAATTCCCTTTCTTCAGCCTCCTTAACAAAACATACCTATCACACTGTGATTCCCTCAGGCCTTTGCTGGGCGTAAGGAAGCACTTCTTGAAAAATCTGCTCTTGCAAAGCAAGAACAGGTAGAAATGTCTTTGCAGTTTTACAAGGTGACAATGTCTTAATCTGAGCAAGGTGACATGAATTGGTCTAATCCCTGGTAACTACAGGAACCCAAAGACTGGGGGATGTTTGGGTTTCATCTAGACCTGGACCTGACCTGACAGTGGACAGAAAAGCCGGAGTCACCTGACTTAGAGGCCAGGTGACATGCTGGCCTTTGAGACAACGCAGCTATACTGGTAGAGGTGCCTGAGGTCAGCCTCAGCCCTGCCTGACCACAAGGTCTCAGGGAGCCTGGAGCTGTAATTGATATTGGTTTCTCAATGACCCATTTCTAACCTTAGAGCTTCCTTCAGTCTTGAGGTTGGGAGGGCTTTAACCTTGAATTCTGTGGTTGCAGGATCCTCAGGGTGCTCCAGTGGTGTCTGCTAACTAAACTCCAGAAATGGGGAAGATTTGTAAAGAAGTTATCGCGGTGCGACTGTGCAGAGGTGGGGGGGCGTGCAGGCAGCAGCCTCAGGCCACACTCATGGACCCCTGTGAGATGTCGTCAGAGTGACCACAGTGGGCGGCTAAGGGGCCTCCATCTCCAGACCTCCTGGCGACTCCCTCTTGCTCTGGAAACCCCCAGAAGCCCGGGCTGCACAATTCCTCAGCTCCACAGTGGGAGGCCGGCCTTAGCAGTGAGTGGGACTCAGGATTCTGCTTTGTGTCCGGCTGTCTGAGACGTGAATTTGATACAAAGTCCACAAACATTTCACTGCAAAAGGCACATTTTATCTCCCTTTCCAGAACCTCCGAAAGAGCCAAGCTTGGTGGCTTGCCAGACACGCTTTCCTCCTTAGGCTGATGTGTCAGTGCCCTTGGTTGCCATGCGCCTGTTGAACCCCACGTCCAGAGCTCTGGATGCAAAAGAAAGGCAAGTGTGGAGGAAGAAGCCAGAGGGAAGAGGTGCCAGTAGTACCTTGGGTAGCGGGCACCGGGCTGAGCACACAAACAGATGGAGGTAGGCCAGAAGGAAACGGAACACAGAAACCCAAACAAAGGCAAACACCTCTTTCCTACTTCCTTCTTGCATGGCACCAAGTCTGCTTTGCTGGAGGCTGAAGACTGATTACTGTTTTGGGGCCTCTGGTTTTAAACCCGAATGGGTAGAGCTTCAGCTGTAGGATTAGGACCTTCTTTGTTGAACCAACGGAATCTCATGTTATTAAACCTTCCCTCTTAACTTGCCACCTGCTCCTCTCCTTCCCTGGCCCTAAGACCCTGAGCCCATGTCTCCTTTTATCTTTG
This sequence comes from Catagonus wagneri, assembly GCA_004024745.2. Classification (NCBI taxonomy): domain Eukaryota; kingdom Metazoa; phylum Chordata; class Mammalia; order Artiodactyla; family Tayassuidae; genus Catagonus; species Catagonus wagneri. Next base: position 24,373,453 of record PVHT021183524.1, read on the forward strand.
TTGCCTGTTAATTCTTGTTTCATCAGGTGGAAGGCTTGTTCTGGAAATTAAAGTTTTGAAGGCAGGGTTCCTCAGCTTCCTCTCTGGGTAGAGCAGGGCGTCCCGAAGACTTCAGTAATCACACCTTCCGCGTGCCTTCCTGCACTGTTATCTCTAGCGTGCGTCTGACGCCTTTAATTTATATCCTTGAACTTCAAGGGGTCTTTGTCTGTGTGTATGTTGTCTCCAAGCAGAGTGTCGTCATATTGGGTGAAACGAGCTCCAGGGCTACTGGAACTCTTCGATTCTATGTATTTTAATTATTTTGATGATTTTATCTTAATGTGCGCCCAAGCCCCTAATGGCATAGCAGGCATTCAGCATGTATTTACAGTGACCGCCCGCTGGGGGCATTCAGAGTGACTGTCGTAGAAGTTTTCCGGTCAAGTTTTGGGGTGGGCGGTGACATTCCTCCCCAGATGAAAGTCCAGAGGCAGATGCCACAGAAAATGAGGCCTCCCCCAAACTACTTGGTAATAGGAGAGCCCAACTGCTACTTCTTAACAACTGAAGCCAAGCCATGACAATAGGCCTAATAAATTTTCCTTGTAGTTTCAAGAGGATGTGGTATCTTTCACTTCCTGTCCCAAATTGCCCTGCATTGCTGCGCCATGCGACAGCTGCTTCATATCAAGGCATGGCCAAGTTCCAGCTCGGGAAGGAGGGGTGAAATCTGGTGTGCCACCATGGTGTCAGGACAACCACTGTAGGTGTTTATAGACTCCAGGTCCCCACTCCGACACTGTCTGAACGTTCATGTCTACAGCAGGACATTAAAATGTTAGACTGGGAAGAGACCAGCCCCACTCTTCCAGTTTCACAGATGAAACACGGAAGTCCCCCCCGGAGATGAGACCGGCTTACTGCATGCTTGTCACACATGTCATACATCATGCGTGCTTTCTTATCATTCTGCTTCTTTCATAAATAGAAGACAAGGATGAACAGGTGAAGGTATGTGAAGAAGGGGAGAAAAGGTCAGAAATCTTCACTGGTGCTCCTGCGGTACTTTGAGTATATCTGCTTTATCGTACTTTGCCTGCATTGTGGGAGAACTTAAACATAGACAGATTGTACTGACCTCACTATAAAATATTGGGCCATTGGAGTTCCTGCTGTGGCTCAGCAGTAACAAACCCAGCTAGTACCCATGAGGACACAGGTTTGATCCCTGGCCAACGCAGGATCCGGCTTTGCCACTAGCTGTGGTGTAGTTTGCAGATGCAGCTTGGATCTGGTGTTGCTGTGGCTGTGGCACAGGCCGGCAGCTGCAGGTCCAATTTGACCCCTAGCCTGGAAACTTCCATATGCCGTTAGGTGCAGCCCTAAAAAAAGACACACACACCGAAGAAATAGCGGGCCATTAATAAAGCCACTGAGGCGCTTGAAGACGGTCTCTGCAATATTGGTTCTCACTTTTTCCTGAATGTACTTTTTTCCCTTCCATTTTTTTGGGGGGCAGGGGGAGGGGGCAGCGCCTGCTGCATGTGGAAGTTCCTAGGCCAGGCATCAAACCTGTACCACAGAGCTACCTGAACCGCTGCAGAGACAATGCTGGCTCCTTAACCTGCTGCCACAAGAGAACTCTTCCCTCCCGTTTTTTAGCAGTGCCATAAAGATGTACCTACCTAATGTGTGTCAAGTCTGTATAAGGAGCGAACCAACATACATCCGTGAATCGATTCCAGTAATTGATTTTCTGAGCTTTTGACTTTTGAAATGGTTTCAGATTTTTAAAAAGTCGTAGGCATAGTAGAAAGAGCTCTTGAATACTGTCTACCCAGATTTCCTTAATATTGAAATTTTATCCCATTTGCTTTGTCGCTCTTCGTCACAGTGGTATGTATACTAGAGCCACTTGGTTCTTTCTGGACCTTTGTGAGCTAGTTGTTTAACATGGATGTCGTTAAACATTAAATTATTTTAGTTTACAATTCAATAGTAAAAGCAAAGAGTGAAAGTAAAGAGGCAGATGCTGTGGTGACCAGTGCCTCCTCCAAACTCAGATAAACAGACAATACACGAACACTCAAAACTCGTTTCTTTCTGATGATTTTTCTGCTGTTTTCTGGAGTCGATTTTCTTCTCTTGTGTCTGTAGTGGACATAGAATATCATGGAGTGCCGCTGTTATCTCTTCCCAGCTCTAAATCCAGTGAGCACTCGTAGAGACAATTACTTTTTTGCTTTTTTCTTTATTTAGCTTTATGGAAGTGATGAGACTGTGATAACAATACAGGTTAATGTGTGTTGTGTCAGTAGCTGTTAACATTGTAAGTAGCAACCTCAGTTTGACTACAAGTGTAAGAGTTTGGCAAAAGTCACCAAAAACATTTTGTGAGAATCATTTGGTTTTATGGACTATAGCAGAGTACACTGCCTATTTAATTTTTTTTTGTAAATTGTATACAACACATTCTTCACCAGTAAAATTTATACTAAACTTTTGTGCATCTGTATATATGTGTATATATGCACCTATTTTTGGAGAGCTGATTATTAAACCCCAGCACACTACTACATATACATATTATTTTTTTTCTGAGAATAAAGTGCGTATATATTGCCCCATTACTGCTAAATATTTCAGAATGTACTTTCTAAAAAAAAAGAAAAGGATGTTCTCGTACACAACTGCAGTAAGTCATCAACACTGGAAAATTAGCATTACTAATACTGTTGTATTATATATGTAGTCATACTGATCTTATTCAGAATTTTCTAATTGTCCCAATAATGCCCCTCCCCTTTTTTGCTCAGTATGTGATCCAGAATCACTTGCTACATTGTTTTCATGTCTTTTTATATCCTTTAATCTGGAATAGTTTTTCATTAAAAAAAAAAACCTTACTTTTCTGACATTTTTGAAGAGTATAGGCCACTTATTTTATAGAGTGTTCTCAATTTTGATTGGATGTTTTCTCATGCCTCCATTCAGACTTTGCATATTTGATGAAAAAACCTCAGAAGTGATGTTGTGTCCTTGTTGGCATTTTACATTGGAGGAATATGATGATGTATAAATAAGTATGCCTATATTCTGATAAAACGTTATTTACGAAAGTAAGCAGAGGTTTGAGTTTGGTCCATAAGCCATCATTTTCCAACCCTTGGCTTAGGCTTCAGTATCCAGCATTTTTTTTTTTTTTTTTTTGCCTTTTGTCATTTTAGGGCCACACCTGCGGCATGTGGAGGTTCCCAGGCTAGGGGTCTAATCGGAGCTGTAGCCGCCGGCCTACGCCAGAGCCACAGCAACATGGGATCCGAGCCGCGTCTGCGATCTACAGCACAGCTCACGGCAACGCCGGATTGTTAACCCACTGAGCAAGGCCAGGGATCGAACCCACAACCTCATGGTTCCTAGTCGGATTCGTTAACCGCTGCGCCACGACGGGAACTCCAGTATCCAGCATTTGTTAGACTTGACTGAACCTGGGCTCCTTCTGTAAAATGCAAGATGAAAACACAGAGGGGAAGCTCATTAACCAGAGTGCTCTGGGGGCTGAGTCCAAGTCAGTTTATTTAAAAGTCAGAATTGAGAGTCCCTGTCGTAGCTCAGTGGTTAACGAATCTGAATGGGAACCGTGAGGTTACAGGTTCGATCCCTGGCCTTGCTCAGTGGGTTGAGGCTCCGGTGTTGCCGTGAGTTGTGGTATGGGTCGCAGACGCAGCTTGCATCCCACATTGCTGCGGCTGTGGCGTAGGCCAGCGGCTACAGCTCTGATTGGACCCCTAGCCTGGGAACCTCTATATGCCACGGGTGTGGCCCTAAAAAGATAAAAAAAAAAAAAAAGTCATACTTGCAGGATATATAGAGAGAATTTCTGCAAGTATATCAGGCTACATGTTTTCTAAAGTAATTTCAGTATCTGGGAGCCAGTATTTTCAAAGATTCACTTTCATAGTGAATGAGCCACCAGAGGACAGTGTCCTTTCTTATTAGCTGTCACCATTCTTAGGTATGCATTATACTCATCAGTGGAGTTTCCGCCTTGTGCCCTGAGCTCTTCTGCTGCAGCACGATCTCAGGGGTGCGTTGAGTTATATGTGTTTCTATTTTTAAAGCATTTTCCAGGTGTTCCAGATGAAGCCAGATGAGGGACTAGCACTAAATGATGAATTGAGATTCTCAGGGACGTATCTTAATGACGACATAAGAATAATCTCTAATTACTGCATTGATTTTATGTAAATAGATTCTTGTAAAGGTTTTGCAATATTTTAAAAGTTAATAAGTAGTTAAAATACTCTTCTCTAAGCCCTCTCTCTAAACTTGATTGCTACTACTGAGCTTCTTATCAAACTATTTTTTTCATGCATAGTGAAAAACTTCTGGATTTTCAAAAAATAGCAATTATTGGACTCTAAAGAGTCTAAAAAGTGTAATGGAAATTTAAGCCCATTACCATTTATTCATAAGGACAAGTGACTCAATCAAAGCAGTATCTTTGATGGATTAAATGTGTTTAAACAAATAGTTAACTATAATGCTAGAGGATTAGTATTTTTGGAGGGCTCTATTTTTGGTAGAGCTTTAGCTGATATTCTTTTGATAATCCCTGTTTTTCCCTGGCAGTTGATGCCTCTGTCTGCTTTGGCAATAGTCTTTTAATATGTGACATTTTAACATTATACCCACAGTACAGAATATGAAATTCTGTTGGCAATGCAAAAGTCTGTCAGGTAAGCTTGGGAAATGACAACATAGTTGTTTACAAATTGTTTTAGACCTACGATAGAGAATCTGAAGATATCAATCTAATTGTAATTTGTTGATGTGATACTGTAAGCTATTTTTATATTAAAAATTAACCAATTATTAAGAAAAATTACCTAAATTTTCCGTGTCATCCTGGGACGTTGTCCAAGAAGGCTGTCGGAGGGTTATTTGATTCACTAGAGTATGTGCTTTTGCTTAAATTATTTATTCTTGATTAGGGCTCAGAGGCTGTGAAGCCACGTTAATAACTTAGAAACTTTTGTTCATTAGAGTACAAAGAGCTTCTGAATGGTAGACAAGATAACCCCAGTGCGTCCAGTTTTATTGTCCTGTAGGTCATTAAGTAGTTTGGTCTCTAACTCTGGAAGCTAATTCTGCCAGACTTTTCTTGGCCCATCATATAAACCTTTGATCCTTGAATTCTCCTCTGAACCAGCATTACTACCCTACTGGTCCCTCATTAATGGATTATCTCAGTGTTTGATACCTGTTTTACATGTGTCAAAGTTTCATGTCTTTCACTTTTTGAAAATTGCCTTTTTTTTCCATTTAGTGATCCAAAGTTAGCTATGTTGTCTTCATGTATCAATGAGTTTAGGTCCAAAATTTTGCTTTTTTTTTTTTTTTTGTCTTTTTAGGGCCACACCCATAGCATATGGAGGTTCCCAGGCTAGGGGTTGAATTGGAGCTGGAGCTGTTGGCCTACTGAGCTCACTCAGTAGGTTAAGGATCCGACATTGCCATGAGCTGTGGTGTCGGTCGCAGACGCAGCTCAGATCCTGCGTGGCTGTGGCTGTGGCGTAGGCCGGCAGCTGAGGCTCTGATTTTACCCCTAGCCTGGGAATCTCCATACGCCGTGGGTGCGGCCCTAAAATGTAAACAAACAAACAAACAGAAAATGAGGATAGTAGCCCTGATACGTAGGATTACTGTGAAGATGAAATGAGACTTGCAGTAAAGGGTTGACTCAGCAGGTTTGGAGTAGCCAAACCTCGTTCCAAAGAAACTGGCCCTTGACCCGCTCCTGGGAGATGACCCCGCAGCACTTGGAATATCCTGTCGGTTGAGAGTGTCTGTTTACTTGGGGCCTGAGGCCCTGCCGGATAGTTCAGGCTAACAGTGTGATTTATGATGGAGGCCTCGGGTCACACAGCCAGCTGGAATGATGGAGGGGCTGGAGACGGAGTGACTAGGCTGAGCCGCGCTGCCCGTCCTGCCTACATGATTGACCAGCAATAAAACCCTGGACACCAAAGCTCGGTGACTTCCCTGGTTGACAATACTCTGAACATGTCACACATTGTTGCTGGGTTAATTAAGCACTGTCTGCACAACTCCGGTGGGGGAGCCAGCTGGAGGCTCGTGCCTCATCCACCCACCTCTTGTCTGAAGTCTTTCACCATTGCTGATTTTAATATGTATCCTTTTTCTGGAATAAATGGTTACTGTGAGGTGTGTGAGTCCCTCTGAAAAATCATTGAATCTTAGGTTGGGTGTGGGGAGCCCCCAAACAGGGATAAAGAATATGAAGTACTCTGGGAGTTCCTGTCGTGGCTCAGCGGTAACGAACCTGACCCGTATTCATGAGGACAGCGGGTTCGATCCCTGGCCTCGCTCAGTAGGTTAAGGATCCGACGTTGCTCTGAGCTGTGGTGTAGGTCGCCGGTGCGGCTTGGATCTGGCATGGCTGTGGCTGTAGTGCAGGCGGCAGCTACAGCTCTGGTTAGATCCCTAGCGTGGAAACCTCCATATGCCACGGATGAGGCCCTAAGAAAGACAAACAGAATAAAGTGCTTTGCTCAGTGACTGGCATAGAGTAACTTTGGTTCTATCTTTACCCGACCTCTGGTTCTTGGCTTGCTCATCCTTTCCAGCCCTGTCATGACCCTTTGGACCCACTGACTACTGTTGCTTGATCTAAGGAGTGTTCTCTGGAGAACTGTTATGGTGAACAGGATGCCCAGCCTCAGATGGCAGGTAGATGACAGCCTTCCTGGGGTCCCTGCCTGTTTAGGCCTAGTAGTCCATGGCCTGCCCTGATGTTTAACTTCTGATTCACATCTATGTCTTACCTCCCCTGCTAGACGATCATTCAAGTGCAATAAACAATGCTTCTTATTTCCTGGCCATGCACGGTGCCTGGTGCCTGAGGTGACAGCATGGCCTAATGGGAAACCTGGGTTTCAGAGTCAGAAAAAGCTGGGCTTGAATGCAGCTCAGCTCTTGAAGTGCCATGTCAGCTTGGCAAGATGCTCAGTCTCTCCAGGCTCAGTACGTTTGCACAATGGGACTCATGTTACCTATTCTACAGGGTTATTGAGAGTTATTGGCAGGGAATGGTAGGGGCACTCAGATGACAGTTCAACTCCATCCTCTGATTTGCATGAGCCCTGGACTTTCTTAGGAAAGAACATTAACTTGCCTTGTAACCAGGGTTTAAAAATAAAGAAACACTAGGAGTTCCCGTTGTGGCACAGCGGAAATGAATCTGACTAGTATCAATGAAGATACAGGTTTGATCCCTGGCCTCGCTCAGTGGGTCGGGGATCCAGTGTTGCCATGAGCTGTGGTATAGGTTCCAGATGCGGCTCGGATCCCGCATTGCTGTGGTGGTGGCGTAGGCCAGCAGTTGTAGCTCCAATTTGACCCCTACCTTGGGAACCTCCATATGCTGAGAGTGTGGCACTAAAAAGACAAAATACAATAAATAAAGAGACACTGATGACGGACTGCAGGGCTGGACAAGCAGTAGAATCCAGGTTGCAGGTAGAGACAAAAGGTTACAATTGCTAAGACTGGTTGAAATCATCTTACTGTGTGCTAGGTTCTATTCTAAGCAATTAACATGTCAGAATTACTTTAATTTTCCTAATCCCAATGTAGGAGGCCAGTTGTTGCATTTGGAAACTGAGGCACAGAGAATTTAAGTAACTTGTCCAAGGTGACACAGCTGGTAAGTGGCAGAGCTGGGCTTGGGAAAGGCTCCGAACTTTTACACCTTATGACTGTCATTGAACTAACCGCTTGCCACAGTGCCCGCACACCCCAGGCAGGAGAAATGATGGTGAAAATAGGTTTCTTTATTACTGGAAACACAATCAGATCTCCTGGGAGAAGCTTTCTCAGAAAGTTGGGTGGTAAAACTGAAGTCCCTGTGGCATGAGAGGTCCCCCACCCCTGCATCACAATCACACGTCCGTCCGAGGAGGAGGGGGCTTCTCGCTCCCAGGTGGAGAGAGATGTAAATCCTGGAGACTGGCAGGCAGCGTGTAAGGCTTTCAGAAAGCAGTGACAGCAGAGGGACCAGGCACAGGGTACAAGAGACTCTATGGTCTGGGTAGACCAGGTGGCCCAAATGCAGTGTTGGTTCCCTGTTACAGCTCTGCAGATGGCGAGAAACTCTGGGTGCTGAAAACCCAGACCTCTCACCAAACACCTGACACCCCAATACCACATTCACTTTTCCTTCTGTTAAGACTTCCTTTTCTTTTCTTTTCTCTTCTCTCTCTCCCTCTTTTTTTTTTTTTTTTTTGTGCTTTTTAGGGCTGCACCATGGCCTATGAAAGTTTCCAGGCTAGGGGTCAAATTGGAGCTGTAACTGCCCGCTTACGCCACAGCCACAGGAGCACCAGATCCGAGCTGTGTCTACACCACACCACAGCTCATGGCAATGCTGCATCCTTAACCCACTGAGTGAGGAGGCCAGGGATTGAACCTGCATCCTCATGGATACTAGTGCGATTCATTTCTGCTATGCCACAAGAGGAACCCTCCTCCTGTTTAGACTTCTTATTGGAGTATATCAAAGGAAAAGGAAATGCACACGCAATGCAGTGGAAATGTCCAGTTCAGTGAACGTTTATAAACTGATCCCAACCTGTGACCGGGATCAAGAATCAAAATGTAACCAGCACCGAGAAGTGCCCCCATCATCCTTCCCAAGGACACCACTATCCAAACTTCGAAAGCCTTTGGCTCATTTTGCCTGATGATCATCCTTTTCCCACTATTATTCTAATGGCTTTATTGAGTTAAAATTTTTGTAAACTGATGACATATGTGTGAGGAAAGTGAGAGATGTAGTTTTTTTTTTTTAAATGAAATTTAAGCTGAATGCCTTGTAAAGCCTAGACAAAAGGCAGTTGCAAAAAAAAAAAATTACTGTCAAAGTTAGTGAAGGTGAGACAAGCGTAAAAGATTGGGGAAAAGAATACAAATCTCAAGGGTTACTGTGGTGAAACTGCTCTGCAAGTGGCCTTAAACTTTGTTTGGCTTTCAGGAAACCAGTGCATCATAGATAATGCATTATGGTTACAGTTGAAGCAAAAAACCCCAACTTAGAACACCTGTGAGTGGATCCAATTAAAAAGAAAGAAAAAAAGCAAGTCTTAGCCCAACATCAAGGTATTGGTGTAAATGTGTACATTTTTAGGTTTTAATTTAAAATGTTAATGCGTGTAATCTTTTCAGTGACTCTCCACTTTAAGGGGCTTTTCCTCCCTCTAGCTTTATTGAGATAGGACCGACATATCCCCTTGTGTAAATCTAAAGTGTACGATGGGACGACTTGAGGCGTGTGTGTATTGTGAAGTGGTCACCACAACAAGGTCAGTTAACACGTCCTTCACCCCGCATGAGTACTGTTTTGCTTCTATTGTTAGAGTGAGGAAATGAGCTATCTACTCTCAACTTTAACAACTTTATAACAACTTTCAAGTGTACAATGCAGTGCTGTTAGCAGCAGTTGCCATGCTGTACATTAGCTCCCTGGAAATTTTCTCCCTTAGATCTGGAAGTTTGTACCCACTGCCCAGCGTGTCCCCCTTACCCCGGGCCCCCTCAGCCCCTGGCAGCCACTGTACGATTCTCTGTTTCTATGGGTTTGGCTTTTTAAGAGATCATACAGTATTTCTCTCTCTCCATCTGACTTATTTCACTTAGCGTAATGCCTTCAAGGTTCATTCATGTTGCTGCAGATGGCAGGATTTCCTTCTTTTTTATGGCAGAAGAATATTGCATGGCGTATATGTATGTGATACATACGCTCCACACTTTCTTTATCCAGGCAGCTGTTGCTGGACAGTCAGCTTGTCTCCCTGTCTTGGCGATTGTGAATAGCCTGCTAGGACACGGGTGCGCATATATCTTCAAGACAGCGATTTCCTTTCCTTTGAAGGTGAAGTGGGATGGGTGATTGGTTTTGATCTTTATAAAAATGGGATCGTTCTTGTACTTTCTTTTGTGTCTTCCTTCCTTTGCACAACGCTGTGCGGTCTTCGTGTCCGTGTTGCTGCGGTAGGTGCCATTCACTCCCTCTCCGTGTGGCTTAGTATTCCGCTGAGCACATATGCCACCACACTTCCATCCCTTCTGTCGTTCACTGGCGTTGGGGCCTGGTTTCCCATTTGGGGCTCCTCCCCACTTGACTCACAGAAAGACAAAAGAAGCGGAAAGTTTGAGAACTTTTTGTGGGTGGAACTAGGGACATAGTAATTGACTTAAGACTCATAACAGGGGATCCTCAGAAATATTTGGAGAAGAGGAAAGCAGAAACAGTGACCTGAGTACTGAAATGTCACGGGATGGCTGTACGTTTGCCTTCATTTGTGGTCACCATCTGGAAAAGCCTGTTACACGTGGGTTATGAGGATTGGAAACAATATATGAAACCCCTGACTTGGCCCCATGTAGGCACCCAGTAAATGGTGGCTGTGGATGTTATTATGACACACTGAAGAGCCCATTGTTAACTTTATGCATTCGTATTTACGTGTAACAGAAATGGGATATGGAGATGAGAAAGAGGAAGGCAGATGAAAAGTCCTGTGTAGTCCAAGTGGGCACTATTTTCCCCTCCCGGGGGGCCACCGAGACCTACAGCAGACTGTGGGGCCAAGAAGAACTCTAGAAAGTCCCAGTCAACCCCTCATTTTAGCACCCAGAAGCCCTAGAGAGTTTTGTGGCTTGTCCCCAGGAGCCTTTGAGTGACAGCTTCTGCGTAGAAAAGCAGAACCATGAGTCCTGGTCAAAGGGGAGAACATATGCATGGATGAGGGGCAGGGGACTTCACTGGTTCGCAGAGTCGATCTGTTCAAGGTTGGGTGGCAGACGGCCTTAGGATCATTTGGAAACAGGGTCTGGAATGTTCCAGGGTTTCCTGCTCATCTCTCAGTTGAGTTTCTGAGATGAAATGACACTGAGATGAAAGTAAGAATCTCAGTTTCACTACCAGAGAGGGGCCATGTCTCTTCTTCTGTCCTTGAAATTAGAAGGAGGCTCTGACTGGTGGGGGCGGGGCTTGTACTTCACCTTGTGGCTCGGTGGGTGGAGGAGTGATGGAGTGTGCTTTAATTGGCAGCCTCTGTGGGAACTATGTGTTTTTTGAGGGAGGAACAGTTCACCCACCGAAGGAGTGTAGTATTTCTAGAAGAAGCAAGGGGTATCAGGCAGAAAAAACCCACTAGATATCCTAAAGCATCCAGCTAAGATGCTTTAGGTCACAGGTCACCAATCCTAACTTGAACAAATTTAAGCAGCAAAGGCAATTTGTTGGCTCACATGACTTAAGTTCAAGATAGATCCTAGCTTCAGGAACATTTTGATTAAGTTCAAACTCCTTTTCTCTCTTATTTACTTCTGTTGGATATTTCCTGCTGTGCGTGTTAGTTTCATCCTCAGGCTAGCTTCCAGGCCAAAAAAATATTCCTGTCATGAGCAGAAGCCCTGAGATTCATTCTGATTGGATTGGGTTAGGTCACACGTCTAGTCCTGATTTTGTATTTTGTGGTCAAGTGATGGGAGACCCCAGCTGGCTTTTCTTGGGTCCCTGGTTCACCTCTGGAGCTGCGAGAGAATTGGTTTCCCTGGCCCGGAAAAGCATGGACGCTGAGGGGGGTAGCAAGCGACAGGGGCCCACTTGATGGCTAAAAAGAAGAGAGGGTAAGAAATTACCCCAGATCTCACCCCCTAATAAGTGGTAGCTGTAAGATCTGAACTAAAATCCGTGTCGTCCCCAAGAGCATAAGCCTTTGACTGTAGAGTTCCTGTCACACGAAGCCGTTCTGGGTACCTATTGCTGCATTTCACACCATCTCAAATAATAGCTTAAAACCTAACAAATGATGACTTCTGGTGATTCTGCAGTCTGAGCTGAGCTCCTCTGGGCATTTACTCTGTTCCTTGGGGCTGGGTCATCCCAGAAGGCTTTTTCATTCACAGGTCTGGTGCCTCTGCTGGAATGACTGGGGGATCTGGGTGCTGTTAGACGTTTATTTATCTCACCCTAGGCTCTTCGGTAGGGGAAGATAAGTTATCTCACCCTTCTTCACAGGGTGGCCCAGACCTCTAAGAACAAGCATTCTTTCTAAAAGGATAAGCGCCTGCTTATGCCTCCTTGTTTATTTTCACCAGGATTAGTCACGTGGCTAAGCTCAGCATCGATGTGTGAGGAATCGACCCAAGACTGTGAATATCGGAAGGCTTAGGTTCTTGGAGGCCACCCGCCGTGATGCCCACACTGGTGTACTTTCATCTGCTACCAGTGCAGAAACTGTGCTGTCCTGCGGCAAGGAGGAAGAAACCTCTTTTTAGGCTTCTCTCTCCTTCGAAGGAAATTACCATTCACGATTAATCCAATCAATGATAGGGCGTCCCAGCAGAGGTCCCGTCAGTGGATCATCAGAGGCTCCTTGAGAGGCGTGGCCGCACGGCTGTCCTGCAGCAGGCTCGGCTGGCAGCTCTGCAGCTAATGGCATTTGCAGTTTCTATCCCGTCCTGGCTTTCACAATATAAATTGTCCCAGATGTGCACTTTGGAGCGTGGAGTTTTATTTTTATTTGCTTTTATTTTTTAAACATAGGCTGAACTTTGAGTTGTTTGACTCAGTTTTTCCCCCTTAGGTTTTGTTTTGAGAGTTCTCTATGTCTAGGGCCTTGGTAGGATGGCATGTTGTTCATCATCTTTTTCAGACACCCAAAGCATATGTTTGATTTTTGGCATTCTGCCGGGAAAACAAGAGGAGAGAATTTCAGAGGGGAGGCCATTTGTCACCCACCAGTGGTCTCCTATAAGGCTGTTGTGTGTCGTTCAACTAATAAATGTCTCATCTCTGCTTTTCCGAGGACCTGGGTGAGCTGTCTGCTTTGGGCTAGTTGGTGCGTTCCATTTCTTCTTTCGGTACATGAAGCAGCTTTAAAATTAGTATCAATTCCCTAGGAAGTTTATCTTTTTCATTCTTTTTCTTTCCTTCTCCCCTTTGGATGTAAAACCAGTTTGAATATATTCAAGTTTCTAAACTGCAGGGTTATAATTTTTCAAGCCTAATAGTCTTATATACATTTTTTTGAGGGCATATGAGAATGTTATTTTTATTTTCTGTTTCCCTTCAAGGGACATGGCACAACAGTTTTCTCAATTCAGCTCCATTTCTTTCTGCATATAGATGCTGTTTAAAGCTTAGTATTTTATTATCTCCTCTCATTTCAGATATCTAAATTTTGCTCTTTTGTCTCCTAGCATGGCATTTTTGGAGGAACTTGTTCTATTGATGTGTCCACCCCACTTTAGCTGTTTTTCTGACTCTGTTTTCATGGCTCTTAAAAAAGAGACAATTTGAGAGTGTCACGTTCCTGGGGACTCTTGGTGGTAAGTGTCTTGAAGTCAGATGATAGCTTTGTCCAGTGGATTTCCAGGCTATTTGCAAACTGTGAGTCAAATTTCCATACGAGTCTAGAAAATCAAAATTGGGTATCAGTTTCCTTCTTTGAGATGCTGAAGCTTGGAGAATGCCATTGGAATGCCTGTAGCTCTTGGCATCCCGGGGTCTGCAGGATGAATCTGACATCTCCAGGTTCATTGAGGACTGAGCCTATATTCTGCTTCCAGCCTCAGCTGGTTGTTGCCTTCTGGCTCCGTGCAACTGAGAACCATCTGAAGGGAGAAGATCTCATGATGCCGTGAGATTATTTAGCGTTCCTTACACTTCACTTGAACAGAGCAACTGAAGGGTGTTCCATCTGCATGGGAGTAAGATGTGGACTCTCCCAGGGCTGAAAGAAATTTGAGATACCGAGACGATTCTCATTCATTAAATGACCTTTTCCAGCTAAATAAGGCTTTTTCTTGGCTTAGGACAATTTCCATGGATGAGTTCTGACTTTGGTACCCGTCTTTTTCAGTCTCCCCCCATGTGTGTATATGTATGTGTGTATATGTATGTGTGTGTGTGTATATATATATATATATAAATTTAAAACATAGTTGGTTTATACTGTTGTGCCAGTTTCTGCTGTACTGGTTCCCTTTTTGACATCTAAGCCCAGTCTTACACATCAGAGTTCATTAGGTCTCCATCTTGTTCTCTCCTTGTTAGGGACTGTGGGAGGCCCCGGCCAGGCCCATTTTTACGGAAAGTTTTGCATCAGCCCTTCAGTGATTTGTGTTCCCATCCAACAGTGTAGAGTGCTTGCTTTCCCAGCCCGTATAGATCTAGGTGGAATCGTCAGACTGACCAGCCGAGTCTGGCCAATGCAATGTGGGCAGAACTGATGAAACCACTTCCAGATCTGGCCCCGCCCCTCCTGAGTGATCCGCTCTGTGCCTCCTCCTCGGGGGTATCAGTCATGTCCACTCCCAGGGCCAGGGCCACGTGGGGAAGAGCCTCTGCCAACTGTGTCTGCAATGGCTGTGTGAACTGAGTTCTGATCCTGTTCCTCACTGCATCACCTGTCCTAGTCTCTACCACTGGACTTATGCAAGAAAAATCCAGCCACTCTATATTTTGTTGAGCCTCTGAGAATCTGTAGTGATTGGTTATGGTAGAGTATTAGCTGAACTGATACTCAGGGAACCTCTTGTCCTTGCCGGGCTGAGGGCCCCAGCCTGCACCGTGCGCAGACCCGCATAAGGAAAAGTCAGCAGACCTCTCCTTGGTCTAAGCTGTACTTTGCTTTTCAGAAGCTTGTGAGTTGAAGTGACTGATAATCTTTGAATTTCATTTCTGCCTTCCCCTGAACCAAGAACTGGTTCTTTCCAACCTCAGCCTAAGATAAAACTGCTTTTTGATGTTGAGTTGCTATTCTCTAGGTAAGTGACAGGCGTTAATTAAATCCCTGTTACCTGTCTGGGACTGAGAGAAATAGCAAAGAACCCAGTCTCTCTCCACAAATTTTATAAGTTAACTGGAGAAGCAAGATATCCACGCAGAAATCAACTAGAGGATAACTTGATGCCGTATGTAAACAGATTCTGCAGGGATCCAGCAGAGGGAAGGATTCCTGTGGCCTGTGCTCAGTTGGAGAAGCTATTAGCAGATGTAAGGATTCAGCTTGGCTTAGAATGGGATCTGGGCATCGGAGTGTACTGAGTAAGAATGGGTCCCGATGGGATTGAGGTCTCAGGTGCACAACAGAAACCCATCCTCTTTCTCTGGCGCGGAGGATTTAGGTGTGCCAAGCCTTGAGGTGACTGGAGAGGGCCAGAGGGATGGGAAATTACTGGTATCTGCCCTCTGTTCCTACTGGGTTCCTCCTGGGAAAGGAATGCCAGCCCAAGAGGGAAGCACCTGTGGGCTGGCTTCTTTGTCCTAGGCCTCGGAGGGGATATAACCCCTCTGGGGGGCTCCGTCCATAGCACACACTCCCCTCAACCAGTGGTGTGATGAAGTCAACTCGTATTGACTTAAGAGGGTCGACTGACACATGTTCGGGAATTTTGCTAGACAGTTGTTAAACACATCTGATATTATAACTTAAACTGTATATGTTTTAGGTAAACTTTCAATTGAAAAATTATATTTAAACAAAGATAAGCAAAATTCAAAACTCATCACTTCACTGTTCCATGCTACATTTTCCTACCGTCTGTGCTCTAGAGGCGACTTAAGACTACTGTAGCTGTGTGGTGGCCTTAGGGGTTGAATTACGTCCCCACAGATTTATATGTGAAGTCTCAGCATGTGACCTTATATGGAAGAAGGGTCGTTGCAGATGTAACGAGTTAAGATGAGGTCGTTAGGGTGGTCCCTTCATCCTGGGCGAGGGACGGCCTTGTAAAAACGGGAAGATCTGGACCTATGGCCGTTTGGAGAGAACGCCCCGTGAACCTGATGAGAGAGACGTGGGTGATGCTGCTGAGGCCATGGAAGGCCGAAGATGGCCCGTGGATCCGCACGAGGAGGGAGAGGGCCCTGGAACAGGTTCTCCCGCATGGCCTGGGAAGGAACCGCGCTCTGGGAGAGGGCGTCTCTGCGGGTGAAGGCACCACACCTGGGCTGTGCTGTGAGGCAGCTCCGGAAGTGGCTGCAGGTAGACACGCTGTGTTGTGTCGTGATGCGTCGCTGCCCATCCCCACCTCCGCCCCCGCCAGTCCCCCGGCTCCTCATTCATTGACTTCATGTTGAGAACTTGAAATCGGCCACAGTGGGGCCGATTTGTAAACAGACACCACAAATCTTGATTGTCTAGACAGGGGGTTGGCAAACTACAGCCTGTGGGCCAAATCCCGGCCCCCCTCCTGTTTTTGCAGAAGTTTTATTGGCGCACAGCTGTGCTCAGGCGTTGCCGTGTCGTCCAGGCTGCTGTCACGCTGAAAGGGCAGAGCGGCTCTCAGAGTGGGCAACATTTATTATCTGCCCCTTTAGAGGATAAACTTGCTGACCTTTGGCCTAGCCTTAAGGCAGTGATGAGGCAGTGTTTAAAACACAGATGGGGTGTTCCCTTCATGGCTCAGTGGTTAACAAATCTGACTAAGAACCATGAGGTTGCGGGTTCGATCCCTGGCCTTGCCCAGTGGGTTAAGGATCCGGCGTTGCCGTGAGCTGTGGTGTAGGTTGCAGACGCGGCTCGGATCCCGCGTTGCTGTGGCTGTGGTGTAGGCCGATGGCTACAGCTCCTGTTAGACCCCTAGCCTGGGAACCTCCATATGCCGCGGGTGCGGCTCTAGATAAAAAGGCAAAAAGACAAACAAAACAAAACACAGATAAAACTTTAAAGTGTGCCTGTATGTAGCCATTACATTGTGATAGCACAAAAAAATTGAGAAAATATGCGTCCAGTATTTGAAAACAATTATATGGTTCTGTGGAGAAGTTGCTCTTATCATGCATAAATGAGTGAAGTTCTGACGTAGATCTTTGTAGTTCCACTTTTCTCTTGCTTATGTAAATATAGTGTCAGTCAGCACAGGTGTCAGAAGTATCCTCGTTCGTCACTTGCAACCATAGGTTGTCTACAGATTAAGAGTTTGTCAAAAATCAGGGGAAGCACGTGTGAGATTCAACTGGCTATGGGGAATTTGTGTGTATTTGTAATAAACCTACGTGTGTATACATTGCACATATGTATGTTCCTTGGAGAGTCTGTGTTTGAGCGTTTACCAGCAGGCACACCATGTCCCCAGTGTCTGTGCAACACCCACAACTGAGCAGAAGCCACACAGTTCAAGGATCTGTTGCTGTGTAACTTTGACCTTGGCTTGGTTTCACCACTGTGTAGATTTGGCTTGT
This sequence comes from Catagonus wagneri, assembly GCA_004024745.2. Lineage (NCBI taxonomy): Eukaryota > Metazoa > Chordata > Mammalia > Artiodactyla > Tayassuidae > Catagonus > Catagonus wagneri. Next base: position 24,390,713 of record PVHT021183524.1, read on the forward strand.
CTAAGAGAGCACTGTTGGTGGCAGCAGTTGGAGGAGAAGAGCTCAGGGCACCAAGGCGCTTGGCCTGGCTAAAATCTGCTCTGGGTGCGGGAACAGCAAGTGCCAAGCATCCACGGGTGAGGTGAGCCTGCTGATGGAGGGGTGCAAAAGCAAATCCAAGTTGGGACCTGCTCCCACCAGCAGTAGAAGTCCTTATGTGATGGAGTGATGGGGCGAAAGTGCTGATTTACAAAGACAGATCTGGTGGCAACACGAGGGGCATATAGGGCAGAGGCCTTGCTATCTGTGCCTCAGTAAAAGCCTCAGAATGGATGGCCCTGCCCTACTCGTGTTTTCTGGCGTTTGGAAAGAAGACTTGCAGAGTGTTAAGAAATGGGATCCTTGCTTGATTGTGGAAGTCTCAATGGACCCCCAGAGCCTGCAGAACAGAAAAAGAGAAGAGCAGTTCTGAAAAGCTTTGCTAAATGGCTGTCATGTGGTTTTCTACTATCCCTCTGTTGCTTTCTGAATGTTTAGCAGAAGTGAAACAGAAACCAGAAACACAGATATGCATGGAGGGTCTCACTTTAAAACTAAGTGTTTGCAGTAAGTTGGGAAGACTATGGGCTCCATGGAGACTACACAGGGTGCTCCCAAAGCACCTCGTGTTCGTGGTTTGCGGGGCGTTGCGACCTCCGCCTGGCCCTCACTGGCCTGTGAGTGTAGATGCCCAGGCTGCCCCCACAGTAGAGCGAAGGCCTGGTAGCGGCCTGCGACTTTGGGAACCTGTCACCTCCCCCCTCACCCCAACAAGACAGTGACTTCAACCAGCATCTTCTCAGAGCCCCATCCTCCCTCAGGAGCACCTGTCACTTGCCTCTTCCTTCTGAGCCCAGGTTTGATTTTAGCTAGGAAAGATGCAAGGGACTCTGTTTCGGTGCTGTGGCCGGAAACCCTCGGACCTCAGTGTGCTGCCTGCCTGCTGAGTTGGTCCAGCACTGGTTCCTGGGCTCGTGCCTTTCTTCTGATGCAGGATGAGACGGGCTTGTCCCCAGTGGCCCTGCTCGGTGCTCCAGAGCCCTGAGAAACTGGTGTGTGGACTTGTTCATGCCATATGGCCTTCAGAAATGGATTTCTGCTCCTGGTTCCTAGGCCACTGGCCTTGGCCACTTGGTGATAGCTGTTTGGATAGTGGCCTACCTGTGTGCCTTCCCACATCTCCCAGCATGGCCTGTTACAAGAGTTTCCATCTCTCCCCTCTGAACTGGACTTCAGAGTATTCAGTGGAAAAGTCACTAACTCTGAAATCCACCAGATCAGAGCTCCAATACCTGATCTGTAGCTGTGTGATCGTGGGCCGATTCTTTAACCTCTGAGCCGGTTCCTTAATCTGTAAAAAGGAGATAAGACATCAGGTTGTTCTGAGGATTAAAAGAGAGCGCATAGGTGGAGGATCTGTTACTGAGTACTGCCCTCTCAGATCCGCTCACCTAGCTGCTGTTCAGTGCAGATTCTGGGTCACTTACTTTGGGGCTGGGCGTGAGGTTCTGCCTGCGTAACCAGCCCCCAGGCGATGCTGACATTGCTGGGCCCCAGATCACACTTGGAGGAGCAGGGCGTGGCATGGACTCCCTTCTAAGCACCTGCAGCCTCTAACTCTTGCCTTACCCCAGAGGGAGGCCCTTACTGCAGGCCTGAGACCTCTGGCCTGCCCTCCCTGCCTCTTTGTCCTGTACTGTCAGGAGATCTGTCCCTGACTTTCATGGCCCAGGGGTCTAACATCAGGGAAGAGCTCTCTGCAGAGGAAGAAAGGAAACGCGTTTGTGTGTGGCGGAGAATTTAAACTGGGAACAGTGAACAGGATGACGCAGGAACAGGGGTTCTGCAGGAGCAGGTGTGTTAAGGGGTGCGACACCTATTTAGACCGTCTTAAGAACTTTAACAGTCTTTTGAAATTTATGGTGAATGAGCCCTAGAGAGCTAGGATGTGGAAAAAAATTGGAGAGAGGTCAAGGCTCTGTCTCTGAGCTGATGATGCAAAGTATGGCAAATTGCAGAAAGGAGGGCAAAAAACAATGAGGATGTGTGTGTATTTTTTTTTAAGTATAGTTGATTTATAATGTGCCAGTTTCTGCCGTACAGCATAGTGACCCAGTCATACATATATGTACATGCCTTTTCTATATTACCTTCCATCATGTTCTAGCCCAAGAGATGGGATGTAGTTCCCAGCGCTGCACAGCAGGACCTCACTGCCTGTCCATTCTAAACGTAAGAGTTTGATGTGCATGTACTTCTAATCAAATTGGTTTTTATTCCCAGAAATGCCCCTTTTCTTCTCCTTTTTAATTTTTTTCCCTGTGTCTGTGTGAGACCTTTGGAGGCGTGCCTCGTTTTGATCCAGACGTCCAGGTCCCCCTGCTGCCGCAAGGCCCAGCTCACATCCCACATCCTTCACGTAGGCTGTAGTTACCGCGCTGATTAAGGGTGCCGGGTTCTTCCGCGCCCTCAGCGGGGGCCCAGGGCTCTCCCAGGAGGAGGACTGCAGCGGCTCCTGCCGGAGCTCCAGTACTGCCAGCTCTTCTGGCTGGAGAGGGGCTCTGATGGGGAGTAGATCTCTGCGTGACAGTGATGCGGCTGCCACAGCCAGAGTCTCCACCGCTGGGCTGGCTGCTCTGGTGAATCCTGGCTCCCTGCAGAGGCCTTGGGGGCGAAGAGCCGTGTGCCTGCCGCTCCACGCCACTCACCGAGGCTCTGGCTCACGGCGTGCGGGGGCTGCCCTTCTCCCATCTCCCACGCCTGTGCACGCCCTGCCCGCACGGGGACAGGGCTTTTCCACTGTTAGTTCGTGTTCTCCTCGGAAGCTGGCAGCGGTCCAAAAGAAGTTTTTCTGGAAGAGTTTTAATTCCCGGTGTCTGTGATAACCTGTTCTGCTGCGAGAGGATTTTCCTACAGGGCTTGGGGGTTGGTGTCCAAATGCACAGACTTTGCACTTCCCATGCACTGAGTGGCTCACCTGTGCGCAGCTGGGGCCCGTCGGTGACACCTGGGAGCAGCGTCGCCCTCAGCCCTGTGGCTCGGCTGTCTCCTGACCGCTCTTACCACCTCTCTCCTCTTGGCTTTCTAGCCTCGTCCTTTGTACACAGGTCTTATCTCAGAGACCAGGATGAATTGTCCTTAAGGGCAGGAGCCATGCCTGGTCTATCTTTGTATCATTTTCTTTTTGTCTTTTTAGGGCCACACCTGCGGCATATGGAGGCTCCCAGGCTAGGGGTCTGATCAGAGCTACAGCTGCCAGCCTATGCCATAGCCACAGCAACTTGGGATCCAAGCCAAGTCTGCGACCTACACCACCGCTCACGGTGACCCCAGATCCTTAACCCACTGAGCGAGGCCAGGGATGGAACCAGCATCCGCATGAATGCTAGTCAGGTTCGTTACTGCTGTGTCACCACAGGAACTCCCTAACTTTGTATCATTATCATCAACAGTGTTCGAAAATACCAACTCAACAGGTGACTGGAAAATTGGTGTGCTTTAAAGCCGTATCAGTCTATCAAGCTAGTCTCTTTTAGACCTGGAATTGGCACTCTTGTGCCATCTTTGTCCCCTCCCGGCTATTGCAGACTCTGGAATCTTTCTGTGCAGCCGTGATGGGCAGATACCCATTTGCTATACCCCATAGATCCTAAGAAAAATATCGCCAGGCCGTGTTAAAGTCCCAAGCCAGATAGTTTACTATCTGGAAATACATTATTTTTTCCCCCCCAGATGCTGAGACTAGAAAAGCAAGGTGGAATGCCAGACGCTTGCTTTAAAATTCTTTAAATGTTATAGATATTATTTTTGTTGCTTTGGAAACAGTTCTCTGCAGGGCTCGAAAAGAGCTCCCTCTGATCCTGGCAGTGGACTCAGGCTACTGTGCCCTTTGAATGTGGGGAGAGTCCTCCTGCCTGGGTCTACGAGCTGCTCTATTCCTGGTCATCAGTAGTAGGAGGCGAGGGGACCAGGGGCTGGAAGTGTAGGCCGCCTTTAGAGCAGTTAAAAAAAAATCAGTGGCAGGCAGGGAAAAAAACAGGATGGGGAAGGAGTATAGCTGAGAAATGCAAGCATCTCTTTACCTCACTGCTCGCTCCACCTCCCCGTTCTCAGGCCAGCGCCCACACAGCATCCTCCCCAAGAGTGGGTCTGAACTTGCCTTAATGGGCGAGCGCCCAGCTCCAGTGTGACTATAAATCATGAGTCTGGGGCTGCAGCGCTGGAACTTAATGGGATTACCCTGTGTTGTGACCCTGCCAAGCAAACGGACTGGGAAAGCAGTCTCTGTAGCGTCTGCTGGGGACGCTGAAATTGTCCTGCGCTCTGTCAGCTGTAAAGGTTTCACGTCACGTGACAGCTTTTGTGTTGTGTGGTGATGCTCAGAGTTCCTAGCTGAGCGCGGCTGAATGACCTCCTGGAGGAAAGAGTGGCTCCTCCGGGTGCTGCCCCTCCCCTCCCATCCGACTTCTCTTCTCTGGGTGGAGTTGGCCGCAGAAGGGATTAGGGGCTCGTCTGCTTGCATGGGACCTTCCTGTAGCAGTGCTTCCTGCCCTGACTCCTCCCTCGGGACCTCTCAGACCCTCATTTCAAGCAAATCGCCGATCATCTGTCCCTGGTCCAAGTGACTCTGGGCGGAGCCATCTCTTGAATCAGTCGCCACATATCGCAGTGTGGCCTGTTGCTAGATTTTCCTTTTTTTCCCCCTCTCAGTCCTACTTCAAGTGTGCAGTGGAAAAGACACTAACTCTGAAATCACCAGATTGGAGCTCACTTGGGCAAATTATTTAGGCTTTCTGAGCCACAGTTGGGGTGGCCTATGGCTATGGGTAAGTGTGTTTGTTTGTTGGTTTATTTATTTATAGGGCTGGACCTGTGGCATATTGAAGTTCCCAGGCTAGGGTTCAAATCGGACCTGCAGTTGCCCGCCTATGCCACAGCCACAGCATCCCAGATCCGAGCAGCATCTGTTACCTGCCGCATCCTTAACCCTCTAAGCGAGGCCAGAGATCGAACCCATAGCCTCACGGATACAAGTCAGGTTCGTTTCCTCTTAACTGTGACGGGAACTCCAAGTGTGATCGTTGTTTAAATACTTGGTCTCTAAAATAGTTAATTAATATGCTTCCCACCCACCTCCCCCACCCCCAACCAAGGAAAAAAACCTTTTTTTTTTTTAACCTCTCTGAATTTGCTGGCTCTTCTTGGCCAAGCCATCCATTTTATTAAATTTAAATGCATCTGTTTTGTGAGAAATAGAGAAACGGAGGCAGTTTTGCTGGTAGTAATTGAGAAACCCAGCCCCTTCCTGGGTCCCAGGGTCTTCCTAGGATTCATGGTTCTCACCGCAGGCATGTGGATTTTTAGGTCTCACGCTGGAGTGTGTCATTAATGCTGTTTAGGGTCGGGGACAGGATTCTCTGCTTATGGGCCAGTGTAGACCTACTGCGCACATGTGCTCTGAACTGAGAATAGAAAGACGAATGCATCTTATGTTTGCGAAGCTCGTGGAGCAGCAAGGGAGGAAGTTATGTGAACTGGGGATTGTAATGTAAATGCGGATGGGCCTGTGTCTATTTGTAACACGTACATTTTGGGGCCTCACCAGCCAGTGGGTACAGACAACGTCAAATTCACTGTCAGAACTCGAGTTTCACTGGCCTTTGCTTCTGTGCTATAATGCAGACCCTCAGCTAGTTATTACTGAGAGTCCCTCGGTTCTCTCTCATGCCTTTTGGCTCTGCCCATGGGGTGGCCTTTGCCCCCACTCTGCTTCCGGACCTGGTCGTTCTGCCGAAGGCCTGGCACCCACCCTCCCCAAGCTCCAGGGGACACATGCCACCTTCCCTGCCAACTTCCTGTGCCCAGCCACTTGCTGTTCTAGGTTCCAGAGCAGAGAACACCACTCTGTACCTAGTGTTTTGTCACCTGGGCACGAAGCAGCATGGCTCTGCCCCTGTACCTCACACAGTCCCTTGGCTTCTGCCTGTAGCATCTCTTTCCACAGAACCTGGGCATAATTGCATGGGGCCAGGTCCAGGGACCAAAGCCTCTGACAAACACAACAAGCACCTCCTTGCTGACATCACCCCCACTGCGTAACTGCAGAAATCAACTTGCCTCTCTTTCCTGCCGAGAACCATCTCCTTAAATAGACAGCTTCTGCTGGCCGCTGGTCGTCAATTCCCAGACACGCCCAGGCCGCATTCCTCTTGAGTAGGTCCTTTTCCTGCTTTTTGCTTGTGGCCCTCGTGACCTCACCTGGACTGCTGCCAGAATTCCCTAATTGGCTTCACTGCCTCCGGTCTCTGCCCGGCTCCATCCTGTACCCAGAGTTACTTCAATAAATGACCCTTGGATGGGGTCCTGCTGGAATCGGCCTTCTGTAGGATTCTTCCTGCTGGTTAGAGCAGGGTCCCAGGATATCATTAAAATTACATTGCTAGTTATTGGCCTATTAAATATTTTTACAAATATGGTTTTTACTTTATCCGTTGTCAAACAGAACTTCAAACAGTTCTCATTCATCTTTCTAGTTAGTCCCAACCAACCCAGCAGTATCAAGGGAAAATGGCCATTTAGAATCAATGTCTTTATTTGTTCCATCTGGATATCTATGACATTGGGAAGGATTAGAACTCTTATGGAGAAATGGATCCTTACCAAATTCCAGAAAGAAAGACTGGATCTAGGCCAACCGTAACTTTATTCACCATGGGCTTTAAGGCATGTATCTGAGACGGATTTTCTGGAGAACGTTGCCTTGACCTGGCAGATCCTGTGTACCTGTAGATGGAAACCACTGCACAAACACAGCGGTACGCACAAGATGTCAGGGTATTAATTAGGCAGCATGTGAGTCACACCGTGAGGTAAGAAAGCAGGAAACTGAGACTTCCTCAAAGAGTCGCCTTTTAGACTGACCAGTGCAAAAAACTGCGGTAAGAATTCTTAAAAAAAAATTTTGCCAAGATCAGAAAAGAGCCATAAGGACTTCTTATGCATTAAACAAGCACTTAGGGAGATTTTATCGTAATGCATGCAATTTAGATTTTTCTCATTGTTTTCATTTTGAAGGGAAGAATGAACTCCAGGAAAGGCTTTTTTTTTTTTTTTAGTATTTATTCCACAAGGTATGGGGATTCAGGTAGGAGTCACTGGAGGCCTGGGTCTAGAGGCGACTGTGCCTGCGGACCTGGAAAACAGTCCTCCTGAGCCAGTCACCGCCAAACCAAGAGGACACTGATGAAGGCAAGGAAAAGGTTTTCCTCCACCCTCTTAGGGTCCCCGGCTAGGCCTGAAAATCAGACTGACCAAAGAGAAACTAATAAAAGCATACAAATTTACTTATAGCAGTTCTCTGTGACGTAGGAGACTTTGTAAGGAAACAAAGTCTTGGAGAAACAAAGCTGGGTGTTCTTGTGCCGGGTTGGTAACGTGTGGACAGCCGTGGGGACAGTGTTCAGGACAAAGGGATGAGGGCAGGGCAGTGAGCTACAGGAGGCTCAGCCAGGTCTGGGTGTTCAGATTCTTGGCACCCCTCTGTCCTGGGGTTGAGCTGCTCTCCTCCAGGTATTGGGGGGAGGACCCCTTCACGTGAGGGCTTTGTGACTGGCTTTCAGGGGAGAAGGACGGGGGGGACACCAGGTCTGCCTTCCTGCTTCTGCCGTTTTTGCAGACTCATTTGGCTGAACATATCCAGTGTGCCCGGGTGCCGTATTACGGGGGCAGCGTGTTCTGAGCCCATCAGTAAGGCTGTTTCTCGGAGCGGGTAGCCAGGGTCTGCATAAGGGAGGCACGTACCTCCATGCTCGTTATCACACACGGGAAATGTCATCGTTTAATCCTTACAGTTCTCTGTCATAAGGTCAAGACCGATTGTAGAGAGAGCCAGATGGGCTGGAGTAGACAAGGAAATCTCCACGGTGGGCAGGGGCAGGCTTTAGACACCCCGGGGGCGGGCGGTCTCGGTGGGGGTGCACCTGAGTCGGCAGGGCAGGCCTTGCTGGGGGAGAAGGGATGTGTTGGGAAGAGGAATGTTCGTCCCTGTGAGGCTGGGGCTGTACGACGAGGTCCCTGAGGGCCGGGCAGAGCAGCTTAGCCCGAGCCCACGGGAAGCCGGAAGCCGTGAAACAGACACACTTGGAGAGGAAACCCTGGGTTTGGGGGTGTCATAATTTGAGACACGAGGTGGGCGTGGCCCCAGTGGGGAAGACTGTGTGCAAAGGGCAGTTTACAGAGAAAAAGTACTGAGACTTAGAGACAGATTATTACGGGAAGGGAAGGAAAATCATGATAAACATGACAGCAGGGTTGGGGCCCTTCGAGACCCGGGTACCAAAGATTTCGAGGTGGAGCCGGGTGGGAGGGGGGCTTCTGAGTTCGGCTTTGGCTGTTCGAGGTTAAGAAAATGATGAGAAGCCCAAGTGGATCTCAACAGTGGGGCCGCTGCCTGAAGCCATGGAGGCAGAGATCTGCTCCAGGGTGATGACTGATCCTGCGGATGTGGAAAAATGTTCTCTGAGCGAGAGTGAGGAAGGAAGAGCAGGGGTCCGAGTCAGGGCCTGGGACTGGACGTCGAAGAGGAACCTGCGAACAAACGCTCCCAGTGCTCGAACGTCCCGTGGGATCCTTGCTGCTGTTGCCTGGGGCCGGGAGTCCGTCCCGCTAGCCCCGGCTTGCCCCCGAGACAAGCGGGACAGCACCGGAAGCAGGGAGATGAGGGCGATTTGCTGCATGATTTGACCCACCCAGTTGGTGTCCAGGTCAGGGCACGACTTTAAACATGGCGCCCTCTGTCTGTATTCTCCCTCGATGCTTAGGAAGGGACTCTGTAACTAGTGCTGCTAGCTCTAGCAAGTAAAAATACAGGATGTCCAGTTACATTTGAATTTCTTTTCTTTTTTTTTGTCTGTATGTAGAGCCGCATCCGTGGCATATGGAGGTTCCCAGGCTAGGGGTCTAACAGGAGCTGTAGCTGCCGGCCTTCGCCACAGCCACAGCAAGGTGGGATCCGAGCCACATCTGCAACCTACACCACAGCTCACGGCAACGCCGGATCCTTAACCCACTGAGCAATGCCAGGGATCGAACCCGCAGCCTCGTGGTTCTTAGTCGGATTCGTTAACCACTGAGCCACGGAGGGAACTCCCTACATTTGAATTTCAAATAAACACTGGAAAATGTTACAGTATAGTCATGTCCCCAACATTGTTTTGTATGTACATACATATAAGAACATTATTAGTATTTACCTAAAGTTTAGATTTAACAAGGTGTCCTGTGTTTTATTTGTCAGTTCTGTCCTCTGAGGACTTATCCGACTTCGGTGCTAAGGGGGGGACCGTAATGACTTTTTTTCTTAGCTAAGAGGCGCTGTCCTCAAGTCACAGTTCATTCTTTCTCCTCTTCCCTCCTATTGAATCAGATGATGTAATTCAGAACCAGAAAGGGGTTGTTCAACACCCACCGTTCCTGGTGGGGCACAAGGCATTTTCACACACATGGTATCAGTGGTCTGCAACTTCTTTGGGGATTACAACACTTGGAAATCAGGTGTTTGGGGCAGAAAATCCTGAATGTGAAATAATTTTACCAGCCATCTAGACGAGATGATGGTATTTGCAGGTGTGCATAAAATATTGCCGCAGAGAAACACACATAGTCAAAACAGAACCATTCGTTTTTTTAAGTCATTCCACTGATAATTTGGAGGGACAGTTTACTGAGAGATGTGTGTTTGTTTTTCCTGTTGTATTTTGACCTCCCCCACCCTGAGCAATCAAGCCCTTGTGTTATGAGGCCAAAGCGTGTTGTGTTGGTACCCAGAAGACAGCCCTACCCAGTGCCTTGTTTTAAAGAGCCTTCAAGCAGGGTTAATCTGGGCGGGCCAGGAGAGGAAGAGGTTGAGGAAAAACGTTTGCAGGTGAGGAGGTGCACTGGCTCAGTGTTGGTGGGTGGGGAGTGGGAAATTCCATACACTAAGACAAGGGCCAGCTTTGGGGTTTTCAAGCATAGAAGGGCCTGGGCTCCTCTCCTGCCAAGTGCCTCCTAGGGACTGTGGCTGATGGCTTGTAGAGAAGTGGCAAGGGGCCCCTGGGTGGGTCTGTGAACACAGTGACCATAAAGGGGCTTCTCGGAATCTTCTCAGGGTAGATTGTCCAGACCTTGCCAGGCAACCTGTGACAGAGACTCTCTTCTTTTGTTATTAATATTATTTTAATTGAAGTATAGTTCATTTATAATGTGTTTCTGGTGTGCCGCAAAGTGATTTAGTTGCATATGCACACACACACACACACACACACACACACACACAAACATATGTAATCTTTTTTTCTTTTTCCTTTGTATGGCCGCACCTGCGGCATACGGAAGTTCCCTGGCTAGAAGTTGAACTGGAGCTGCAGCTGCCAGCCTACACCACAGCCACAGCAATGTGGGATCTGTGCCGCATCTGCGACCTGCACCACAGCTCGTGGCAGTGCCTGATCCTTGACCCACTGAGCCAGGGCAGGCATTGAACCTGCATCCTCATGGAGACTATGTTTGGTTCTTAACCCATTGAGCCACAACAGGAACTCCTATATCTTTTTCGCATTTTTTCTTATGATGTATTACATGATGCTGAATATAGTTCCCTTTGCCATACAGTAGGACCTTGTGTTTACCTACTTTATTATATATAATAGTTTGTACCTACTAATCTCAGACTCCTAACTTATCCCTCCTGCATCCGTTCCCTTTGGTGACCCTCAGCTTCTCTTCTGTGTGTGGGAGGAAGACTCTCTTGAATAAACTTTAGTGAGCCTCCTCTAAGCCAACTGGACTCTGACCTTGGGCTTTAGTGTCTCTCTTTGTTGGACCTGCATTGTCCAGCTGTAGCAAGAAGCCCGTTGGGACAGTTTGGTGAGAACCCCTTAATAATCTAGCCGTTTTCCTTATCTGATCAAATTCCTCACCCCCCATCCTTGCTATCTGACCACACTGTTTTGTCTGCAGCAAGAATCCTGTTGAGTTGGTTTAGCCAGAATCCCCCTTTGCCCCTCATGTCTCTGCTTAGTAATTTTTCTGTGCACTGCCCCGCTCATCCTGATCCTTGGCCGTAAACTCCCACTTTCCTTATTGAATGCAGTTGTCTCCTAAGTCAGGTCTTCCTTATCATCTTTAGCAAGTGTCAGAATAGTTTTTACCACCAGCACGCAGCCACAGCAGGAGGAGGGAGTGTTGGCCATGACGGTGGTCTCCTCGCCCAGTTTCCTTGTCCACCCCCCCTCCCACCCCCCGTCTTGGAACCTTGCAGCCCTCTGATGTCGCAAGAAGCCTCAGCAGCAACTGAGACTATATTTCCCTCCAGCCAGGCAGGTGGGAACCGGAAACAGAATGCCTCTGATTCAGAAACATTAAAAAATTTCGTTATTCTTGATTCTTTGAATTGCAGATGAACATTCCATCCCAGTTTTTCTTCTTGCTTGTTCTTTTAGCTTAAGAGGTCACAGAACTACAAGTTTAAGGAAAATCTTGACCCTAAAGTTGAGAAAAATTCTAGCCATTCCCTTAATCCTGCCCTCTCCACGCCCACACCAGCGTTAGGAAAATATCCCCCCTTTAAAACATTTTTAGTGGCTGAACACCTTTAGTTCAGGGTCACAGGAATGCAGTTAGGAAAACTGCAAGTTAACTCAGCATGGTAAGGCTGTGTGTGCTGACGTTTAAAAAGCCCCTGTCTGGCCTGACCCAGTGACATTGTTTCCAGACCAACAGGGACCTCCAACAGAAGGGATGCGTAGGGAGAAGCGCAGGGAAGGACGGGCCGGGCCGTAATCATCGGGCTGAACTGAGGAGGGAACCGCCGGCCAGATCTGAGACACACGGAGTTTTTGTCAGGTCCCCGTGATCAGCTGGAAGTTGAGATGACTCGCGGTCACCCCTGCTCCGTGCTCCCGTTACCCCCTCCCGGGGTCCCAAAGCCCTGATTTGTGTAGGAAAAAAAAGATCACGCGATTTGTCGAAGAATGACCGTGGCCCGTTCTTCGTATCTGTATTTTTCAAAAGCACAGCGAGGTTGTACGTCTCACTAGCTAAAGTTGACAGGGTCTCCCCAGAATGGCCTCGCCTTAGAGGCTGGTGCTGTGGGGTGGGAAGGCACCCAGGGCGATCTGTGAGGCGCTTTTCATGTGTCCCTGGGGAGACCTGGACGGATGGACGGTGGGGGTGGGGTGGGAGGCAGACCTTGACCTCCCAAGCCTTGCCCTGCGTCTCTTATTGAAAGGAAGTGTCCCCAGTCCTCGAGAGCAGTTTGAGTTTCTTTAGCTTCGCCCTGTTAGGTCCTGGGGCCGGGAGGAATGTGGGGACAAAGACCTCCCAACATAATAGGGATAAGACTGGAATGGGAGGTTCTGTTTTGTTTTCTTGTTTGCTGTCTTAATTGCCATTTACTGGGGTTATTCCTTGCTGAGATGGGCCTTCGATTCACTCTCACCACAAACTATTATGATTTAAAAATTCAAGGGAGATATCCTGGCTCGTCCATTTCCTTTTAATAGGATGACCTAGAGTGATCAATAGAGGAAGTGCGGGGGAAAGTTAACGAATGGACGGCCCTGTTTGAGAGTATTGAATTAAGTGATACGTGTGCAAGGCAGAAAGATGAGGTCATTTAGAAATGAGGTTTTTTAAAAAGTCTTTGGCCATTATCACTTGCATTTAGAAAACCAATTTGAAAAAAATCAATCTGAACTGGACTTTTTTTCCTCTTAAATCTTTATCACTCCTTAGGTGACAGGATGCTATGGAGATAAAACTTGGAACTGGCTTTTAAAAAAGAAAAAGAAAAACAGGGTATAATCTGTTGGCTACATTTATGGAAACAATCACTAAAAACCTCATTATTCCCTCGGCCTGGCACGTAGGTTTGTGTATTTTTTCTGTCCACCTGACATTTGTCTAATGGTTATAAGTGTTTAATGGTTACAGGTTCTTGTGAAATACCACAGGTGAAAAAAGGTGAATTTTGCCTGAGTTTAAGGGGCTTTCCTGGGAGAGGATGTGTTTTGTGGCCCAACACTTCATAATTTAGCTCGTAGATCTGGTTTCTTTTGAAAACAAACGCTAAGTCTGGAACTTTCCATGCTTAGAGTCCACATCACTTTCAAGAAAGCCTCGAAGACGTAGCTGAGTGAAAACAGCACTCATTATGACTGGTTACCGCTGTTCTTTCTCACGGGGAAGGCTGGGGGCCTCAAGGATCAAATGACCTTGTTATGCAGCGGTGATGTTTCTCCGTATCTCAGCCTTTTCATCAGAACGACTGCGGCTGAACAAGAGGGAGAAAAGCTTTTGTGGAAACAGTGGCGGGGTGGTATTGGGCACCCAGTCACCTCCGAAGTCTTTACCCAACTTCCCGCAGTCGTGGCAGAGGGCACGGGGTGGACGGCCTCTGACTGTTCTCTGTGGATTGTGCAGAGCAGCAAGTCAGCACTGGCGGTTTCCAGAGTTTGAATCCCTGCCCCTGAGTGTGGTCCCGAGTCTGCTTTCCCCGTCCCTGGCCTCACCCGCCCAGAGAGCGCGCCTTCTGCTCCGTCCCCGGACCCTCAGGTGTGCGCCTGCGCCGATGCGGAGGTGTTGTCGCAGACTTTGGACACGGATGCCGCAAGGACGGGCGGGTGATTGCTCCCTTCAGACGTCCGTTTGTCCCTGCAGAGGTCTGACACCCTCCCTTCAGACGTCTGTTTGTCCCCGGGGTGTTCACGGCCTCGCTGCGCAGAGGTTTGTCTAATTTACGTGTGGTGAGTGGTGGCAAAAAGGAAGAGCTGCTTCCCGCGTTCAGTTTCCTAGGTGGTTTCAACCCTGAGACTCCCCAGAGTTTTGCATCAGCGCTGGGTTCAATCCTAAAAGAAGTTGCATCAGGCGAGGCAACTTTTACCTGCTTTGTTCCTCTTCTCTCTGGTGAGTTGGATATTAATAAATGGCTCTCTGAGGTGGGTGGAGGGGGAGGTTTGGGCAGCCCATACTAGAAAACAAAGTGAAATGTAAAATTCTTGGAATGGTGTAGATGTGATACCAGATTCATTGGTGGGTCTACTCTCCTTCCCATAGTTTTAGAAGAAGATCAAGAAAAATGGGTGGCTGACATTATTGCTCATTTTTCGTTTACCCATGAACTCTTTGCTTAAAAACCACAGCCCAAACTGCAGGTGAATACTCTGCTGGGCAGATTATAATCTTTCCAAAGGACACAAAGAAATTAAGAGGACAGTCAGTTGTCTGCCACTGAAGGAAAAGGGGAGAACAAGGGTTACTCTGGTCACAGCCTCTGCTCCCAGGCGTCTGCCTTTTACCCACCCCTGGGCTGCCACCCTCGAGCTGGGTGCCAAGAAATGGTGATCGTCTGTTGTCACCTCAGCTTCAGGACAGACACAGGGCCATTTGTCTAGTCTCGTTTGGGATGGTAGCATTTGTCTAGTTCACCTAATTGGGTTAAAAGCGTGTGAGAGACAAAGGTGAAACTTAGAAGGTTAAACACCTAAGCATACCCAATTTTGTCTTCACCTTCCTGTTTTTCTCCCAAACACATGTGGTCTCTGTGGAACTTCACTTGAAAACTGTCTTCTCTGTGTAGCAGGGAATAGCTTGCAGAAGTGAGAAAAAAAAAAAAAAATCCAGGATCTACTGTATTTTATTGATTTGTACCTGGTCTTGTTCCGAAATTTTTGTTGGATGCACACATGATCAACTATGCCACTGATGGCCGTGTTACTCTCTCTCTCAATTTTAACTGTAATTTAATTGATGACCAGGGCATAGCCAAAGATTAATGCAGGTGGATCCAAGTCCTTACTAGTGAGCGAAGCGCCTCCGAGCATGAACTGGAGAGTCATCGTCGTAACCATAGGAAGGCCATTCAAATGAGAGATGTCAACAGTGGCAGTTGTGTGCTAGGCAGAGTCCATCCTTAGTGCTCCCTTAAGGTGCTGGGCTTGCTTAGCATGTTGTTGGTCGATGCATATTGGGGAGCTAGACATGACAAGAGAGCAAGGGCACGGCGCCGGTCACGTGGCCAGTGTGTGTGGCGGTTGGAGCTGGCCAACCTCAAGCTGTTACCAGGCCTCGAGAAGGGTATGAAGGGTGGACTGTTTCATGGCTCCACTCACTTACTGGGGGCTCTCCTGGGTGGTCCTTGCCTTTTGTTTGTTTGTTTGTTTGGCCATGCCTGTAGCACACAGGACTTCCCAGGCAAGGCCAAGAATTGAACCTAAGGCATAGCAGTGACCTGAGCCACAGCAGTGACAAACCCGCTGCAGCACTAGGGAACTCCTGGGGGGGTGGTCCTTTGAGGATGACCCTAACCCCAGGTCACACCAAGGTGTTCTAGTCTTGGTGGCCAGTTTTCTAGGTATCTCCAAGGTTGGCTGTGATCCATGACTACAAAGGCTGTGTGGCTATCAGGGAAGTTTAAGGCCAGGCGGTGCTTTATTTTTTTGCTTATTTTCCATATTGCGACTCAACCTCCCTTTTTCCAAGCACTTATTTCATTTTCCTTTCATAGTTTTTCCAATCCCTCTTACAAAATTCGCTTTCGGTTGCAATAGAAAAGTGTTTTGGTATTTTACGGCTCCGTCTTGTATCTTTCTTTGATCACTTGTGCCTAAAAGGTGGCATTTTTTTTCCCTCTTAAGAGTACAAAGTGAAGAAGCAGTAATTAATCAAGAGGAGGTGCCACTGAAGCAGGAAGATCCCCAGTAGTTTGTTTTGTTTTGTTTCTGCTAACCCTCTAAGAAGAATTTCCGCACAGAGCTGTAGTCACATAAATTGGCAGAGAGCAGATAAGTGTCCTTAGCAGTTGCTGTCATTGGACAGCCTTGATGATCATTCCAGTTCTTTCTCCAGAAAGCTTGACTCATTAGTCTCATTCCTGGTGATGTGTGTGCTGGAAAAGCCGCCCAGCATTAGTACCAGTTGGGCGGTGGGCCAGCTCCCTGCAGGCGGCTGTTATTTACAGTCCAGGGGATAGCGCTGAAGTAACCCGAGCAAGGTCCATGCGAGGCTCCCAGGAAGGAGCCAGTTGACAGATGGCAAAAGAGACTCGGGGTCCCACTTTCCACAGGGGGCCCCAAATACTGGAGCTGTGCCCCGGACTTCACACACGTGCACACATGCGTGCACACGTGCGTCACCTTGTGTTCCCTCCATCTCTGTCTACCCAGCGGTAAATTTAGACTGTGTCCCCCTGCCGCCCACCCCCTGCCCCCAGGCTTTTGTAGGAAGCAGCTTAGTTTTGAGGAAATCAGAAAAAGCACCATCACATTGGACTTCAGTTAGCCTCTTGCTTTTTCTTGATTCTCTCTGTTCTTGCCCACAAGCCACATATCTCAGGGCTGAATCCAGGGTGGTGAATGCATTTTGTAGGAGTTCCTGTGTGTCTAGGGTACAGCTCTTCTTTCATCATTCTTCACCTTGTCTTTTGTCATTCTTCGCTTTTCCTTTGGTCGGCTTTCACCCAGAGGGGTATCTCCCCTGACAAGGTGGACTCTTCAAGGAGAAGCCCCGTTTCTCCCTTCCCCTCTTAGGTATGTGGGAGTTTGGGCCGATCAGACTGCCGAGGAGGTGCTGTTTACAGTCTCCCACATCCTTCTTCCTGGGGAAGTAGCTCCAGAGGAGGCAGGTCTCTTGTGTTCTAAACGGTGATATATTTACATGTGTAACAAAACATATTTTGCTGACTGTCTTCCAACATATGAACAGGTGGTCTTGCTGAGCAGGCACTTCCTCGAATCTTTAATTGTTGATTACACATGAAAATATCTTCGTAATTGATGCAGACAGAGAGACAGCACTTGGAAGATGGGATGGCCCGAGAAAACGGAGATGTTCTGGGATGAAAAAGTGGTTGGTGTCCTGAGAGCCCGGGGGAAGGGAGAAGTGAGGGGGGACCCAGACGTGGTTTTGAGCCACACCTGGACAGGCCTAATGCCGTGCTAGGAGGGTGGGCTTTTTCTCGACGGCCCTGAAAGATTTTAAGCAGGGACCAGATTCACATCTAAGAATGGTAGTTATGGCAATGCTGTGAAGAATGGCTGTGAGGGGCACAGGTGGCAGGTAAAGAGTCTACTTAGGAGGCTACCGAAGATATAAATCTGCAGGAGAAGTGATGAGGGTTTGAACTAAGTACATTAGGAGATGAATTCAAAAGAGGTTAAGAAAGTCTAATGGGCGGCACGGTTTCTACCTTGCCTTTCTAATAGCCGTCTACCCTTCTCTTTATGACTGATGAGATATGAACCAAAAGAAGTACCTTAATTCCATTCATTCTTTATGTTTTTTCCCACCTGGAACTTGAGCGTGGACATCTTGTGAGCATAATGAGCTCTTAAAGAAAGGGGCCTTGTGAAAATTTGGCAAAGAAAGACGGGTGTCTAGAGCTGTGACAACCGTGTACCAGCCTTGAGTGGTCTGATTCTTATGCTTTATGAGAAAAAAATGCTTTCTTGTTTGGGTCGCTGTGATGTCCATCCAGTAGCCAGAAGCAATTCCTGAGACAAATGTGATAAACCAGGTATAGGGGGTAAGCAGGAGTATTGGAGGATGGACTCTAATTTGTTGCCTGCCGATGGGGTGGACGACGGTCTAGTTGCAGAGATAAGGGATGGAAAGGGAATTTAGGAACCAGTGTGCGGCTTGCTTTGTGCGTGTTGAGTTTGAGGAACCTCTATGATGGCCAGCCTACGTCCAGGAAACGAAGGGGTGCAGACCTCGGCTAGAGACACCCGTCTGGAAGTCAGCACTTTAGAGGTGACGGCTGACATCATGGGAGTGCATTAGGTCACCCAGGGAGAGTGTAAGAGAAAAGGGCAAAGGACAGAGCCCAAGGAACCCAGCTCTTGAGATTAACGTGCCCTTGAGCTGGACAAGGACGGGACAGTGAAGATGCATGTAGACGGTTAGGGGGAGGGCTGAGAGAGACGCCTTCAGGGGACGGAGTGGTTACCAATGACACAGTTAGGAAGCACTTATCAAAGAGAAGAGAGCGTTCTTCCTTCTGCAGAAAGGCTGTTTGTAGGATGATCTTTCCAAGAAGGTGCTCACAGGGACGGTTTGTGTCCTGACGCCACAGCGCTTGTGGTTCTTTCAGAGCCTTGCAGTACTCTCTTTGTTTCATTAAAAACAATTCTCTCCTCCACCCATTGATCTGTCTCCCCAAATAGGTCAAATGATATATTTTATTTAAGATCAAAATGAATTCCGAGCATTCGTCTTCAGTTATTCCTTCGTGAAGAGCTTTGGGGATGCCCTGTAGCACACGGAGGTGAAACGCAGCTGAGATTGGATTCTGTGCTCTGTTAATTAAAGATGGCACTAGAGAGTTTCTACGAAGGGCTCCGCTACAAGAGGGGAAAAAAAGGAGGTTAAAAGAGAAAGAAAAGGAGTTCCTCTCCTGGTTCAGCAGGTTACAAATCCTGCTAGTATCTGTGAGGGTGCAGATTTGATCCCTAGCCTTGCTCACTGAGTTAAGGATCCCCTGTTGCTGTGGCTGTGGTGTAGGCTGGGAGCTGCAGCTCTGATTCGACCCCTACCCTGGGAACTTCCATGTGCCACACACGTGGCTCTAAAAATAAAGAAAAAGAGAAAAAGACCAGGCAGAGGGCAAGAATGTGTTGGTTTGGCCCATGCTTGTGGCAGTGGTTCCAGCAGACATACCTGCTACCCTCCAGTGGCAGCATCCAGACTCTCGTGGACACCAGTCTTTGCTGGATGCCGGGCTGAGCTGTCACGGGCTAGATCTGTGTTTTGTCTCTGAAGTCAATTAGTGTAACATATAGGGTTGTTTTTCTGAACTTTTAATTTATTTTCTTAAACTAAGAAGTGAGGAGCGTGTCTTCTGGGGAATGTCTTCAGATTGCATCAGCCAGGAGCTCTGAGGACCAGCTCTCTCCTTGTTCAGGTCTCTCAAGATTGCTCAGAGAACTTGTCCTAGCCCTGGGCAGCCTCCTGCTCAGGATGACCAAAATAGTTGTTTTCAAGGGCAACTGTGAGGTGAACTCATTGCTTTTAGCTCTGTAATACTGCTGTCCCTAAGGAACAAGTCATAGTGCTTATCTGTAGTATTGTAATTGCAAAGAGCTCTTACTCCGTCCCCCCAAGAAGAACCCCAGGCACTACTTCGGTAAGGACTGCCTTGTCACTTAAGAGTTGTGGCTCTTCCTTGGCCCATTAGTCAGCTCTGGGAGAATCAACAGCAACAGGAGTATCAAAGATCGCTCTGAACGTTTACTGGAAACTTCTTGGGCTTAAAGTTTCCCTTCGAGATGCCACACAGTGACGCAGTAAAGATGAGATACCTGTTCTCAAGTTGCCTAAACAATCAGGGGAGACATTACAGTCCGAACTCATTGCTTTTAGGCTAAATAGCCATAAGCATATGCATATATAAGCACATAATCCATCACACATATAGAGATGCCATAAAACTCTGATTATCTGGTGTCCACTTCTTTAGCCAGCTCAGCCCTCCTGGAAAAAGCTGAAGTTCTCTGAGCAGACACATTGAGTCTTAAGGAAAAAAGTTATGATTCTACAGTTCACGTGTTTTAGTTGCATGGTTCCAAATGATCTCCCCTTATCTTGGATATGTTCTAGATAGCATTTCCAGAACATGCAGGATTAGAGTTGTGGACATGGGCTGTCCCAAGCAGTGGCTATGGACCACCTACCAGGAGAAGTGATTTTCTAGAACCTGACAATAAAGCAGTAGTTTTCAAACTTGTCCGATACACATCAGCCTCACCTGGACATCTTTAACAGTTTCTAAACCTAGGCCACACCCAAGATAGATAAATCACAATTTTTAGAGGTGGGGGACACAGGCACTGGTAGTTTTGGAAGCTGCTTAGCAAACGACTTTGGGAGCCACTGCATTGAAGGTGAAGGCGGAAGAATAGATGTTTAATTGTGTGGCATCCTGGGACTGTTTGATGTAGGAGCAGTTACCCCTCACATTTCTCCAAGCAGCCCGTGTCTTCCTTGGGGTGCATGGAGGTGAGACTGTGTCTTGAAGGGACAGGTTTTTCTCTTCTGGTCATTGGTGGTCCTGGGCTGCATCACTGTACTACAAATATAACCCACACGAAAGGTCCCTTTTATGTCTTGCAGGGTTTGTCCCCAAGGGTGGTCTGGGAGTGGAAAAGATGGGAACTTGTGGGCCTTCGAGATGGGATGTGTTATGGTTTCCACTTGGCTGACAGCCTTCAGAGATGTTCCTTCTCACCTGCACAGCCTAGTCTCCAAAAGGCCATTGCCACTTTCCACCAATGACTGTGGAGGACGACGGACACTCCCACTAGTCAGAGGGCGCCCTGCACACATGCCCCCATCTCTTTGGGGCACCCCTTTTCACTTTCTACACCTTCTCCCTTTGATTTCTTCCTGTCTCCGTGTTTAGAACTTCCTGCTGCAGTACCCTGCCCCTGGGGCTTGGAGTTCTTCCATGTGGAGGCGAGGAGGACCTGGTTCCTTCATTCATTCATTTTTCTTTTTCTTTTTGTCTTTATAGGGTTGAACCCGAGGCATGTAGAAGTTCCCAGGCTAGGGGCTGATTTGGAGCCTCAGCTGCCGGCCTACAGCACGGCCACAGCAGCGCCGGATCCAGGCTGCGTCTGTGATTTATACTGCGGCTCCGAGCAACGCTGGATCCTTAACCCACAGAGCCAGGCCAGGGATTGAACCTGTGTCCTCATGGATATTAGTCAGGTTTGTTACTGCTGAACCACCCGGGAACTCCCTTAATTCATTCTTGGGTCCTGCATTTCACCTTGGGTCCTCCGTAGCAAACCTCCAGCCGTTTGTTAGGTATCTGTCACTTAGCCGCCCTGTTCAGCTTCTGCTGTCACGGCAGAGGGTGGGGTGAGCTCTGCTCCCCTGTGCAGAGGTGGGAGGGGGCAGAGAGGTGGGGGAAACAGGGAGGGCTTGGGGTTTCTCTCCTGGTGGAAGGGCCGTGTGGGGAGGGGGACGAAGGCACGTGGGAGGGAAGGATGTCTGCCAGGAGACATCGTTCAGCGATGGATGCTGGCTGGGACCTGTCTATTCTGTAACTTGAACTTGTAGGACAGCAGGCCGTGAACTTTTATGTTCCATATTCTACATTTTTATTAAGGCAAAACTTCCCCAAAATAGATTGGATAAAAGCCTAGAAAGAGGTACCCAAAGATGTTAGCAGCCGTTGCTTTTTGGGTGGTTTGACCACGGGTGACAAGGAAAATCTTTTTCAGCTTTCACAAGAAACATATTGTTTTCCTAATTAAAAAAGATCTATTCTTTTGAAGATGCATACGATGCGCTCAAATCAACAAATATTCCAGATTCTGTTCCATCCTTCCTGTTTGAAAAGGCTTGTTCTGCTGCCCATCCCCAACCTCGCCGGCCCGCAAATCTGTTCTCCTCATCTGCTGCCAGAGTGATCTTTCTGAAACAGATCATGTCGGTTTTGCTCATTGTCTCGCGAGCTCCTGCGTGTGGCTCGTAAAGACGCAGTCTGGCCCGGGGCTCCTTCCCAGCCTCATCTCATGGCACCTGTGACCCTGCCGCCCCCTTTGCCCAAATCTCCATCTGTTCAAAAGTATTTTTTAGGCTCCAGACTCAACCTGATTCCATTCCCTACTCTTGCAAGTGCTGTTTTTTTGTTTTCTTTTTTTTTTTTTTTTTTTTTGATACAGACTTTCCCTTGTACTGACCCACAGACACCTTATGCAAAATAACATCATGGACAAGGCTGCACACAGGCCTACTTACCTTCCTAGCCCAGCTCGAGGCACCTTCTCTGTGAAGCCTTGCCTCGCCCCTTTTCCACACTTCCGTTAAAGTCTGTATAAGAATGGTTCGTTTACCTGGTCTCTCTGGTACAACATCAGTTCTCTAGAAGGTGGGATCCGAGCCGTGTTCACCTTCACACTCTCAGATTCTAGCACAGAGCCTGGTACAAGGTAGGTCCTCAATCCCTATTTGCTGGGTGAAGTAACGGATACAGTATTCATTCTTCTCACACTGAATTTTTTCTTTCTGCTGGAAAGATCCCATTTTCTTTACAGTTTCTCCCGCGAAGGTTAAACAGTAGATGGAACATTCTTATCCCCTTCCCCTTACATTTGCATACGTGTGAGAAATTCCTTGTCTCCGAAGGAGAGATCCAGGGAGGGACCCTTCTGTGGCCACAGGTAACGTGTGCAGCTGCTCTGGTTGAGTGGCCCATGTGGCTCGGTCCTCTGCAGGTTGTCCTCAGGAAACCCACTCTGCTCCAAGGCCCCCCAGTAAGTGGCCATTACTGCAGAAGAGCCTGCCCTTGTCCAGGCTGGGTGGGTGGGTGGGTTTAATTATGGGTTGGGTTTTTGTTCTTGTTGTTCTGAGCAGATATTAGAAAAACCCATCTGTTTCCAGGTCTAGGATTTAGACTCCAATCGGCTTATCAGACATAAACCAGATATTTTCGTCTCCGTCTGTCTGAATCCTGTGACTGTCTCTTGGTTGGTCCCGACTTGAAGCTGCATGGGATGGGGGCTGGGGAGAGAACTGGGGCAGGAATACTATTTATTTGCTCCTCCACAACCCCAATAATTATTCCACTATTCTGTGTTTAAGATAGCAAGAGCTACTCTTATTCCAGCCCGTCTGGAAGAATCGCCACATATGATTTTGGAGAGAGATTCTGCTTTATGGGGCAAAGAGATGACTAGGATAGAGCTGTATATGTGGTAAATGCCTTATACTATTTAAATGAATGAGTAAAGGGGTTTGTGGGCAGCAAGTTATAGTTTAAACTCAAGTAACCTGAGGCAAGAGAAGAAATGGATTTTCCATTTTCATCTATCAGATGGGCAAAGACCAGAAAGTTTAATAATCCACTGCGGTGGAGAGGGTAAGGGGAAATAAACAATCTCACACATTGCTAGTAGGCATGTACTTTGTTAAAAATAATCCATGTAGGGCAATTTGGGAGTATCTGTTAAAAATACATATGCATGTGGCTTTTGACCCCATGGTTCTTTTTCTGAGAATTTATACTATGGCTGTACTAACATGTAAAACGACATTATGTACAAAGGTATTCATTGTCGCATCATTTGCAGTAGCACAGATTTATAAATATTCTAATGTCTGATAGAGAACTGTTAAATAAATGATAATGCATCCTAACAGATAATTTTAGCTGTAAAGGAAGAGGAGGATACTCCTCCTAGGCCAATACAGAATTATTTCCAAGATATATCGATAAATGGAAACATTCGAAGTGCCTGCCAACATTGAGTATGTTGTGGTATGATTTAAAAAAGAGAGACATGTATTTGCTTGTAATGCTTTTATCTGAAAATAGACAATAGAAGCTGACAACATTGTTTGCCTCTGGGAAGGGGAACCAGATGGCTGGGGAACAAGGTTAGAAGGGAGACTTTGTGTTATCTCATTTGTACCTTTTGAATTTTAAACAATCTGAATATTTAATTAAATCAAAGAGACACGCACATACACACACTTTGACTTTTGTTTTTAATTGAAAGGAAAGGTTATGTATTGGGAAGAAACCTGGAGTTAGTTTCCTTTGACAACACTCTCAGGAGGACAGTTGAGGA
Organism: Catagonus wagneri; assembly: GCA_004024745.2. Taxonomy (NCBI): domain Eukaryota; kingdom Metazoa; phylum Chordata; class Mammalia; order Artiodactyla; family Tayassuidae; genus Catagonus; species Catagonus wagneri. The sequence goes on from PVHT021183524.1 coordinate 24,414,343, forward strand.
AGCAGGGCTTCATGCAGGCAGAAAAGGGATAATTGGTTAGTTAGTGGAGCATCGTGGTCGGCGTGCAGGCTGTGAGGTCAAACTACGTGGACTCGAATTCACGCTCTCATGCTTTTTGTGTGACCGCGGGAGAGTCACCGCTTTACTCGCCGGTGTATCTTCAAACAAGGCGTAGCAATAGTGTCGGACTCAGAGAGTTGCTGTGAGGAGAAAGTGAAGGACTGTGTGTGTAACCTGCATAAAGGTGGCTTCTCATGCAGTCCTTGCCTTTGTGCAGAATCACAGTAAACACACACATACACAGCTAGCAGAGAAGCTGAATCAAAAGCAATTCAAGTGATTACTGTAGTTTCTTAAGAAAATTCCAAGAGGGTAGCATATGCTTAAGAAAGGGCTAAACTTAAAAATTTTTCTGCCTTCAACTCGTTTACCTCTTACTTTCAACAGAGAATAGCTGTACTTGAAAATCTTTTTCCACTCTCAACTGCCAGCTGAAATTTCTCCCACTTGCCCTGCCATGTTTTCTGAAAGCTAGTTGTTTTTTTTTTTCTTTTCTTTGCCGGGGTTTCTCTTTATTTCATATATAAATCTTCTTGCCTCTCAGGCTCACAGTGTTTCCATGTGCCCCCCACCCCCCGATCTGTGGATTAAAGCCCACAAGCTGAGAATATGGGGAACTGCCAAGTGAACCAAATCAGAATTTTACTAGTGGAAGTGGGAAGGGACTGGAAAAAAAAAGGCTTTAAAAAGATTCTCACAATAATAATGTTTTAGCCCCTGTTACACATGTAAGGAATTTATAACATTGCCTGGCATATTATAAGCACTCAATAAATTTCAGCTATTAATATTATTCATAATTACCATTTTCCCACAACCCGGTAGTTTCCCATGATGAACATTTCCATGCGTTTTACTTGCGCTCACTCCTCCAAGCTTCACACCACCGCCAGAGGAGGAAACCGAGAGGCCTTCAGTAGTCGGCTGGAGTGGCGAAGGTAGAAAGGCTGAAGGTCAGGACTGAAGCCAGGGGGCCTGACTCTGGTTCCTGTGTTAACCGCTGTACTCCAGCGCCTCCAAGTCAGATTTTCTGTCTTAACATCATTTGCAGGGGTCCAGCCAATCTGATCCTCTCGTACTGAATTTTCCCAGGGCTTTTTCTTCTGCCAGATTCTGTAGCCCTTCGTTGTCCCAAAGAAGATGAGAGCAAAGCGTAGGGATGCTGGTCACCTTCGCATTCCTGGGAAGACAGTGGCTGTGACTGCTGTTGCCTTAGCTCTTCGGGTGCCAGAGGTCTCTGGCTGCAGATCCGTGCCCGCCCTGCCTCTGAATTCTCAGTGAACAAATCCAATGATTCTTTGCCTTACCTCCCGAGCTGTCTGCCTGCGAAGGAGAACAGCACCAGTGCTCACCAGACCCACAAACGCCCTGAACAAATGGGCGAATTCCAGGGGATGTACCAGGATCCTTGTTTCACAGTTGCTCCTGCAATGGAAACTGTCGTCCCGAAATAGCCTGTGTTTTCATTCCTGACTTTTGGGATGTCCCGGGTTGAATCTATCAGTTGAGGGGAAGAGGGGGTGGGCAGACCACCCAGAATAAAGGGTCTTGGCTCGGCTTTGGGTTTCATGTTAGAATTGTTATGTGAAAGTGAGAGAGAGTCTTACATCCATGTTTTGCTGAGAAAGAGAACTGTTTTCCAAATTCCAAAAAGCTTCCATCTGTATGTCAACCTTGGAGGCCTGAGACAGAGTTTATTCTTTTTTGAACCATGATTTTTTTTTTTTTTTTTGTCTTTTTAGGGCTGCACCCATGGTATATGGAAGTTCCCAGGCTAGGGGGTGAATTGGAGCTGTAGCTGCAGGTCTGCACCACAGCCACAGCAACGCAGGATTGCAGCCTCATCTGTGATATACGCCACAGCTCATGATAACTCCTGATTCTTAACACTGAGTGGGGATAGGGATCGAACCCGCATTCTCATGGATACTAGTCGGGTTTGTTACCACTGAGCCACTACGGGAACTCCCTGAACCGTGATGTTAAGAAGAGAGGTTTTGGAGTTCCCGTCGTGGCTCAGTGGTTAATGAATCCGACTAGGAACCATGAGGTTGCAGGTTCCATCCCTGGCCTTGCTCAGTGGCTTAAAGATCTAGCGTTGCCCTGAGCTGTGGTGTAGGTCGCAGACGCAGCTCTGATCCCGCGTTGCTGTGGCTGTGGCGTAGGCCGGTGGCTACAGCTCCGATTAGACCCCTAGCCTGGAAACCTCCATATGCCGCAAGTGCGGCCCTAGAAAAGGCAAAAAAAGACCAAAAAAAAAAAAAAAGAAAGGTTTTGACATGAGGAAAGTTCCCATTCTGTTGGAAGTGGAGAATCCTTTTCAGTTCAGGGAGGTAGGGCTGAGGAGAGAGGGAGAGAGAAATGGAATTGTAGGTGTGTTCTAGTTTCTTCCTTCCAGGTCCAGCCTCTCGGTGAAAAGGGGCTGTGTGAGGAAAGGCGGTGCAGGCCAGGCGAGCTGAGGGCGAGGCGGCCGGGGGCCAGGACCGCGCTCTACACATGGAGCTCGGAAGTCCCCGGGTGGTACTGCGGCTGCGGGGGGGGCGGGGGCGGCCGCAGAGGAGGAGAGGGCGTGTGACGTCACCGGGCGGCGCGGCGGGCGGGGCGCGGCGCGGCGCGGACAAGGCCGGGCGGCTAGCTGGGTGCGCTGGCCGAGGGCCGTCACCGCCGTGCGGAAGGCGGTGGGAAAAGCGACAGATGAGCTGAGGAGCTAAAGGGGGTGGTAGCCGGACCCGGTGCCCTGAGGGGCCAGCGAGAGCTGAGGGGGCCTGGTCAGCTCCGAGGTCCCGGGGAGCCGCCATCATAACAGACTCGACAGTGCCCCCGGTCTGAGGCAACAGCAGCAGCACTGGCGCTGGCAGAGGCCCAACCAGAGGCGAGCACAGCTCCAGGCCCCCCTCCGTTGCCCTGGGGGCTTCCCTCCACCCCTGGAAGCAGGGGGGACGCGGGGACACTATAAAGCTGAACGACTCCTGGAAGAGACTGGTTTACTTCAGCGGGACTCCCTGTCCTGAGCCGCGAGAACCTGAGGGTTTTCCACACCCCTTGCAGCTTCCACCGTGCTAGCTGAGGAGGAGTTTCTGAGCACGATATAGAAATATGTAAGTGTGTGAGTGTGTGTGTGCGCGCGCGCACACACGTGTGTAAGGGCTGAGCTCAGTAGCGCACTAGGGGAAAAACAAGTGTCAGGGCTACATGGTGGCCACCCTTGAATTTGTACGCGGAAGTCCTAACCCCCTCGACCCTCAGAACGTGACCGTATTTGGAAATAGGGTTTTAAAGAGGGAATTAAGATGAGTCGTGCTGGTGGCCCCTTACCCATGACTGCAGCCCGTATAGGAAGAGATGAGGACGCAGACGGCACAGCCCGTGGATGACTCCGGGGGAAGGTGTCCATCTGCCAGCCAAGGAGAGAGACTCAGAGGAAACCCCCTCTGCCATCATCTTGGACCTCCGGCCTCCAAAACTGGAAATACATGGGAGACGATAATTCCTGCCTGTGAGCCCCCCAGGCAGTGGTATTTCATTCCGGCAGCCCTAGCAAACTGGTATAGTCAGCAAACCCTCTCTGGATTATTAAGCACTGAGATGAAGCCAGCAGTTGCCAAGGTCCAGAAGTGAGTTACCGGGTGAGGCAGATCAGAAGCAAAGGAAGCAGGAGTTCCCATCGTGGCCCAGCGGAAACAAATCCGACTAGGAACCATGAGGTTGTGGGTTCAGTCCCTGGCCTCGCTCAGTGGGTTAAGGATCCGGCTTTGCTATGAGCTGTGGTGTAGGTCGCAGACGCGGCTCAGATCTGGCGTTGCTGTGGCTGCAGTGTAGGCTGGCTGCTACAGCTTCTGTTAGACCCCTAGCCTGGGAACCTCCATATGCCGCAACTGTGGCCCTAAAAAGAAAATAAAAATTAAAAAAAAGACAAAGGAAGCAGCATATTAGGACGGAGAGGCTCGGTGTACTGAAGAGTGGTCCACGTGGGGCGCAGGGGCAGCTCGAACATGCTACTGGATTAGCTCAACGAACCTGGAATTTCTTCTCCATGATTTCCCCAAACCAGTACAGTGCCAGGAGGCAGTGTAGACTGGTCCTCCCTTCGCAGCTTTTCCTACCGTCTGTAGGGTGTAATAATTCGTGCTAGGCAAAAGCAGAGGGATGTTGATTTTGTAAGTGGTGCTCTCTGCATCGCTATCAAGAGAGGATGTGAAGCGTGGTGCTGGTGTTTGGTTGGGGAGAGCCGGCGGGATGATGGGGGAGGAAGACCAATAACAGCCCCCTCTCCACAAGCCAGTGAAAAAGGGAATGTTGAAAGATTTTTATGACTAGCACCATTTCTTCCAGCTCCCAGTAAGGCGTTTATTCCAAAATATCTTTACAGACACTCTCATTTTTATCTCTTCTAAGTTGCCAGTTGCTCTGATCTCTTAGCACCGCGGCAGACACCACTCGACTGAAAACGCAGTGTGATTTATGATACCCATAAATCACAGAACCAACGTTATGATTATTTCTCGTACTTACAACAAGGAAGTCAAAAGGGGTTGGTAATCATTTTTAACGTAGGATTATGATTCCCGTGTCAAAACCACGATTTCGCACAACCTGGGGCCAGTGTGAATGCGTTAGTGAAATTGCATGCCGTGTCCACGCATCACCCAGCAAGGGCTCGAGGGGCTCTGTATCCCTGGGTCTGCAGAGATGGTGCGTGACGAAGCCCAGAGAATGTTCCTGTCACCTTAGCACTTTCCTCCACTGGTCCCCTTCGCATTTAATACGGATAAAGCAAGTAGTGCAGCTGTGTAGTAAATGGGATCTTGGATCTGTTACCTGCCCAGAGGTCATGCTTACTTTGCTCCAGAAGAAGTGGCAGTGGCATCTCAAGACACCGTTAACGAAAACCTCTTCTGTTTTGTGATAATCCCTCTCCTTTTTCCTTCCTAACCCCTGTCCTATCAGCAACGAGTTAAAACTATTCTACAGCAGTGATGCTGCCATTGATTAACTTTTCCTCACATGGATGGAGCCTTTTGGCCAGTGGGGCAAGTTCAAAATAAAAAAGACCCCAAGTGCAAGTGTTCCATCTGTTCCTGGTGCTCTGGGATTTCCTTGTCATATTTTCTTTTCATTCTTTGTTGGAAGATGGGCTGACAAGCTTGTAAAATGGCATCTTTTCTCTTTGAATGGATATAGCATATGATTTCTTTCCTTCCTTCCTTCCTTCCTTTCTTTCTTTCTTTCTCTCTCTCTTTCTCTCTCTCTTTCTCTCTCTCTTTCTCTCTCTCTTTCTCTCTCTCTTTCTCTCTCTCTTTCTTTCTTTCTTTCTGCTTATTTTACAGCCACACTTGCAGCATATGGAAGTTCCCAGCCTAGGGATCGAATCCTACCTGCAGCTGCTGCCCTACACTACAGCCACGACAACACCAGATCTGAGCCGCATCTCTGACTTATGCCTCAGCCTGTGGCAATGCTGGATCCTTAACTCACTGAGTGAGGCCAGGGTTTGAACCTGCTTTCTCATGGAGACTATCTTGGGTCCTTAACCCACTGAGCCACTTTGAGAATTCCGTGATTTTTTTTTTTTTTTTTTAAACAGTGGAATCTCAGTTTGGTTCCTGAGGGTCATACTTGATGCTGCTCCCATTTCTAGTCTGTGTGTCTCTTGGGTTGGGTTTTGTCTGCCAGTTGATAGACAGTGGCCAGCATGAGCCTAAAGACCTTGCTTTGGGTGCTTGGGGGGAAGGGGACCAGGATCACATTCATAACTTACTTTTCCCCGTAAAGGGATTGGGTCAGATGGACAAGTCTTTATCATGCTGAGCTATGCCAGCACTAGGCTAGTTCGTAAGGGGTTTGGGGACAAAGAGAGGAACCAAGGTGGTGGTGGTGGGGGGTCCTGCCTGCCTAGGGAAGTACATCTGACCCTGGAAATTAGTACCTGAAAGAGGGTGTTAAGTAATTTGGGCTGGTTTGATAGACTAAGGGAACAATGAAGATTCAGAGACAGGCAGAAGTTCTTGGAGCCCATGTTGGCTACAAAGGCTAATGGATTTCAGCAGTGAACTTGGCAACTAAGTCATAAAATGCATGCCTTTGAATTCATTTTTTTTTTTCCCCACCCTAGGTCTGAACTGTTTAGTAAGGTTCATGTTTTCTCAGGGAATATGCAAGTGAATTAGGCATATCTTTTGACTAAATGGCAGCAAGATAGGATTTAATCTCCTCTGCAGTGATACAGTTGAATTCTCAGTTTTGAGAGAAGCATCATAATATTTTGTGTGTTATGAGTACATTTTCCCACAAATGCAAATGTCTTTAAATGAACATTGATGCTTCTCATTTAGCTCTCTTGTGAGTGACAGAAGAGTAAGTAATACTATTCCCATTTTACAGATGGTGCTGAGGCTTTGAAGGATTATGCTGAACTAGGGAAAATAAAAATTTGTTTTCCAAAGTCCAGAAAAAGCAGCCTGAGTAATACTGAAGCATAAAACCTCCCCTTGTCATTAATATGTTCCTTATAGAAAATCTTGAAAATTTAGACATGTTTAAAGAAGAAAATAAGAGCCATCTGTAATTTCACAACCCAGATCCCTGTTTTATTATAAGGATTTTCCTCATTTCTATATACACATATGAGCATATCATGCCTATTTCTCTAAAATTAGATTTCGTTAAAACTACAATTTTGTATTCCATTTTTCTTACTGTTGTCTCACAGGGATAATGGCAAGAACTTTTTGTGCTGCCTTGTTCTCTTGGGCACATAGCAGGATTACATTTTTTCACCCATTTTGCGGGAAGGTGGAGCTGTGACTAGTTCCGGCCAATGGGCTGTCCACAGAATTGAGGTGTGAGGCTTTTGGACTGAACCCGATTTGTGTGAGACCGTCTGCGTGTGCTTCCCCTGCTGCGAGGGTGGTTGTGTCTTCCCCTGAGAGCTGAGCTCTGGCCGCTTGCACTGAGAGCAACTCTTGCTCTGTAGCCTAATCTCATTTGGATGTGAAATGTGAGCAAGAAGAACGGTTTCTGATGTGTTTAGCTACTGAGAACTTGAAGTTGTTACCGCAGCATAACCTAGCCTGTTCCAACTAATCCAAGACTTTATGATGCTGGGAATACCCTGGAGAACTTGGTTTCCAATGACAATAATTTTGCATTCTACATGATTCTAAATTTTATTTAGTCATCTCCTTATTATTAGGCATTTATTCGTTTCACACTTTTTTCTTTTTTAAATAGTGCAGCTGTGAAAACTCTCAAGTGCTTATCTGATGTGTTCTCACGGGAAATTTTTATAAATGGAGTTCGGTCAGGAAAAAAATGAGTATTTTCAAAGCTCTGGATATGAATCCACAAGCTTCTCTCCAGAGACGTTTTTCAAGTTTGCACTTCCCTTCAGCAGCACACGAGAATGCCCGTTTCCATGCACGCTTGCCAAAGCCACATCTTAAACATTTAAATGTTTTTTTCTTGTGACTTTAAAGGAAAAATAATTGCCATTAATTTGAATAACAAGTTTGAACTTTCTTTAAATGTTCTTTTGCCTGTTTGTATGCTTTGTGAATGATACGAAGTATGGCCTGACCTGCTGGGGGTCTTTTGTCTTTTTCTTAATGTAACCGCTCCAACCTCTGAACTTCTTGTTGATTTAAGTAGCTTGGTTTTCCATGTCATTTCAGAAGGAGAAATGCGACAGATTTGTATGGACAGATGTTGCCTGGTGAGAGTTAACAGTCAGGCACAAGGAGAAGCAGAGGGACGGGGAGCAGCTCGCTGGTGGCCTCTCTTCCCTCAGCCACAGAGCCACCCTGCTGGGGATGGAGGGAGGGGGTCCTGGGCCCTCGGGACTCCCTGATGACACCGGCGGTGAGACGCACCGTCTGCCCCTGCTTGACCTGAATGCGGGCGCCTGCGATGTGAGGGAGGTCTAGGCTTCCACAGGCAAGGCTTGCACACGCTCGTGGAGGAACGTGCCATGGCCAGGCCTCTCCTGAGACAGGGCTCTGTTGGTGAAGACGGGAGGGCCGGTTCTATGCTGTGGGATAGAAAAGAAAGGCCCTGCCCAAGTCCAGCTAAAGGACAGCAGATGCTCAGAGGAGCAGGTGATTGCTCCCGCCTGTGGGTGGGGACGAGGGGAAAGTTGTAGAAATCCGCTCTTATAGGACAGGCAGATCCCAAGTGCGGGACATTGTTATAAACGATTCTCTGGTCATCTGAAATTCACATTTCACTGGGCATCCTGTATGTGCTACATTGGGCTGCCCTGCAGGCGGTGAATGGGGTGCGGGCTCTGGGTGGCCTCTCGGAGGAGAGCAGAAATGGGGCCTCTCGAGTGTGGGACCCAGGACAGCGACTGCAATCCTTGGAGATGTTCAGAGGATTAAGTTAGGTACCAGATGTAGGTGACTTGATGAAGGGTGGCTGCTGATATTGTGAATCTCTCCTGGGTGTGAGAAATGGCAAATTTACCTTAGTACCCGAAAAACGGTTAATCGGCCCAGAAAAGGATTTTTAAACATTTGTTTTCTCATTCTTAAATAGAGTCTTGGATACACAATATATAAATGCCTTTTAGAATTCTTTCCTCTCTTGTTAACCTGATTTTTTTTTTTTTCTCTTTTCGGTCACATACTGTATGGTCTGTTAGCTTACTTGGAAAGCTGGGCCTCAGATCCCCCAGGTCCATTGTCTGCATTCAGCTGTCATACAGTAGAGGATGGAACAGGTCTCTGTAGCATCCTGCATTCAAATTCTGGGTCCCCACAAGGGCCTCCGCCAGCTTTTGTTTTACGGAACTCACACACTTAATCTTTCTCGAATTGTTTCGTGGCTGTCTATAGCATGTGCATTATTCACTCCACAAGGGCAGGAACCTTGTTTTGTTCTGCATTCCCTGAGCGTTCGGCTCTGAGGCTGGCAAGTTGCTGGTGTTCGTCGTTCAACAAATACTTGATTGCTTAAGTGGATCAACAGAGGAGCTGGGTTTTTTCTCCTTGGGAACTTCTGCTTCTGTTATCAGGGCAGGTACTAGAAGTGGAGTCTGGGTGATGGAGGTCTGAAGTTGTGCATGTGCCGAGGCCTCCCCCACCATCATGTATTCATTTCCTGAACCAGTAGTGACTGAGCATGAGGTGCCAGCTCCTGGGCTAGACCCTGCGATGCAAAGATAGTCCCTGCCATCAAGGAGCTTGCTGTCAAATGGGGAGGTGGAAGTCCAGATAATTAAGTTACAGTGAAATCATGCTGTGATGGAAGAATGGGTAATGTAAGGGAGCTGGAGAGCTGAACTGGCTAAGAACAGCTGGCTATCCCAGGCCAACTCATGATTCGACAGGCTTCAAACCTGTCCTTGACGTCCCTTTCATGTGTATTCAATCTGTGATCAGTGTGGCTGTGGAGAGGGTACTCTGTTAATAAAAACTATTTACCTTTTTGTTTTTGTTTGCAAGATGGGGTTTAGGACAGACATTTGGGAGCGGCAGCGTTTGGAACCAGGCGCCCTTTGGGGAGCGTTGAAGATTTACACAGCAAAGGGCCCAGCCCATCGCCGTCAATACTGCCGACTGTGTGTGCGTCCTTTTGTCTCCGTGTTTGCGGGTTCCAACTATGACTTCAGGCAAATGTCTCAGAGCTGGCCTGTGTTCGTTTAGAGTGACTTCTCATGTCCAGGGCAAACCCTCTCCTGAGGGGTCAGCTGGTGAGGAAGTGGAGTGAGTCCGTTTGGGATCTCTGTGCTTGACCAGCCGTTACTAATTCATATTTCACCTGCTCCACGGAGAGTAGCCCGTGGAAACCTGAGGTGCCTGGCATCATCTGTCTGATGTCTTCCGGTGGTGTGTCAGCCTTGCATGTTTGTGAGTGTCCTGGGCGGATGCCCAGCTGCTCTGCTCTTTCATCTGACTCTGGAAGTAGAGAGAAAGCCCAGTCCTTCTTCCCTGGGGAGGGAAGGCCCTCGGGGGAAGAAGTACTGGAGCCAACACTGGAGGCCAAATTACATTTCTCACGGGGAGGGCGGAGTGGAGCAGGGGAGAATCGAATTCTGGCTCAGGGGGCCGCCCAGTGAAAAGATGTGGGGACGGGCAAGGCCGTGGTGTGGGTGGGTAACTCTGAGCCGCCTGGTGTTTGCAGAGCTTTGGGTGGCAGGAGAGCTTCGGGGTCAGTGCTGAGGCCAGACAGGGGGCCTAGAGCCAGAGCACAGCAGGCTGGGGGAAGGCGTTTTACCCTTCAGTTCTGGCAATGGAAAGCAAGCTAACAGTTTTATTTTATTTGTTTTTACATATACACAGAACTCCCCCCTCCAACATTTTGTAATAAAAATTTAGAAGAATTTAAAGGACTAGTATGGTACAACACATCTTTCACCTATGTGTTTTTTTGTGTGTGTGTGTTTCGAGGGCCACACCGTCTGCATATGGAGGTTCCCAGGCTAGGGGTCGAGGTGGAGCCATAGCTGCCAGTCTACACCACAGCCACAGGAACACAGATCTGAGCTGCGTCTGTGACCTACACCACAGCTCATGCCAACACTGGATCCTTAACCCAGTTAGCGAGGCCAGAGATCAAACCCACATCCTTATGGACCCTAGTCGGGTTCGTTACCACTGAGCCATGATGGGAACTCCTGTCACCTGTGTTTTACAATCAGTTTCACACTCTGCTTGCTTCAGCCACTTGCAAACATGACCCACAGGCCAGGAGGGACCAAAACACTTTCAGGGCGTCTTGGAATTTTCATAATAATGCTAAATTTTGTTTGTCTTTTTTTTTTTTTTTCTGTATTGACTTTGCATGGTTGGAGCCAAAGTGAGAGCAGATAAAACTTTAGTGCCTTAGCGTGAACTAAGGCAGTGACACCCATGATACCAGTGGGAATGCTTTCCTGACCGCCATGCGCGTGTAGTATAAAAATTGCCAGCTTCAGTTAAGAACATTCTTAATGAAGTTTTGCAAATTACTAGTTTTGTCAAATCTCAGTTCTTGAGAACATATCTTTGTAATATTTGGAGTGGTGAAATGAGAAGTGTACAGAAAGCACCGTTGTCCATGTTGAAGTGTCATGACCATCTAGAGGGAAAGCACTTGTGAGATCGTTTGAGTTGCCTTATGAACTAGCAGCCTTTTTCATGGGACACCAGTTTCTTTTGTCTTTTTACGGCTACACCTGCAGCATATGGAAGTTCCCAAGCCAGGGACGAAATGGAGCTGTAGCCACCTGCCTACAGCACAGCCACAGCAACTCCAGGTCTGAGCTGCATCTGCGACCTACACCACAGTTTGTGGCATCACCAGATCCTTAACCCAGTGAGCCAGGCCAGGGATTCGAACCCGCATCCTCACAGAGACACTTGAGGTCCTTAACCCGCTGAACTACAATGGGAATTCCAGTAAAAATGGTAAAGGTTGCACCAATTTTTACGTGCAAGAATGTCTATATTACTTGGCTGGGGCTGCCTTAAATTGCTCTAGCCTTGGTGCTTATAATGACAGAAACGTGTCCCTTTAGAGTTCTGGAGGCTGGATGTCCAAAGGTGTTGGCAGGACCACATTTCTCCTGGAGGAAGATCTGTTCTGGCCTCTCCTAGGTTCTGGCTTTGATCCCTGGGCCTTGGAGTTTCTTGGCTTATGGCAGCAACACTCCTATGTCTGCCTCTGTCTTCACCCTGCTTTCCCTTCTCTGTGCCTCTGTGTCTCCTTCTCTCCTGTCTCAGATCGCTCTCTCTTCCTCTCTCATAAGAGACCTGTCACTGGTATATGGGCCGATTGGACAATCCAGGATGAGCCTCTCTTTGCAAGAGCCTCCACCATTTGCTCATATATGGTAATAATCACAGGTGCCAAAGACTGGGAAGTGAATATCCCTTTGGCTGGGGGTGGGTATCATTTCTGCTTGTGGCAATGACTGACAGGTAAACTATGGAGATTCAGACTTGGGTATTTGCAAAACATTTTCTTGGAAATGAACAAAGTGAGTCAGTTGCTTCAAGGAAAGCTGTGGCTTTTTTTGTTACCAATTAGAAAAGTTAAGCTTTCAAGTGAAAACCAGAATTCTGGAAAACTTGTATTCACCATCATGAGCTTGACAGTTTCTAAATACTTGAAGGCTTTTCTGCTGAGATTGGTGGTGATGTGAATGTGTGTGATTTTTTTTGTTGTTGTTCTTTAATGAAATATGTCAACCTTTGGAAGTTCCGTATAACTCTTAAGAACCAGTGTTTTCCAAATGATCACTGCTATGAATTATGAGTAGGTAAAAGATGTATTCAAAGTGCAAGATAAACCAGTACATCTTAATATAACAGAGCTGGAAAAGTTTACTGATAAGGTCGTGGGCTCTACACTGCAAGTTAACTTTTAAGAAACCATCACTCTTCCAGTTTTGGTTAGTATGAAAAAGGAATGTCCACAATTGTCTGAACAGGCTATTAAAATTCTCCTCCCTTAACCCAGTACCATCTCTGTGAGGCTGGTGCTGGATCTCTGTAAGTGCTTCAGCCAAAACAACATATCATAAAAGATTGAATGGAGAAGCAGATATGAGAAACTAGTTGCTTTCTTTCCAGTGACGCCAGACATTAAAGAGATTTGCAAACATATGAAGTGTTACAACTAGCTCATCATTTTAAAGGTACAATTATTTTTCAGAAAGTATTTTTTATGGTAACATAATGATTCTTTAGAAACAATCGCTAAATATTTTAAAATATTCTCAGTTTATATTATGAATAAAAACGGCAAATTGATAGATATAATCCACAAAAATTCTTCGGAGTTCTTCATACTTTTTAGGTGGTAAAGTATCCTCAAACCAGAAAATTTGAGGACTGCTGTTCTGGGAGTTTGGACAGAGCAGTGACAGGTTACGGATACGGGAGTTGATGGACTTTGGTTAGAGGGAAGGGATTCCACACATGCTAAAAGGCAGGAACAAGGACTGAAGGACAGAAAGAGCATTGTGTATTTGAGAAGGTCACAGCAAAAGGGTATGACAGGAGCAGAGGATTACGCTGCGAGGCAGTGAGTGGGAAATCCAGGTTTCAGGGCTGTGAGTCTGGCACGTGGGGTTCATCTGAGGCAGTGAGAAGGCAACGAGGATTCTGGGAGTGCACGTGTCCCACCTGGTGGTGATGCTCTGGATGGCAGAGCTGAGGCAGTGTCTGTCCTGAGGCTGTTGCGTGATTCAAGGTGAGGCAGTGAGGATCACATGCAAGTCATGCTGGAGAACTGTGAGAATATGAAGGACTGAACACACGGGGCAGATGTTTTACAGAAAAAAAGCCAACCATACTTGACATGTGATGATTATGGGGATGAGTGAAAGTGGCACCAAGATAAAGACGTAAGATGATGTAAGATAGGTCTTACATCAAAGCTATACTATGACATCTAAAACTCTTTTTAACTCTCAGTCCAGAAATCTTCCCCCTTTTCCCCTACCCTTCCTCTTTTTAATTCTATAGACTACTTTTGATAAATGCACATTGATTTGCAAAATTCTTAGATGGAACTAGAGTCCCACTCTTTGGAATAACCAGCACAATATTATCCTTGATCAATAAGCAATATTTATACCAGAATTCAGAAGTTACACTCTTGTCTGGAGGGATGATGGAAAACCAGACGTGTTTATTAAGGGAAAGAGTTTCTTAGGAAAACATGCACACCAAGGGAAGAAAAGAGGGCACCAGGCATTCAGAAAAGTAGAGTGATCTGGTGACATGTCTGAAGGGACATGTCTGAGTGCCATAGAGTGTGTCCTGTCCTGCATTCTCCAGTTCTCCATCAGTGATTTGTGCCAAAGACAACTTGGTGATCCATCACCTTCTAATTATATTCCCTCTTGAAGACTGTACTATTTCTTTCTCTCTCTCTCCCTCCCTCCCTCCCTCCCTCCCTCCCTTCCTTCCTTCCTTCCTTCCTTCCTTTTCTTTCTTTCACCTTTTAGGGCCACACCCAAGGCATATGGAGGTTTCCAGGCTAGGGACTGAATCTGAGCTGTAGCCGCCAGCCTACGCCACAGCCACAGCAACGCCAGATCCGAGCTGCCTCTTCGACCTGCACCACAGCTCACGGCAACGCTGGATCCTTAACCCACTGAGTGGAGCTAGGGATCAAACCTGCGTCCTCGTGGATGCTAGTCAGATTCGTTTCCACTGAGCCACAACAGGAACTCTAAGACTATACTTTTTTTGAAACTCTCTTCTCTTTTGGTCTCTGTATCATCACCTCTCTGTGTTTTCCTGCTACTTCTCAGGACATTTTCGATCTCCCTCCAGGGTTTCTTTTCTCTGTACCCTTTGATCTTTCACTGTTTCTTAGACTTCTGCCCTTGGTTTTCTTTCCTATTTGCTCCACATTCTCTTCCTAAGTGATTTCATCCACTTAATGTTTTAATTACTGTAACGTAAAGTCCATGTGGGTTGGAATTTTCTATGTCACAGCTATATTCCCAGACCCTGGAGGAATACTTGGTGTATCATGGGTCCTCCATAAGCAGTTAACCAATGAATAAATGAATTGCCACTCATAGGTGAAATCTAAATGTAACCCTAAGAAAACTTGGCTGCCTTGAGTCCAGTATAACACAATGAACAGTCATAAGAAATACAAATTTGACTCTAGAAAAAAGCGTGTGTACCTGTAAATTGGTGGAGCCATTCTGGGAGGCAGTATGGCACCTTTTAGTTAGAATAAGTGTGTGTTCACAATGTGACTCACTAATTACTTTTCTGGATATATATCCCAGACAAGAAAATCTCATCTGGGTCCATAGGAGAACATGAATAAGGATGCTTGTTTTTAGCCTGCTTTGTAGTAAATCTAGCTGTCCTTCATTGAAGAATGTTACATAAAATGTGGCAGATGCAGAGAGAGGGTGCTCTGAAGTAGTTGGAGGCAAATATGTAAACACAGACGCATACATCAACCTTGAAAATGTTGTGCTGTGGAATGAGGTATGAAACAGAATGATATCTGTTATACAATGTCACTTATGTAAATTAAAAATATGTGCACAGAGCTGCAGAAAATATTCTGTGTCTTGATCTGGGTGTTGGTTACATCAGTGTAAATGTGTGTGTCAGTTCAACAAACTATAAGGCTGTTCCACTTTATGCAGTTATATGTTAATTTTTAAAAATCCACACAAAATAAGATACATTATATAAGGACACGTGTGAAAGGCTATGCATCAAACACATTAGAACCCTGCCTGTGGTGGAGAGGATGGGGATAGAAGGGGATGAATGAACAAATGAATGGAGAAAATAATTTAAAAACAAACAAAAATGGCACTCTGCATGAGCCAGTGATAATCATATCCTATAAACTTAGAAGTTTAAGGTCCTTCCGTATATTTCACCCTTTGATCTGCCTGTCTGTGGAATTATCATGCATCAGCCAACGCGGCTAGTTCCCAAACCACTATCCACAGCCCTGCTCTCTTCCTAAACTCCACTTCTACTTCTCCAGTTCCCTTCAAGGCACTCATACCTGGATGCTTTCATTTTTGTATCTTGAACGCTAAAAAACCCTTTTCTCTTCCTTCAGAGATGAGCTTTTCCAGCATGTTGAAATCCTAGTGACTGAAAGAATCTATGTACCGCTCTGAGTGTTTCAGGTTGGAGCAGCATTTTGGACAAACAGCATTGGCATCACCTGGAAATTTATTTGAAATGCAGGCCTCACCCCAGACTGACTGAATCACAACTTTCATTTTAGTAAGATCCCAGGTGATCTGTTTTACATTAAAGCTTGAGAAGCACAGCTCTATTTCTTGTTTACTTTGTTAACCTTGCTCAGATGCTTGGGTAGAAATCAGTGGTGACCCCTCCCAGGAATACCCAAGTGGGGTTAAGGACATACTCTATTCAGGCTTTGTATGCCAGCATCTGTTAGATGAAGAGGCATCCAGAGTTCTAGCCTCTTCTTGGGTGCATGACCTTGAAGGGGCCACTCCTCATTATGCATTTCAATGGCACTCTATATTAACAAAGCACTTCACCATCAATTTATTAGTGATTCTCTCCCAAACTCCCTGCATCATCTTTCTAAGCAATTCATGGTAGTGAATTTTCTTTGTAACCCATAAGTGGTTGATAAATTGTAAACAAATGGGTTGAAAAGGTAACGTAATGGAAAAGTGTTTCAATTTTCCTCCGTCCGTCCTCTATGCATCACTTAGAAGCTAAGGGCTCACAGGCTTGATTATGTATCGTGAATATGATTCTTAACAGGCAAAGAGAGAAGAACTTCATGTTACATGATATAAACCATTAGTTCAGTAACTGGATAGGTTTGATGAGGTTGGTCTTTTTATCCAGTGACACTGGCTGAACCGAGGTCCAGCGTAAATAAAGTTAAGCCAATGCCTTGCACTCTGTGTATGGAGCAATGTGGAGCTACTGCGTTCATACAGAGATTGAGTATTCTGCATGTGCTGATTGGCTGCCTCAGTTTGAGTTGGACATAAAATAATGCAATGAATAGGTAGTCTGGTTTTTCTCTTGTTGAATTGATTCTTGAAACAAGTTCCTCCTTGCCCAGCGTAAGGGCAAAGGGCAGCTATAAAATGCCCTCTGCATCTGCACGCATTTGTCCCCGGGAATCCCCACCTCTTTTCTATCTTGCCTCTCCTCAGTCTCTGCCACATACATTGGCTTCAGATTTTAGACTTGCTTCTAGAGCCTTCCTTTTTCAGAGACACATGTTTCAGTTCCCTATTGCTTCCTGTTCACAGCCTCACACCACCTTACCCACTCCCCTCCACAGCCAGGCTCTCCTCCTCTTCCAGCCCCAGAATAACAGCCCAGGTAGGCAGCACCCCCAGTCCTGATGCCAGCCCCTCCCAGCAAGGGTTGGATGCTCCGTACTCAGGCAGGCCATTCCCACACTGCTTAGGTTCACACAAGACCAGCGTCAGAATATGCAGACCTGTGATTTCGTGGGCAAGCCATCAGTTTCTGGGATGGTGATGCTCTCAAAATCAATGCTTGTTTGACTCCCAGAATAAAAAGATTTCCATCAAGACAAAATAAAGCAGCAGCAACTGCTGGCCCATTGAGAAAGCTACATATTTACCATTAAAAAAAAAAAGAAATTAGCTGTGACACGGGATTCAAAGCAAGTTTCAGTAGTGACATAAAGCTGAGGTCAGTGTGGGTGGGAAAGAGAAGAGAGCAGGTCGGGAAGAGACAGTCTTCTGGTGGGCAGCGTCAGAGAACCCGCTGCTCCCCATGAGAATTTCTCTAGCACCATGCCAGCGTTCAGCGGGGGGAGCAATTAGGTTAAGAAAATCTGTTTGAGGGTAACATCGTCATTATCCCTTTATTGGTGCTGCTCCAGCAATACAGTGAAAGTAGGCTTTAAAAAATAAGAGATGCTCTTTTGCCAATACAACGAAGGCGTTTTTGGAGAGGCAGATGCTGTTAGTTTAGCTTGGAGAGGCTTTTTCTAGAAAAGAACATTTTTGCAAGTATAGTACACAGCAGTAATCAAGTCCAGTAGAGCTGTGCATGGCCCAGTGATTGTTTTCCCCGGGAAACACACACACACACACACACACACACACACACACACACACACACAGAGGAGTGCAAAATGGAGTTTCCTTTAAGAGTCAAACAAATCTGTTTTACATCAGTTGAGAATAAGTGGAAAATTACTGTGCTTTCCAAATAACGACAGAAAAGATAACTTTGGGGAAGCTAACAAGAAGTTTCTCTGCATGTAATAAATCAGTTGCCCTAAAAGTGGGTTACTTCATACTTCTTTTTCTCTGCACAGGGCAACTGCCTTTGCCTGACTTTAGGTGATTCAAAAGGGCTTAAAGTTGAGCTAATTAAAGTAACTTCAAGAGGGAGCTGGAAAAGCAGGGGTAGAAAATTGAAAAGGTTAAAAGGTTTGGCCCATATTCATTTATCACTTGAAATCCAAAATGCCCCCATAGAATACTTTTCCTGGACGAATGCGGGGTTCTGAAGGCAAGTGTTCTTTTGGGAGCTCTGCTCTGCATCTGCTACTGACAGGCCAGGAAAATCAGGTGTGGTCTTCCTCTAGCAGCATAAAATACTCCCATGGGCAGATGCCAGCAAAGCAGAGAGGTGGTGAGAATAGAAAAATGACATTACCTGGAATTTTATATCAACAAGTCAATTCCAGTTTGGCGGCACAGGTGGAAACTGGCCTTGGTGTTCCCAGAGATAGATGCCAACATTGCTATGAGACCCATGAAGGAAATCCATGTGATCGGGGCTCTCCCTTGGAGACGGTTCCCAGATTGGAATTTTCATACAACTGTGTTGGAAAACAAAACCTTTCTCCTTACTGCACAACACCCCGTGCGTGACCTTCCGTGACTCACTCACTTTGGCCTGAGGTCCTATAACCATAAGAACAGAGGCTGGAGTAAATAATTTCTGGCAATGCACACCCTTATGTTCCACTAGACTGTGAGTGCAGGACACGGTCCATTTGTTTGTGAAAGTTTACGACTGACGAAGGAGGCAATACACACGCACGATAAAAGTTGTCAGTGTAAGGCCGTGTATCTTAGGTGTCAATTAAATGCTACAGACATTCATTTATGTATGGCCAAGGTGCACTGCTCAGCAGGCTTACCGTCCTCTCCTCTAAGTGTGCGTGTCTTACCTCTCTCCTTCCTCTCGTGGCCAAATATCTAGAATGAGTTGTCTTCACATACTGTTTCCATGACGTCATTTTCCATTCAATTCTCAGCCCACTGAATTTTGGCTTCCATTTTCCCAGCTTCATAGAATAGTTTTCTACGAAAATCGTTACCAACTCCCAAGCTGCCAAATCCCATAGGCTCTTCGGTGCCCTTATCTTTCTAAACTTTTCGGCATTTTATACCATTGACAAGTTCATCTCCTTGAAATTGTCTCCTTCCCTTATTTTCAAGACCTCATTCCCCCTGGTTCTTCTCTCTCCTCACCAACTACTACTTCTCAGGTTCTTGTCTGGGCTTCCCTCCCCGGCCTGCCCTTTAAAGCCACATGCTGCCTTAGGCTCCATTCTTGGCCCTGGCTGTGCACTTTCTGGACTCTTATACACAAGCTTTTAAAATTTTTATATTTTACTTTTAATTAAAAATTTTTATTAAAGCGTAGTTGATTTACAGTGTTGTGCCGATTTCTGCTGTACAGCAAAGTGACTCTTTTAAAAATATTATTTTCCGTCATGGTTATCCCAGGAGACTGGGTATTGTTCCCTGTCCTGTATAGTTAGACCTCATTGTTTATCCATTCTAAATGTAATAGTTCGTTTCTACTAACCCCAAACTCCCAGTTGGAGATGTTATTTAAAACATCTTCAGGGAGTTCCCGTCGTGGCACAGCCGTTAACGAATCCGACTAGGAACCATGAGGTTGAGGATTCGATCCCTGGCATCGCTCAGTGGGTTAACGATCCGGCGTTGCTGTGAGCTGTGGTGTAGGTCGCAGACACGGCTCGGATCTGGTGTTGCTGTGGCTCTGTCGTAGGCTGGCATTTAGAGCTCTGATTAGACCCCTAGCCTGGGAACCTCCACATGCCGCGGGTGCGGCCCTAAAACGACAAAAGACAAAAAAAGTTAAAAATAAATAAATAAATAAATAAAAGATCTTCAAGTGTCTAAAGCTTTGGCCATAGCAGCCATCTGGGCTACCCCTTCGCAGTCATGCAATGCTACAAAATAGAGCAGCAGTGTTCTACCAAGAGATGGTAAAAGAGAGTGGCTTTATGCTTTTACTTTGTGTGTTTGTTTTTTGGGGGGGGGGTTCTCTTAACTCTTTTTACATTTTTTATTATGGTTGATTTACAGTGTTGTGCCAATTTCTGCTGTACAGCAAAGTCATTATATATAGTAATTACATATAATTTTATATAGGTATATTTATGCCTAGATAGAGATATCTCGGTATCTATCTATCAATCTATCTATTTGTCTATCTATCTATCGAGATATAATTTTCCATCATGGTCTATCCCAGGAGATTGGTTATTGTTCCCTGTGCTATAAATAGGACCTTATTGTCTATCCATTCTAAATGTCATAGTTTGCGTCTACTAACCCCAAACTCCCAGTCTGTCCCACTCCTTCCCCCTTGGCAACCACAGGTCTGTTCTCCATGTCTGTGTGAATCTGTTTCTGTTTACTAGATAGGTTAATTTGTGCCATACTCTAGATTCCACATATAAGTGATACCAGGTGGTATTTTTGCTTCTCTTTTTGATTTACTTCACTTAGTATGATAACCTCTAGTTGTATCCATGTTGCTGCAAGTGGTATTATTTCATTCTTTTTTTATGGCTGAGTAGTATTCCATTGTATAAATGTAACACATCTTCTTAATCCATTCATCTGTCAGTGGACATTTAGGTTGTTTCACAGAAGATTCTCACACCATGCTGACTCTCCAGTCTCTCTCTAACTGAGACCTCTCTGTCCTGTGGTTACTGGCTAATTTATCTGGGTGTCTCATAGGGATTTGAAAATTACATCCAAAATTCAACATACAGCTTTTCTCCCCAAATTTATTTTACCCTCTTAAAGCCAGTTCTTAACTGTTGCTTGAGGTAGAAATTTGGGATTTATCTTGGATCCTCCCATTCCCTTGTCTTGTCCCCACATCTAATCGATGGTCCAGAGCTGTGAATTCTACCATCTGTCTGCAC
The DNA here is from genome assembly GCA_004024745.2 of Catagonus wagneri. Lineage (NCBI taxonomy): Eukaryota > Metazoa > Chordata > Mammalia > Artiodactyla > Tayassuidae > Catagonus > Catagonus wagneri. The sequence continues at coordinate 24,435,064 of PVHT021183524.1, forward strand.
CCCATCCCTTCCCTAGTCCAAGCCCTTATCATCTCTCTCTAAATATTTGGCAAGCCCCCCCCCCCCCAACTGTGCCCAGCCTCTGAGCCTTTCTCTTGTATGGCATACTTCCCACTGACACCGGTGAGTCTCTCTCACCCCTAAATATGATCGTGCTCAACATTCTTTGTTGTGTTGAACTCTTGTTGATGCTATGCAAGCTGGTGTGTTTAGGGGTAAGTCTGTAGCTTTCCTTAAAATCTATTTAAAAAAATAAGATAGTTTGATTGGATGAATCAGAGATAAGTGGACAGGGAGTTCTCATTGTGGATCAGTAGTTGAGGACCAGACATCCCTGGCCTGGCTCACTGGGTTAAGGATCTGGCATTGCATCAAGCTGTGGTGTAGGTTGCAGATGCAACTCAGATCTGGTGTTGCTGTGGCTTTGGTGTAGACCACAGCCAAAGCTCCGATTTGACCTTTGACCCAGGGAACTTCCAGATGCCACAGGTGCTGCTTGAAGAAGGAGGAGAAGGAGAAGGAGAAGGAGAAGAGACAGATGCATAAATGTGTGATAAACTAGAGTACTCATCCTCCCCCTCTTTTTTGGCCTACATTGTTAATAGTTGTCAAACAAATGCATTATGTCATCTTAAATGGTATTTAAGCTTCTCAGGGCTGGACCATCCTAACGCATATTCCCGTTTCTCATTGCTCCTAACACAGATACGGGTCAAAGAGCTTTGTCTCCTGTTTCATCCAATCAAACCATCTTATTTTTTTTAATAGATTTTAAAGATGGAAGATATCATTTCTATTTGGCCTTTTGTCTAAGCTCAAAATAATGACAAGGAATACTAAAGAACTAATCAGGATGTATAAACTGAACATATTAATGCCTTCAGTTATACATGTTTTAAAAAATCGTTGATTAAAATACGCTTTTTGAGGCATTGAGTTCATCTATATACCAGAACATAGGCATTCACTGTCTGTTTCCTCACATGTATGAGACTAAAGCATGAGTAACCTTGAGGCATTTTCATTTGGGTGGAGAGTAAAATGCCAGATAATTTTTTCAACAGTAAGCTGTTAACATTGAGTTCAGATGATATTTCAAAGAAAAGTCACTGGAGCCCCACTATGAAACATTACCTGGGTTTCATGTTTTGGAATCAACTAAGGGATCATTTCGTAACAAGCCCTTTTTGCAACCTCAATAAATAGACGTCTTTGGATGATGTCTAAGATACCCTTTTAGAGAAAGTTCTGGGGAGTTCCTGCTGTGGTGCAGTGGGTTAAGGATCTCGCTACATCTATGGTGTAGGCTGCAACTTCAGCTCAGATTCAGTGCCTAGCCTGGGAACTTCCATATGCCTCTGCTGCAGCCAAAAAAATAAAAAAATATGGAAAATTCTATTCTTTTGGGAACAGTACTATAGTGAAGGCAGAGTAAAGTTAAGAATTTCTGTGGCAAATAACACAATGCTAGAGATATTTATAGTATCTAAATATAAAGAATTTGTTCCACATTGAATGCATTGGTTGTAATCTGGAACTCTTTTGCCACAAGAAATCAGAACCAAGCATATCCTAGTTCCCAGCATAATTTGGCATTATTTTATTATATGTGGTTTCAGTTACTTGGAGTGAAATAAGCCCAATTTGTTTCCCATGAATCCATTCAGAGTAGTCTTTGCAAAGGAGTCTGGCATCAGGAAGGACGCTGAAGGATGCACGTGGCTGCGGGGAGGTCACACGGGGGCGGGGGGGGGTGAGTCCTTCCTGCTGACCTCATAATCATGAGTACTTCATAGGAGCTGCAAGTCCTTTTGAGTTGCAGATAGCTTTTTAATGCCTTTTCCCATTTTTAAAGTTTTATTGATGTATAGTTTAGTTAACAGCGTTACAATGATTCTCTGTACAACAAAGTGATTCAGTTATACACATACATATAGCTATTTTTTTCAGATTCTTTTCCTATATGGGTTATCACAGACTATTGGGTGGCTGCACAGCAGGTTCCTGTGCTGCACAGCAGGTCCCTGTTGACCGTCCATTCCATATACGATAGTGTACACATACCAAACCCCCGGTCCATTCCTTCCCTCCTGTCCTGTGTCTCCTTTGGGAACCATAAGTTTGTTTTTGAAGTCTGTGAGTCTGTTTCTGTTTTGCGAATAGGTTCTTTTGTATCATTTTTGTAAAATCTCCTTCTTCAGCATTAAAAAGTATAAATAAAAAAGCAGGAGTTCCCGTTGTGGTTCAGTGGTTAACAAATCTGACTAGCATCCATGAGGACACAGGTTCGATCCCTGTCCTTGCTCAGTGGGTTAAGGATCTGGTGTTGCCATGAGCTGTGGTGTGGGTCGCAGACACGGCTAGGATCCTGCTTTGCTGTGGCTGTGGTGTAGGCCGGCAGTTACAGCTCTGATTCGACCTCTAGCCTGGGAACCTCCATATGCCGTGGGTGCAACCCTAAAAAGCAAAACCAGGAGTTCCCATTGTGGCACAGTGGAAACGAATTCCACTAGAATCCATGAGAATGTGGATTTGATCCCTGGCCTCACTCGTTGGGTCGGGGATCTGGTGTTGCCATTAGCTGTGGTATAGGTCACAGACACGGCTTGGATCCCACGTTGCTATGGGTGTGGCATAGACCAGCAGCTGTAGCTGCGATTTGACCACTAGCCTGGGAACTTCCATATTCCATATGCCCCCCCCCAAAAAAAGACAAAAAAATCAAGACCAAAAATAAGCATAAATAAGCAAAACCAAAACCAAAATTAAGATAACATTTCCCCATTTTTTTGATGTCAACATAAAATATGTATGGTAGGAACATTTGAGAAACGTCTTCTTATGAGGATATAGACAAAGATGCACTTTTACCAGATTTCAAAATTGCATTGTCACATTTGATATGCGGTGCCACAAAAACGGATCTGTTGCCTAGATTTCCATGGTAGTGGTTCTCTACGGGAAGGAGTCTATTTGGTTAGGGAAATAGTTTGCAATCAAAGTATTATTGCTTTGGGGGCAAGGAGGATGTCATTCAGGATAATACAGCAGCAAAACACGCGATAAATTTTTAGTTACTTATCTTGCTGTTAATAGAAAGTTAGGGGTGTTACCAGAGTATCAGCCCTAGTATGCGTCCTGTTAGAACCCTCAGCACTGAACTCATGAACTGGAAGGAGATGGAGGAGGAGTTGGGCAGGACCAAAGCAAGACCAAGGGTTTGTGGACCTTCTGGACAACCAGCACTACCAATAGTGTCTTGAGTCTTAGTTACGAGAGATGAACTAGCCACAGTGAAAATTCCTCTTCCAGTCTGGTTAAAACTGCCGGTGTTTAACCTTAGGCATCCCTTGCCATTTCTATCTAAACTAGATAAACTAGAAAAACCCAACCCCCGCCTCCCCAGCCTCTGCTTAGCACTTCTGTTTCTTCCGTAACTTTGTGTCAAGAGCACAGACTTTGAATAGAACAGAACCAGGTGCCTGGATGGAGTTGTGGACAGTCTGCCTGATCTGTAGAAGCCTCTGTGTTTTCATCTGGAGAAGGGGCATACTCGGTCTTACCCTGAGTATGTCGTGGAAAGCTTCATGACAGGTTCTCAACAGAGAGTTGTTGTTACTGCTACGGTAGTAGTAAATTTGCTTTTCCTCTTAGGGTGATGTGGCGGTCATTTCCCCCAAATGGCCGGGGATGAGTATGAATTTGGGGGGAGGGCAGAATTTTTTTTTTTTTTTTTTTTTCATTTTTGGCTACCCCACGGCATATGGAGTGCTGGGGCCAGAGATCAGATCTGAACCACAGTTGCGACCTAAGCCACAGCTGTGGCCATGCTAGGTCCTTAACCCATTGTGCCAGGCTGGGTATCGAACCTGTGTCCCAGCACTCCCAAGATGCTACCTATCCTGTTGCACCACAGCAGGAACTCCTTGGGGGGCAGAATTTTGTCATGAAGACCAGACGTCCTGCTGTTCCATCCTTCAGTGTAGAGCAGCTTTTCCTGGAAACTGCTCCTGGAACCTCTTTGGGATGGCCCCATTTTTTTCTCCTTTCCTCACCAGCAACCTTTGTGAGGCTGCGTGCACAGAACCAGGAGAAAAAGGTGTAGCTAAGCCACAAAAGGGTGATGAGCTCTTATACAACTTCCTTTAGGGAGGACACCAGGGTTACTATTCTAAATATTAAAATAGGGAGTTCCCGTCATGGCTCAGTGGTTAATGAATCCAACTAGGAACCATGAGGTTGTGGGTTCGATCCCTGGCCTCACTCAGTGGGTTAAGGATCCGGCGTTGCCGTGAGCTGTGGTGTAGGTTGCAGACGCGGCTCGGATCCCGCGTTGCTGTGGCCGTGGCGAAGGCCGGCAGCTACAGCTCCTGTTAGACCCCTAGCCTGGGAACCTCCATATGCCGCGGGTGCGGCCCTAGAAAAGGCAAAAAGACAAAAAAAAAATTAAAAAAAAATATTAAAATACGCTCAACTCGGTAGTGAGTCTCAGCCGCCTCAGAGCCCCTGAGTGATGGGCTTCCCTCCTGCCCCCAACCCACTGGTTAGTCTTATGTGTCCCCTTGGCTAGGCCGTTGTTAGCATCCAGTTGTTCAAACATTTGTCTGGGTGTTGCTGGAGGTGTTTTGTCGATGTGGCTGTCTGTTCTCAGTTGACTTTAAGCAAAGGAGATTCCCCTGGATAATATGAGTGGGCTTCATCTGATCAAGTCCTGCCTAAGTCTGCAGTCTGCTGGGCTGTCTTACAGATTCCAGACAAGTCCGCCCCTCTAATGGCACAAGCCAGTTCCTTAAAATCTCAGTCTCTCTGTCCTGCCTCACCATTTCTCTCTTTCTGTCTCTCTGTGCTTTCTCTGTGCCTGTCTGTCTTTCTCTCTATATACACAGGCATGCTTTGGAAATACTGCAGGTTTTTTTCTAGGCCACTGCAATAAAACAAATCACATGAATCTTTTGGTTCCCTGGTACATATACAAGTTATGTCTGCACTATCCTGTAGTCTGTTAAGTGTGCGATAGCATTGTGTCTAAAAAAATACGCGTACCTTAATTCAGAAAATACTTTATTGCTAACCATCATCTGGCAATGCAGGATTACCGCAAACCTTCTGTTTGTAAAAAACACACTATATGTGAAGTGCAGTAAAGCACAATAAAATGAGGCATGGCTGTATATACACACGCGCGCACACAAACATATACCCCCCCTCACACCCTATTGGTTCTGTTTTTCTGGAGAACCCTGCATAATATATCACATGCTGTGCTTTCCTAGAAACCCTTTCCCCCCACCCCATCCAAAAGTAAAAACCTGCCCAGCAGGAATCCAGCCAGGGACCCTTTCCTGTCCAGGAAGCACAGGTGGTTAAAAGTTTTGAAAGTGCTCTTGGCTAGACTCTGAGAGCACTTTGCCCAGGGAGGTACAGCAGAGGGCAGAGCTTCTGGAAAGGTGGACTTGCCTTTCTCTCAGGCTTTTCTTGGTGTCTGTCTATCATCTCGGCACTGATGTTCTTTTCCTTTCTATGTCAAGGGGATTTCAATTTCTTGCAAAAGAAATTGCACTGCTGATAAACATTAGTTATGGAAAGGTTTTCTTTCAAACCCAAGGGAAGGAACAAGATAATTTCCCCTGGTTCAGGAAAGTCAGAGTAGAATAAAGCTTCTTGAAATATGAGCTTGATAAAAATAATATTGTCAGTATGAAATAAAAATGAGGACTTGGAGACAGTTTCATTCAAACTCACTTGATCATATATAATAAAGCCAAGAGAAATTGGGTATTGAGTGGGGGAGGGATTTTAACATGCTGAATTGAATCAAGCTGCGCTCTTAGCTTGTAAGTTTAGCTTTCTCTGACAGAATGTTGGAAGAGTCACTTGGGCAAGGACTATTTTGTTGATCTCAGGGGTCTGGGTGGACAAAGGAGTCTGTTGAGTCCCCAGTTAGAAATATTTCTCTGAGTTCAGGTTTACTTTGCTCCCCTATCCCTCATCCAAACAAACAAACAAAAAAACCCACTTCTAGTCTGTGTTAGTACATTGGTCCCTGCAACATAGGACATTTATACAGATGAAATCTGTAGTATCCAGAATGGCCTACCTCCCCTGTTTAGAGAATAAAGCAAGGTGTCACTCTGAGAGCCCCATTCCATCCAGAGGCGAGAAGTTCATCCATTCTTTCGGGCTGTCCTGAATGACTGCCCTGTTCCACAAATTCTCCTGGTGGGATCCTGTCATTTAAACCCGACAGATGGAGTTCCCTTTGTGGCTCAGCGGCAATGAATCCGACTAGTATCCATGATGACGTGGGTTCCATCCCTGGCATTGCTCAGTGGGTTACGGTTCTGGCATTGTCATGAGCTGAGGTGTAGTTTGCAGACATGGCTCTGATCTGGCATGGCTGTGGCTGTGGCGTAGACTGGCAGCTGCAGCTCCGATTGGACCCCTAGCCTCGGAACTTCCATATGCCACGGGTGTGGCCCTAAAAAGACAAAAATAAATATAAATAAATAAACCTGATAAACGAATCAACCCTTGTTGATTGTGCTTCTCTGCTCTGCTGTTCTATCACGTAATTTTCCATGCGCATGCTCACTTGTTTTCCCTTCACCCCAGCAGGGTGTTCTTTCAGGGTTCAGAGGCCCTGAGCCTGGCTTCAGATCCTTGCTTAGTTTCCAGCAGATTCCCGCCTACCTATTCCCTGCTGCCTTTGCCTGTCTTTGGAGGAGTCTTGGGGCCTTTCCCTGGCCTTCTGGCCTATGGAGAAGAGATGTCCCCCCACCCCCTACCCCCACCTGGCAAGGACCATACGTTGAGCAAACTTTAGTCAGTCTACTTTTGAACTCTCTTGTGGATCAAGCCTCATCCTTGACTGGCTGAGCCCAGTTTAGCAAGAATCCCCATTCCCTTGATGTCTAATCAAGTTCCTCTTAGTGATTTTCCAACCACTGACCCCTCAGTCTGCCCACTGACTATAAGTCTCCAGGCGGTCTTTGCTGTATTCAGAGTTGAGCTCAGTTCTACACTGAAGTCTCTCCCCTACTGCCATAGCTCAAATACAGTCTGTCTTGCTGTTTTAAACAGATTTTGGGTGCAATTTCTCTTTGACATCGCCCCCAAGTTCAAAGCCTCTCATTCTCTCTCTCTGTGGCCCAGCATGGCTGATAATGGGGACATTTATTTCCTTAAGAAAAAATTGCCACTTTTACCCACAAGGGGAGTCTGGCTTCTGAGGTCAACCAACCAAATTAATCATGGTATTTGGATCCAGAGCAACTTAGAGTCAGGTCTCTCCCCAGAGCCCCAAGGTGGTGGGGTTGGGGGAACTGTGGGATCCACCTTAATATCCCCTGCAGAGCCTAGTACAGGCCTGGAACACATCGTCATCACGCCCTTCTTCCTCCTGCCATGTGCTGTAGGGCTCAGCCCAGGCTCTCCTCAGCCCTTGCCTGTGCTATTACAGCGGCTGCCAGGCTTGTTGCCCTCAATCTGCCCTCTGCAGAGTCATCTCTCTGAGCTGAGGGATTCACGACTCCTTCCCCAATACTCCATTATGGCTCCCCAGTTCTTACGGAATTAAGACAAAGCCTCTTAGGCGGCCTGTATGGGCCCTTCTCCATCCAACTCCTGTTGTTTCAGCTTTACACTCAGAGCAGTAGTCCTGCACTGCTTGTCTCCCCGTCCTCATTGTGCCTTGGACGTGTGGTCTGGAATACCTATGGTGAACTGACCTCTCATTAAGAAGCAGGGAAATTTGAAAAAGCAGTAGCAGACATTCTTTCCCTACCACGGAGGTTCAAAATGTGTATATTTTTGTGTGGGTGGAACGAGAATTGAATAAAGAGAAAGATGGCTTTTTGGTTACTGGGTTGGGGCTTGAAATCTCCAAAGCAGATCTAGAGGAGTCTTCCTAGTGGAAGAAAGGTTGACCAGTATGCAACTTGGAATTTAGCCCCTTGCATCTATAGTTTATTACTTTGAATTCTGATGTCTCATCAGAACAACTCATTTCCTATGCTCTCGATTGTGAGTATTACCTGAACACTCTGCAAGTTATTTTTCTTCAGAGAGGAAAAAGAGCTGGTTGATTCATGTCAGAATTTTCCCTTCACTATTTCAGGTTTCTTCATAAGGTGGGTTTGATGAGAAATCAACTGTGATAGTTACAATTCTGTTAGTTACAATTTTAGACATCTTGGCATTTGGGCCAAAACATTTGGGGCTAGATGAGCTGTGAACGTTTTCTTGATTTCTGCTTCCTGGCAGTCATGATTCTCTACTTCCTGGCGTTGGGAAACTTTGGTCCTTTAAGAAGTGACGGGCACTTCGTGTTTTTATTTCAGTCTCTTCTCTTTACTCATCTCCCAGCCCAGTGCTTCAGTCTCGTGCTACCCCCCAGTTCCACTGGACTGTTTCTGGAGGCCTTGCTCACCACAATCCTCTTTCTTTTTGAGCTTGCAGCTTTAGGACGTGTGAGTTTTGTTTTCTCCCGAGTCCTCCCTCTTTTCTGGTTCATCCTCATCTCTGGTCAGTTATCATAGTCAGAAACTCACTCTGTCTTTTCATTCCTTTACCTATGGACAATTTTATTACACTTTCATTGTGCTGTTTGATGGGAAAAGAGATAAATGAGACAGAATCCTCAGTTCTGAATCAAACAATGGCAAAAAACAGGAAAATGAGATACGGAAACTTGAACAAAACGCACAAAGGAAGAAGCAAACCCTTCCGCCTGGAACATAGGGGAACCCTCTCAGAAGTCAGCCTTTAGCCCATTCTGTGATTTAGGATCATCCTGATAGAGACACTAAGAGGCCAGCCCGCCCTCACCCCACCCCAGGTTAGGTTCTAGCAGCACCCATGCCTAGGCGAGTCTCCCTTTCCCTGTTCACACTTAGAAGGTTTGATGAAAAAAATCTCACATTCAGTTGGTGTCAGGGTTTTCCTTCTTGCGTGTGATCTCAGGGCAGAGCAAGAGGTTCAGCTTCAGGTTTCAAGCACGTTGGTCCTCGGGGCCTCTCCTTCCCCGGGACCTCTCCTGTGTTGGCCCTGGCCTGTGCGCAGTGGATCGGACCCCTCTCCTGTCCCTGGCTCTTTGGCCTATTCTGTCGAGACCCCATGTATGCCTCTTTGGCCTGGAGGGGTTGGTCAGGAAAAGTTTTCAAAGAGCCCTTTTGGTCTGCCCCTCCCGTGACCTAGAAAACGCAACCAATGCCTCATTAATTTTAAACGAAGCTCCCGTGTGACCATTCATCTCTGACGGCCACAATTAACCTCTCCTGCACACCCCTCTCCTCCTGTACTCAGCTGGCTGCTTCCTTGCCCATTTACCCTTTCTTAACTTGCACCCCGGGAGGTTGCAGGCCCTTCAGTAAAACTCCAGGAGGCCTCTCAAGTTTACGGCCCCCCTTCTCTTTCCACAGCCCTTTGGACGCCCTGCCCCTTTCATTTTCTGCTGCTACTCCAGCGCAGACCGTCCAAGAACGCGTTAAACACAGCGAGTCGTCAGACTTACCCAAGTGGCCGTTCTCACCTCGCAGCTTCCTCCCCCGCTCCCTCCCCTGCCCCGCAGCCTGGCGTCTTCCGCTCTGGGCTGCGTGGGTCGCGGGCGATGGGAAGGGCTTCCTGCGCTTGGCTTGCCCTCAGCAGGAAGGAGGAAGTTCACGGGTTAGTCTATTCTTCACGGCTAACAAACCACTGTTCTGCTTGCTGCTGAGGCCCTGGGTTCTTTGTCCTGCACTCGTCCTGGGACCTGCTTCCTTTATGTTTACTGAGCCGGGGAGGTCTGTGCATGTCGCAAAGAATGGAACATCCCCTGTGGCCTAGAGGACCGAAGGCTGGGTTTTCTCAAATGGACTTTGTCTGCACTTTGGTTCCAAGGGCTCTGCTGTGTGTCCATTACGGCGTGACTGTGGACTGTTGAGGGAAGGCCTCGTGGCTCCCCTGTTATTGTCTCTGCCTCCCACCCCCTCCTCTTAGCCTGCAGGACAAGGAATGGGAACTGCTGCTGACAACATGCAGACATGCTTTGGGAGGACCAGCCTAGGACCCGGTGGGGTTAGGGGAGGGTCTTACAGCCTCAGGTGGGAGAGACAAAGCAGTTAGGGTAAATGCAATAAGGCGTCTGGAGAAAAGCAATCATCGGCTGTAGAAAGCCCAGGTCCTTGTTGTGGAACCTGAGAGGTTCCCTGGGAGGCTTAGGGATGCTGCAAGGATGATGAAACCCGGGGCCTTAACCCCCTGCAGGCTGGAGAGGACTAGTGGAAGCCAAGCTCCCACCCCTCAGGCACTTGATCCTGTGTGGGAACGGGGGGCTGACCTTCTGGAGTCAGTGCGTGCCCAGTGTCTGCTGGGCCCCTCGGTTTCCCTTTCCCTGATTTTCCACCCAATTTTCAGGCTCTCTTCCCATATTGCTTTGTAGACCATGTGCTAGATGATCCGGGTGGCCAGATTTAGCAAATAAAAATGCAGGATGCCCAGGTATGTTTGAATTTCAGATAAAGAGTAAATAAAATTTCAGCACTAGTATACTTGGGTTATACTTATGCTAAAAAAATGAATTCTTGTTTACCTGTAATTCAGAGGTAACCGGGCATCCTATACTTTACGTGGTGGCCCCGTGTGTGGTCAGGGCCCATGTCTGGGGTGTGATGGGCTGTCAGCTGGTGCTCTTCCTTTCTATTACTTAGTCTTCATGACCAGGACACTTTGTTTCTTTCCCTCGGATATTTTACTTCCTTATTCTTAGCCCTAGCACAGCCAGCAGACCCTCAGCCCTAGTGACCCCATGGAGTCTCAGGTTTGGGTTAGGGGGTCACCTCGGGCATGCAGCCCAGGAGGCACCCATGCATGGCGTCCCCACTCAGTGGTGGCCTCGTGCCAGGCACTTTGGACGAAGAGCCTCATGTCAGGTTTGCAGCAAGCCCTGGATGCCAACCCCGCCGAACAGAGGAGCCCCGGAGTTAGAGACCCCGAGGCTTCATTCTGCTCTGGATTCCGTCCTTCTCTCAGTGGTTACGCACACTCAGGGCCGCCAGAGAAACTTGGCGAGGAGCTCTGTTAATGGCCAGCCGTGAACCGGCAGCCCTGGGACGGGTGAGCCCCCCAGAGCTCAGTCCTATTCGGAGAACTATCTGTCTTAGGAGGGAGATGAGTCCCCTGCGTCTGGGTCGGGGCGCCTCTCTGGACCTGAAGAACTAAGACGCACGTGTGAGAGGCTCTCCGGGTCTGGGGAGGAGGCTCAGGGGTCCCCGTTCCAGTGTCCTCTGAGAATGCGCTGCCGGGCAGGCATGGTAGGAAAGAAGGGCAGCGTTTGTGTCTAGGCGGTTCCTCTGAAGGTCTGGACACCAGGCGAGTTTCTCTCTCCTCCGGACGCCTTCTCCGCTCTCCCTCCCCTCTTCCTTCTCAGGAGCTTTCCCTGCTGATGTCAGGAAAGTGGCCTGCAGATAGCTGCCTGCTTATCCTCCAGTGCTGTTCAGCTGCAGCGCCCCACGGCTCCCCCAGACACACGAGCTTGATACTGTTTCCCATCCTCTGTCTCTGGCAAGGTCAGGTCATGTCGTTCTGTGAGTTAAAATCGTATTAGCATCTTCCTCATTTGTGCAAGCGCTGCCTTCCTGTAAGCCATAAACCCCGGGCAGGAGATTTCAATGGCTAGGAAACTCCTTAAGAGGGAAAAAAAAAAAAAAAAAGGAAAAAGCGTTCAGTCTTTGTCCTTATCGTGGCACAAGTTTGTTTTCCTAATGGGGAGTTTTCAAGAGCTCCTAGTGCTGTGACTTTATGGACTAAATGTGGTGGAAAAGGGCACACTTCCGTGCAGAATCTCCTTTTTATTCTTTTCTGCTCCTCTGAGCTTTGCTTCTGAATACACAGAACCTGTGTTTGTGACTGCCAAGAGGCCTTCTGCTGTGAGGGGAAACACACTGTAAATCACTCTTTCACAGCCAGTTAACAGGCAGTGTCTTTCTTACCAATAATTATGGTTTTGCTTTGAGTTGAGAAGGTTGTTTTTGGGGCAATAAATTGTGATGTCAGTTATCCTTCACTCTCTTTGCATGTGATTCCTCAGTTGGAAATTGGTGTTCTTAACAGTTGAACCTCTGAAGTCTCCAGGGCTTTGCAGCTGAAAATCTTGGAGTCCTCTGCTTCAGAGAGGAGAGAGAGAGAAAGAGAGGGAGAGAGAGAGAGGGAGAGAGAGATTTAGAATGGCCTTTTTGTCTTTGATAAGAAATTTGAAAACGGGGGAAGGGGCCTTGGTCCCTATTACTCAATTCTTTTATGCTGGAGAATTTTAACAAGGCTTTACGTTAATAAGAAGTTTTTTAAAAATTTCAAAGCTGAGTGCATCAAGTTCATGACCATCTGGTTACTCACAATGGTGTGTTCCTTTGTGCCAGAGCGTTTGTATACACTCATTTCTTTTCAGAAGCACCCACCCAAACACATTTGGATCCTCACTGGATCACAATGTTAAAGTTCGTGATTAAGAAAATTCCAAGTGAGAGAATGAAAATGCTCCAATTCAGGGAAATTGTTGGTGGAAACCTTCTTTCCCAACCTCACAGTTAAACTTACTGAGTGGCAGGCTAGGATAAAATGATTTGAACACTGAAAATCGTACTGTCTTGTGAGTCTTCTCTGTGAGGGTTTCAGGATAGTGGTATTCTGCTCGCTTTAGGTCGTCAGTTGTGAGCAGTTGTTTGGCCGCCTCCTCAAGTGAGAAGAGCCGTTCACCCAGAGCTTAGGCAACCCTGGGGTCACGCCGGCCTTGGCTGCAGCCAAGAGCTGGGTCATGGCCAAGAGCGTGGCTTTGCGTCTTATTTCATGTGAAGGCGGGGCTGATTTAAGTCATGAGGGCGCCGTGCTTCTTCTGCGGTCCGCTGAACTGACGCGGGGTTTGGCCTGTTTCTGTTTTATGTGTGGACGGGACAGGTAGTCTAAGAGTTTGACCTGTGGAATTGCTGTGACTTAATGATGTGCCCAGGTTTTAACCGTGCGGCCGTGGGGCAGTGTGGTGAAGAGGATGGGCTCCGGGATCAAACCTGGCACTGTGTTCTGGCTCTGTGAGTAGTAGCAGTGTCATCTTGGGCAGATTACTCTGCCCAGGTTCCCTGGTTTGTAAGACCAGGTTTGTCCCCTGGTTTATAAAATGGGCATAACAGTGCTAACAGTGATGGCACGTTCTCTGCCTTCCAAATATTTCTGGACGCTTGCTGTTTCTTACCATGTCCTCGGCTGCCATCTTGCTCCACGTCACCATCACATTCCACCTGGAAAATTCCCTTATTAGTCTCCTAACCAGCCCCTCCTTCCCCCACCATATAGCAGACAGAGGGATCCTTTAAAAAGGTGAGCTCAAAACTCTCCCGTGCCTTCCCAGCTTATGAAGCCAGCGTCCTTGCCGTGGATTAAAAGGCCTTGCTTGATTTGTCTCTTCTCTGGCTTTGCTTTTAAATATTCCCTTCTTGATCCAGCCATTTAGACCTCTTTGCTATACTTAGAGCACAGCCAGTGTGTTCCTAGATCAAGGAATTGTGCTGGCCTGAAACGTCCTGCCTTCATATCCATCCCCAGGGTTGACATCCTCAATTCCTGCTTGGGTGTCATCTGATCAGAAGCCTCTCATTCTGCTTTGTTTTTTCCCATAGTTTGCATTTCTCACCATCCTGTGCTGCTTGTCTCTCTTCTACTCTGGGATGCCAGTTCCATGAGGCCAGGGTCTTTGTCTATGTTGTTTATTTATGTGTCCTCTGTACCTGAAACAGTACCTAACTGATTAATGCCTGATAGACAAGTGCATAGAATCTGCCTCATAGAGGTGTTTGAAACATTATATGATATACTATTTTGGAAACTTAGCTCAGTGCCTTATACGTGGTAAGGAATCAATAAATGTTAGCTATGATTCTTTTCATTGCAGAGTTCAGTAACAAGAAATTCACTTAGGAGCGGAGAATGGGAAAGTGACTAGTGAAGAGACACAGCCGACTGGTGGGGAGAGACACACTCAGACTTCTTTGTTGGGGCCTGAGTTATCTTCATAACCCATCCCTTATGTTGTTTCTTATTTGCCATTTCAATGGTAATACACAAGAGTCAGAGAAGAAGAATAAAAATGGGCTCAAAGGATGTCCTCAAGCAGATACCTCAACCAGTATGGGTAGGAGGAATACATAAGTGCCATGAAGCTGGGATAGGTGAAATTACAGGTAGATATCTGTTCTGGTTGAGGTTGTGGGCATGGGGGTTTACTGGAAGGTAGCATGGAGGTGGTGGGTCCTGGGTCTTGTGTTTTAAGCACTGCAAGGGTTAGCTCTCAGCTTTTGTATCAGTCACAAGTTACACGTTGCTGTGTAACAGAATGTCCCCAAATGTCATGACTTAAAACAACAACGACTTATAACTTCTCTTAGTTCTGTGGATTGGCAAGGCAGTTCTGCTCCTTCTGATGTTAGCTGGGGTTGCTTGTGGTGTAATCTTCTGGGCTTGTCTGGGCTGGGACACCCAGGACGGTGGTTGTCTGGGGTCTTAAAACTGGCTGTCAGTTGAGAGGCCTTGGCTGTCTTCCACAGGATCTCCCTCCAGGAGGCGTTTCATCATTCAGTGAGTGGTCTAGCCTAAGCTTCTTACTTTGTGACCGGCTTCCAGGAGAACAAGGAGAAGCAGCAAAGCCTCTTAAGGCCTAGGTTTATAAGTTACCAGACGCTACTCTGCTACCTTCTGTTGGTCAAAGCAAGTCACAAGGGGAGGGAAAATGAAGTCTGCCTCCAGCTGAGAGGAGGGAGGGGCACGTGTATGTGGAGTTGAGAAGGGTGGTTGGCACCGTCTTTGCAGCTGACCTGCTGTACCTTTTAACTTATACCAAGTGATGACTCTTGTCCTGGGCTCCCCGTGAGTCTTCACTGCCTTTGTGGGGAGCTGGACTGTGAAAACCTTAAAACTGCAAGGCCAGCAGCCTCAGCAGCTAGCTCTGTACAGAGGATCCTGACACCTGTTGTGAGGGACACAGTTTTTCTCTCTGCTTAAAAGAGGAAATTGTTCATTATTGATTAGAAGTCAATGGCTTGGGAGCTGTTTCCTCTGTGGTTAAGATTATTTTTTTAGATTTCACAAGCATTTATTAAGCCCCGCTGACATGTCAGACATTGGCCAGGCTCTTTAACGAATTTATATCATTAAATTCTCACAGCAACCCCAGTGGGGATTTTGAATGATTCAAATGGAAATTATTCACCCCAATTTTTGAACACAGGATGTCATTTATTCAGGGTCACATGGCTAATAAAGGGCAGAAATGAGAGTTAACTTCTCATTCTGCACACTGCATGCACGGACCATGACACCACTCAGCCTCTGTTGTATCTGAGTCACAAAGGAACAAGGATGGGGCAAGACTATAATACTGTTTTAGTCTATTTTATTGAAATGAGCCATAGATCCGTTTAATATCAAAAAAAAAAAAAAAGGAACTGGCGTGGACATGGACTTTGGAAACATGAATACTGGGCAGAATTTTTCTTGGAGTTTCTGGAAATTATGAAATGAGATATGAGTTTTGATTCTCAGGTTGGTATATCAGTTAAGATAGGCCTAGCGGAGTGTAACAAAACACCCCAAGTGACAGTGACTTAAATAGAATAGATATCTATTTCTCCCTCATGAACTGAACTCTGGGGCAGGCGTTGCAGGGCTAGTGCGTCTGCTCTGTGAAATCAAGGCCCAGCCCAGTTCTGTTTGGTACATCCCCGCTCTCCACGCATGCTTTCTCTCCGGGGCTGGTGGGTTTGCAGGGTACAAGTTACTCATCTGCATTTAATTATCAGGAAGGAAGAAAAGAGAAACACTCCTTCCCCTTTAGAAACATCCCAGGGGCTGCACATGACACTTCTGCTTGTAGTTCTTTGGCCAGACGTGTTCATGGCTGTGTCTAGCTGAAAGGCAGACTGGGCAATGGCCAGCTAAAACTTGGGGGTTCAACTGTTAAGGGGATTCCCGGCGGGGGACAGTTGGCTGTTTCTGATACAGCAGATTGGTTTGGAGAGTAATATTTCCATCCATGTGTGAAATAAGAGTGATAATTTAGATTACATTGTAAACATAGATGAATAAAAAAGATTTTGTTTTCCTAGGTGCTCATTTTCTCTAAAGTAAGCTATACCAGTGTTGTCTTTTAAGGCTCACACAGTATTTGGCGTAATGTTATTGGATGCTTACATTTTGATACTTTCACGGAGTGCTCTATTTTGTTAAGTCTGTTGACTGCCATTCAGGTAAGCCATATTGATGACATAAGCCATCCGTTTAGGTCACATAGTCAAGTGTGACACACTGCCACCATCTAATGATTGCTTACGCTCATCTCAGTAAGGATGGGAAACAAGTAGGTCTATTTAGTGCTAAATTCGTCAAACTAAACCTATGAAATGAAAACTGTAGTGTATAATGACAGACTTTATGATTACTTAGTGTTTGCAAAATAAGCAATATTTGATTAAAAACTATGCCCCACATTTTGCTTGTTGCTGGGATGGTCAAGGCAGAAGGATGTAGATTGAGTATATTCATTAAGTTTAATACCTTTTATACATTTGGCTTTGTTTGGCTTCCATATGCCTCTGGGCTTTGAGGGGATCATGTAAGACGTTAATAGTACAAGTGAGGCAAGATGAGAGTTTAGCCAGTCTTTGAACCGGGAGTAAAATTTGGATGAAGAGGAGGAATGTCAAAGGGATGTGGTCTAGGCAGAACCTTGGACTTGATCAACACTCCTGGTCCAGGGAGCAGGCCAGCAGCCTGGCCGGGTAGGATCACATGGAAGACCTCAAAGGCTAGGATAATGAATTGGTGCTTGGTTCTGTCAGTAGTGAGGATCAGTGGGCTGTCTCAGAACAGACCGGTGATGGGAAAAGTATGAGGAGGAGGAGTAAAAAGAGCCGTAGGGGTGCATCTTCTCCTGCACTCACCTTTGGAAGAGGACTCATAAAGGAGAGAGAAGGGCAACCTGCAGGGATTAAACGGGGGTGGGGGGCGAGTGGCATAGAAATCCAAATGGGGGACCTCTGGGGCTTGGTGGGGAGGGTGGTTATTACCAAACTGTGAAATGCTTCAGAGAGTCAAAGGTGAGTGGGAAACGAGAGGGTTGCTTTTGGATCTGGGCTAGGATTATCGCTGAGAGCTCGTGGTCTGCGGGGTGCCGCGTGGCATGGGCCAGACAGCCTGGGATAAGGAAGAAATGAGTGCAAAGGAAGTGTGGGGGCGGGGAGGTAACTACTGGGCCGAAACTGGGCTGAGAGGGAGGGAGGGAGGGAGGTGAAGCAGTTGGAAGGGACCTCCCCAGGCCACCCCTGGGAGGCGAGAGTTAGAGGTTTCAGGGCAGAAGGGCAGCAGCTGTAGGAAGGGCCAGAGCAAAGGGGTGGGGAAAGAGTGGTCGTGGACATGAAGTCCTGGGGCATTAGGGGGCTGAAGCCTGTGAGGAGGGGTGGCTGTCTTAGAGCAGAGGAAACCTGTAGTTCCTGGGCTGGAGGGCCACGAGACAAGACAGGTGTGGCAGCAGAGAGAGAAGCGGGCTGCAGCTGGAGGCCAGGGTGGAAGGCATGGGGGGAGCTTGGAGATGGACAGGTATCAAAAGACTGGGGTCTATGAAACTGGAGTTATTGTCCAAAGAGGACCTGCTGTACAGCACTGAGAACTCTGCCCAGTATTCTGTGATAACCTACGTGGGAAAAGAATCTGAGAGAGAATGGATATGTGTGTATGCATGACTGGGTCACTTTGTCGTACAGCAGAAATGATCACACCCTTGTAAATTAACTATACTTCAATAAAACTTAAAAAAAGAAAAACCAAAACAAATTGCATAGTAAGTAAAACATATGAAAATCAAAATTATAGATTTTATTCTTTTTTTCTGGTTGTTGTTGTTGTCTTTTTGCCTTTTCTAGGGCTGTACCCATGGCATATGGAGGTTCCTAGGCTAAGGGTCTAATCGGAGCTGTAGCCGCCGGCCTTTGCCACAGCCACAGCAACGCCAGATCTGAGCCGCATCTGCAACCTACACCACAGTTCACAGCAATGCCGGATCCTTAACCCACTAAGGAAGGCCAGGGATCAAACCCGCAACCTCATGGTTCCTAGTCAGATTCGTTAACCACTGAGCCACGATGGGAACTCCCTAAAATTATAGATTAAAAAAAAAAAAGGGATTGACTGTAAGGCAGCAGACAGATGTCTTTGAATGCTGTCTGACTGGGAGCAGAGCCGGGTGTGTGACTTTCTTCCTCAAGGGCTCTTCTCAGGAACTGAGCAGATAAGCCGTGGCGTCTGGCGGTGGCTGGGTGCTGGCCTTGGCAGGGGCCTGAAGGCCTCTTCCTGATCTTGTCTTTACAAAGTATCCCTTAATGCACCTTTACCCATTACTTCAGAGATGCTTCCAGGGGGTCGTTTTATTTCGCAAGAGCAGCTGATGAAAGAAGGGCTCCCTTTGGCCACTGGGCCCTTGGATTCTATGACTCATGTTAAGAAATAAAGTAGTTCTAGGGAGTTCCTATTGTGGCTCAGTGGATTAAGAACCAAACATAGTCTCCATGAGGATGCAGGTTCAATCCCTGGCCTCGCTCAGTGGGTTAAGGGTCTGATGTTGCTGTAAGCTGTGGTGTAGGTTGTAGACGTGGCTCAGATCCTGCGTTGCGGTGGCTGTCGCTGTGGTGTAGGCCGGCAGCTACAGCTCTGACTGGACCCCTAGCCTGGGAACCTCCATATGCCACAGGTATGGCCCCCAAAAGACCCCCCCCCCAAAAAAAAAGAAGTAAAGTAGTTCTAGAGTTCCCTGGCGGCTCATTGGTTAAGGATCTTGGGACTGTCACTGCTGAGGCTCAGGTTGCTGCTTTGACACTGGTTTCGTCCCTGGCCCGGGAACTTCTATATGCCATGGGTTTAAAAAAAAAGTTCTGAAGTACTGAAGTGGAGGAAGGGGGGGGTGTCTCAGCAGATCCTTGCTCCAACTTCAGTGGTGTCCCTCTCGAGCTGTGTGTTTGGGGGTGACTAGAGTGTGTGTTTGTTCTTTCTTTTCTTTCCATTCGAAGTCCTGACCTGCTGTCCTTCAGGGGCGTTTTTGCTTGGTCAGGGTGTTACTGGCTCAGGGCAGAACAAGACTCACAGCCGCAGGAGAGGCCTGCTAAGAGCACCGCGCTTCCCAGCACTGCCGGGTCCTGAGCTGAAGGGGCGCGGGGTCCCCAGACGCTAAGGGCCGGGGGCGGGGGGCACTGGGCTTTTCCAGAGAAGAGAAGGGATGGTAGAAGGCAGACCCTGCAGGTGCGTGGAGACCCTGCGCTCAGCTCAGGGCTCCCCCTCCACTCTCAGCTGTGCTCTTTCCGGGAGAGAATCAGAATGTGTGTCCCTGGTCCTCCTCCACCGGTTACTGGGCGGCTGCCCAGGGCAACCTTGCCAGGTCACAGGAGGTCAGAGTTCACGGCTCACTTCACGGGAATCCTCTGGCCTGGAACCCAGTCTCTGAGCCTAGCCTGGGACAGTTCGTCCTGCTGTCCCCGCATGGAGCCATACCCTTCTGGGCAGCAATAATACGTGATCTTTTTCCTGGACTCCTGTGTTAAATCCTCTGAGACTGGTCCCACAAAGGTCCCATGGCCTTGAACGCCCTTAGGAAAGAGCTCTTTTTACACCGTTTTCCCAGAAGCTGCAGGCTGAGATAAATAGTGCCGTGACACATAAGACACGAGGTTAGGGGTGAGTGTTATCCCAGACTTGGCCTCCGTCTGCTGGGCAACCTTGAATAAATCCTTTTCCTGCTCACCCTGGGGTTGTCACGTGGGCTGGTAATACGTCAGGCTGTTGGCTGGTGGGGCTCATGGAGGTGTGGGCGAGGCTGATGGAGGTCACTTCTGCAAAGGGCTTTGTGCTTCTTGCATGGCAAGGCACAATAAATGATGTCCAGTGATGGATCCAGGTGATACGGTTATTCCTTTAGTCTCAGCCTTGCTGCAGCTGAGTTCCAGCTGAGGGACAGAGCCACACATGAGGCACCAGCTTCCCCACACCCACAGACGCTTTGTTAGTCACTGCCGGTATCACACAGGCTCTGGCTGTTGGGTCAGTGGACATTTAATTTGATTTTTCTTGGTCTGGCTTAGGACGGATGAAGTCAGCTAGCCAACAAATCCATGATTGTTTCTAAGGAGCAGAGGCTCAAAGGCAGCTCTCTAACCACTTAATTACCCTCAGTTGCAGGAAAAGTAAAGCTTGGGCTTGAATAGGGTATTTGCATATCTGCACAGTTTTCCTTCTGTTCACTTTCTCCCCAAACTCTCCAAAAGCTCCCGCTGTACAGCTCATCGGATTTCAGGAACCTTCTCCACCTCCCCCCGTTTGGTTTGAAAAGAGTGGTTATTAAGAAGCACAAACTCAATTTCTGTTTTAGTTAGGTTCTGTGTTTAGTAATGGTTGGTTCTGTCTTGCCATTTTCTTGAATTTTATCTCTGTCTCTCATATATACTTTTTTTGTTTGTTTTAGTATCTGGTGCCTCAGATATCAACAACAATTGGTAGGATTCAATCTTGAAAAAGATTAGGTTAAATAACTTTTTCTGCCCCGAGACCATTTCATATCTGAGCAAGTAAGGCTGTGGCTGGAGCAGGTTCCTGGGGGAGTTTATCTTCCCCACGGACTAGAAGAATTCTTTTTTATGGCCCTTTCTATAATCAGCAGTACGTGGAGAGTGGAAATCACACGGACTAACTCCAAAGTCAACTCGTTATCTGTCTGAATCCAAACAATGATAGTTATTTTTCAGAGAAGAAGAATCCTGCGGCATCGACTGTCTCTTCTTTCCTGCAGCTCTGCCCCCAAGGCTGGTTAGATCTGTAGTCTCCCTGTGCTCGTAAGAACGGGGCTAATAACTCTGTGTGCTGATTTATTGCCCTTTGTTCATGGCACAGGGACTGTCTCCAACGGCGATTTAACCTCATTCCTGACGTTACTTTTTGGGTCACGAGGAGAAGGCAGGTTCTATTTCTATATCCCCTGGACGTTTCTTATCCTTCAAGCTACTCCAAGCCTTTTTCATTCTTTTGGCCACAGATACACCTAGAAAGAGGAGCCCGTAATCATGGCATCCCTCTTCTGGCCTCTCATTTGTTCATCGCTTAATTTTCACTCTGGCATTTGCCCGTTTGCTTGCCTAAAACTGCGCAGGCTAAGGTCAGCTAGGACTGCTTTGCCAGTTTGGTTCCTCGGTTAGGGTCTGTGAATTTCTGTGGGGAAAGTACTAACCGTTCACCGAAATTTAGCATTTCTTTCAACTATGAGTGCAGGTAACCAAACCACAGTAGTATTAATAGTATCCCTAGATACTATTCAGCTTCACATCACAGTTACAGTGGACTTCATGCAGTATTGTCTTCTTTCATGGCTACTAAGAAATTGCAACGATTGCTGGGGTGTGTTACTTAATGCATCAATAAAGAAGCATACAGTAAAATGTTTTAATACTTTGATAACTGTATCCCAACCTAAGTAGTTTATCATAGATACTGTATTTTATATATTTAACAATATTATTTTTATGGAAGGGATCCATAGTTTTCACCACACTGCCAACAAAGAGGTTCATGGCACATAAAAAAAGGCAATAAACCCAGTTTTAATCATTAGCTACCTGATTTCTCTCGAGTACTCTCTTGTAAAAAGAGCCTCCTACTCAAAGTTCTGTTCTCCTTTGCTCCCATGACAACACTTTTTCCTCCCATCTTTCTCATTTCTTTTCCCCTGGCCCTTGGTTCTCCTTTTTTTTTTTTTTTAATTAAAACAAAATTTTTTTTTTCTTTTTAGGTCACACCTGTGGCATATGGAAGTTCTTGGGCTAGGGGTCAAATCAGAGCTGCAGCTGCTGGCCTACACCACAGCCACAGCAACGTAGTATTGGAGCTGCGTCTGTGACTTATGCCACGGCTTGCAGGAATGCTGGATACTAACCAACTGAGTGGAAGCCAGAGATTGAACCTGCATACTCTTGGATACTAGTTGGGTTCTTAACCCACAGAGCCAAAATGAAAACTCCTCCTTTACTGTATTTTTTTACAGTTGAGATTTTTCCAGGGCTCTATCCTCCCTCCCTCCTTTCTTCCTTCTACAAATATTTATTGAGTGCTTAGTCTTAAGTATCTGACAGTCCTGGAGTGGGTACAGACAAGCAAATAGGTCATTACAGTGCAGTCTGCCGTGTGTTCTAGGATACTTAGGGACATTTAGGAGAAACACTTAAGCCAGTCTTGGGAGTTGCAAAGACTTCTTATTGGAGGTGCTCTTAAGTCAAGTCTTGGAAGAGCAGGTGGAGTTAGGCTCCATGGCGGGAACAGAGTGGTGGCTACAGAGAACCATGCAGATGATAAACTGAGGCTGGAGAGATAAGGAGGGGCCATACTGTGGAGTGCATGTCACCGTCCTAAGAGTAGCTATCAAGGGTTTTAAGAAAATTGCCTTTTAAAAGGTGGCTCTGACTTGGAGTGAAGAATGGACCGGAGGGGGGGGAAGTCTGGAATTGGTAGATAAGAGGCTGGGACTAACCTTTGCTTTCACCGGATTGCATCGCACACGTTCATCCCATGTGCATGCTTTCCTTCTTCCTGAGATGCTCTTCCATGGTTCCTGATGCTCCTGCAGAACTGGGCTCCACCTTGCAAGTGAAGTCCCCTCCTTAGAGTTCCTTGACTGTGTTGCCAGGTTCTTGGAGGTCATTCGGAGTTATTTGTTATGCATCTGTTTCCTCCCTCTGAGTTCCTTTAGATCAAGGACTGGGCCTCACTCATCTTCTCATCACTAACACCTAAGATGTTGCCGGGCCTATTGTAGACTTCTAAACTGAGCCAAATTAAGGAAGAGAAATTTATAGAAGTCATCATATAGCAAAGAGAGCCTATGACACCTCTCAGAGCTGTCCACAGAATCATGAAATCTCAGAGGGAGGTCCTCTAGCTGTCCTTTAGCCTTTTATTTTTATTTTTGTTTTTATTTTTTTTTGCCTTTTGTCATTTTATGGCCGCACCCGTGGCATGTGGAGATTCCCAGGCTAGGGGTCTAATCGGAGCTGTAGCCACTGGCCTGCGCCACAGCCACAGCAACGCAGGATCCGAGCCGCGTCTGCAGCCTACACCACAGCTCACGGCAACGCTGGATCGTTAACCCACTGAGCAAGGTCAGGGATCGAACCCGCAACCTCATGGTTCCTAGTCGGATTCGTTAACCACTGCACCACGATGGGAACTCCTAGCCTTTTAAATGTAAGCACTTTGTTTCTGTCTAGCAAGAATCTTCTGTTTATACCTTCCCCACCCCTCCCTGCCACCACCAGCCCATCAGTGGGAGCTGCCAGAATTCAGAGATGTTTTAACAGAACTTGAGTTTTTCACTTTCAGTAAAATGAATCTAAATGGCCTTCTTTTGTTTTCAGTGGAAAAGAGAGATTTTCCCCCAGGATGACACAGAGAGAGGAACTAAGTAAAGTGGGCTGGATATCAGCCAAGGGAAATTGTAGGTTGAAAGCCGGAATATCCAAAAACTTCACCCCGTGGTGAACGGTATCTGTCTGTGACCACTCTCTCTCAGGTGGGGGTGGAGTACAGCAGCTGCCCTAATTGTAAAGATTTCCCCATGAACCTGGACAAAGCCCTTGAGCTGCCGCGATAATTGGCAGAGGGTGACCCCTCACATAGCTCCCGCCTTGGATTTCAGGTTCTTGATAAAGGTTCTAGGGACAGACAGGACAGAGACTGTACATGTGTGTATATGCGTGTATATGTGTGTGTGTATGTGTGTGTGTATTTTTCCCCCCTTACAGGCACTTGCTGTATTTCCCAGCTTTCTGCCATGATCAAAATGGAAAAAATGCTAATGGTTTAGGTTCACTGCTCTTTATGCAGACAACAGCCAGACATGAGGGAAACCTGGGAGTTGGAAAGAACATCATAAAGATCTCAGGTCACTTTTTAAACTTACTGTGTCTGCAGGTCAAGTGGAGAACGAGCTGCTTGCTGGCAGGGTTGCTCGTGTAATGGGCTCTTATTCCTTGGCTGGGAGAGTGTGGGTCAGTGTTAGAAGCAGGCTTCTTTCCATTCCTTCCAAAAGCAGGAATAAATGCTGAGGACAAGGGTGGAGTTGTTGTTTTAACAATTGAAGGGACAAAAAAAAAAAAAAACTTCTTTTAAAGGTTCTAAAAATTAAACAGGTACTTCTGATGGTGAGTCAGGGATACCAGTTTACATTTGACAAATACTCCAGTGAAGGTTTCTCATAAACCTTATGCAAAACCCTGCCTTAGCCAGATTTTGGCAGGGAAAGTTCCTCTAGTTCCAGTCAGGACTCATTGGTATTGGGAATTTTGCCAAGTACGTTGCTGAGCCCTGCGGATCAGAAAACTTGAGAGGCACAATTTTTCAGATAGAGAGAAAGCGAGAGATGAAAGTTGTATTTAAAGAAAATCTTGGAATCAGGTTGGGCATCTGCCATGGACTGAATGCTGTTTGTGTTCTCTACTCGGTCCACCCAAGTTATATGTTGAAACCCTGACTCCCAAGTTATATGTTGAAACCCCACCTCCCGGGGGGGGGTGGTGGTGTTTGGGGGTGGGTCTTTGGGAGGTAAAGCATGAGGGTGGAGCCCTCCCAAGTGGGGTTAGTACCCTTCTAAGAAGAGACTCGAGAGCTCGCTCCCTCCTTCTACTGGGTGAGGACAATATGAGAAGCCTGCCACCTGGAAGAGGGCTTCCCCAAACCTGACAGTGCTAGTACCCTGATCTCGAACTTCCAGCCTCTCAAACTGAGAAGTACACTTCTGCCGCGTCTAAGTCACCCAGTCTATGGGACTTGATTATAACAGCCCGAGAGGACTAAGAGCACTGCAGTCCTTACTCTCAATCCCTGTTGAAAAGCCAGCTTTACAAAGATATGACTTCATCAAAAGGAATGTAGCACTATCTAATGATGAAGCTATAAACTAGCTGTAGTGTATGAGCTGTCACATAGACGCTGAGTTAGGAGTAATTCAAGTGAGTACAGAGAGATAAGTGCCGAGTACATTGTGGTTTTGTCAAATTTAAAATATTTTCTTGCATCCTTTGAGTTTGTTGGGGCACCATGGGGTGCCTCCCTGTCCACTTTGGAATTTAGTATTAGGATGGATATGGCAGATCAGAGACATGGTAGAAAACTAGAGAAGACAAAGTGATTGCTGGCCAAAGTAATCATTGAGGGCAAAATCTTCAAAGCCCATCTATGTCCACCAACTTCATAAAACAGAAGCTCTTGAACGGAGTGGTTTGCGGAACCGTAAAATGCTAGGGCCTGAAGAAGTAGCGAAAAGTCTGAACCCATGCTTAGCTGCTAGCCACAGGTGCCTATTTCAGTTTAAATGAACTGAAAGGAAATAAGACTGAAAATTCAATTCCACTGTCACCATAGCTGCATTTCAAGGGTTAGCTAGCCACGGTGCAGCCAGAGAACATCTCCGTCATCAAAGTCCTGCTGGGCAGCACTGATCTGACCTAAAGCAAGGTCAGCAGACTGCTCCTCATGGCCCAGTCCAGGCTGCTGCCTGTTTTTGTGCTATCCAGGAGCTAAGAGTAGTTTTTATGTTTTAAAGTGGTTGAAAAAAAATGGTGGACATTAATTTTCTTTCTCCTTATAACAAATACAAGTATCCTTGACTTTGCTTCTTGACCCATAAAGCCTAAAATATCTATCTAGATTTTTCCAGAAAATATTTGCCAACAGCTGGTCTAAAGCGTCTTCTAACTCCACAGGAGGAAACTGGAGCCTAGAGACAGAAAGTGGCTTGTGGCAGATTGCACAGCCTGGAAGGACAGCCTGACCTGCGGTTTTTATTTTACCTGCTCCTTTGCTGTGTCCTGGCTTCTTTCCTGCCTGGGGCCTCTGTTGCTGTTCACCCAGCACATGAAACACTAGGTTCCTTTAACTGCATTGTGAATTAGAAAGGGAGCGATTGAATCCCCGATCACACTCACTTACGAGCCCGTCGCAGAGCGGATCAGGAACATCATGTGCTGGAGCCACATGTTCACAAAGGAGTCAAATATAGACCTTGGGATTCTCTCCAAATGAGGTTACAGACACGGGAGACCCAGAGGAAGTAAAAGACGATTGACATATAACTGAAAACTTATGTTTCTCCTCCAGACCATACTGCATGTGTTGATCTATGACTTAATATTAAACATTTAAAAAAATTATTTTATGGTTAGTGCCAAATGCATTGCATTATAGTGGTGTTGTGAGTTAAAGGCATTCATTTTTCAAGCCTAACCATTTGAAATAGACTGCATTTTAAAAATAAGCCTGTTGATCATTTCTTCATTTTTATTTTTGTTGTAAAAATATATTAGGCCCCTCCCACATCTTCCACATGAAAGTGTCTTGAATGACCATGGAGATGACCTTACATGGTAATGTGTTAAACATCTAGTCAAGATTCCCTATAGAATAGGTCGGTTACAGAAAAGAGTTATAGTACAGCTTTGATCCTTGTCGTTCACAGATCTGTATTTGCAAATTCATCTACTGGCTAAAATTCATTTACACCCCCCAAATCAATAATTACAGTACTTTCACAGTCATTTGTGGACATTCACAGAGTGGTGAATATTCTGAGTCACCCAAAGTGCAGATTTCTACCTGAGGCTGAACAAGGCCATGCTCTGCCTTCTTGTTCTGGCTCTGGTACTGGGAACAAGTGCCGTTTTCTTGGTCTATTTACTGCCTACATTTTGTTGCTTTTTGTTTGTGATTTCACTATTTAACATGGCCCCCATTGTAGTGCTGAAGTGCTGTCTAGCGTTCCTAAGCGCAGGAAGGATGTGATGTGACTTAAATAGGTGTGTTAGAAAATCTTTGTTCAGGCATGAGTTATATTGTTGGCCCTGAGTTCAATGTTAACAAATCAACAATATATATTAAATCGGTTGTCTTTAAACAGAAACACACATAAAACAAGGTTCTGTATTGATCGGTTGATGGATGCATTGTAGCCAGAGACTCTCAGGAACCGAACCCTGCCTGTCCCCTAGGAGCAATGGTTCAGTGACTTTACAGAATGTAACTACTGCAAATAATGTGTATCAACTAATCTTTGTAATGCACGACCTTCACTGTGCCTCTTGCTGCACTGTGCCTCTTGCTGCGCATCTCGCCTGGTCTGGCTTTGGAGGTCCAGTAATACCTGTACAGATTGCCCTCTCCACAGGGATAGCTAGCACTCACTTTTCAAAATGACAGCATTTCCCAACCATTATAATTGGGAATTCTTATCTTACAGCCAATTTTCTGTACCATTTCATGGAAGTTGCTTATTCTCTCTGTGCCCCAGCCAGAGAGTAAGGTGAGATGAACAGGACTGACTTAATTCATAGGCAGGTCTGGTGGAAGATCCAGGTAATCGTGAAGACCCCTTGGGCTATGCCACAACCGTATGCATTGGTTTGGATTTTTTCCTAGGGTTTATTCTCCACCTGGAAATTCCAGGGTCCTCCAGATAGGAGTGGATTCATTGAATCTGGGGCAGATTAATTGATGTGAAGGTTTAGTAAGAATTGCTTGGTTCTTGGGGAAAACTAGGATTATAAGAAAAATATCTGAAGGGAAGGAAATCATAAGGCAGTCTGTCTATTGATTTCTCAGTATTTCAAAATTCGACAGGTACATGTCTAGTGGGACTGTCACTGTGTTTTGGAGCTGGAGGTTCAGACTGAGCAGCTGAGCCTAGACTTAGGCTTTGATGACGTGTGCTAAGAAGCCTTCTTTATTTGAATCATGGTTTCTTTTCTTCTTTAAAGGGAGAAAAGGTTCCTTGAGGTTACTGAGAGCGTGGGGATTTCTTTCTGAATTCCTTGGAACATATATGAGAAATGAAGCTTGAACATTTTTCCCTGTTTGGAAGTCTTGCTGGAGTCTGCTTTGTCATAACTAACTCATCTATGTCACAGCCACTTTCTAATTGTGCACTGCTCTCTATGGCATCCTCTGAATTAGCATCAGGTTTTCCTCAAACATGGAAATGCTCTTATCAGAAATTTTTGGAGGGTGTGTATGTGCACGTCTGTGTTTGCATGAGACTTTGGAAGAAAACTCCATGCAAATCCCAGACCAGTAGAGGGCCAGGTCTCTAGAATAGATCTCTTGTCTGAGCTTCAGAACTCTAGGGCCCACTGTGGATGACTCCATCTGTCGTGAAAAGAGCAGCATTCACCCTGTGAAATTCATCATGTATTTCCTTGCCCAGCCTTCCTGGGCTCCTCTGTGTCCGTGCCGCATAGTAGAGCCGCCATTTCCCAAGTTAACCCAAATCAGGAAGATGGAAGTTATCTTAAACGCATGTTCTTGCATCCTGCACACCAGCTAGTCTCCATTCAGTGTGAGGACAGCCTACCTCCCAAGTACCCCCATTAGGCATGAATCCCCCTCAAACCCTCTGCCAGTGGTTTGGTTCCACCCCCTCACATCTTTTTATTGCCCTTCTCCAAACCCTTTGAACTTCTCTTTTCCCAGCTCTCTTTCTTTTCTCACCAAAGTGGTTCAGTCAGGTCTTTTTCTGATTGAGGACTTGTGACCAGGGCTACACACCTGTGTGCCGTCGGTAAGGCTCTGCAGGGTTTGGCTCCCTGTGTGCTAGCCCAGCCTCCCTCTTTGGAACTCCCCAACTTGTTTGGTATCTTTAAGGTTTCTTTGCCCTTGTTGGTTTTGCTCCTTCTGTCTGGAAAGCCCTTCCCAGCTTTTCTGTGTGGGAAACTCCCACTTGGTCTTGAAGACCCCGCTTCAGGGTTTCACCTCTCTCTGGATGATGATCAAAATATTGAAGAACTGGTCTTGCTTGGCTTCTGAGCAGTTAGAAGATGGAGAGCTCTTGGTGTGGCCTGCCCTCTGTGCCCCAGGTAGCTTACTTCTGGGTAAAGCCCACCCTGGCAGGGTTGGTCATCCCTCCCCTGCGCCACGCCCGTACGTGTGGAGCACCTGTTACTCACCCTGGGTTCCATCCACAGACATTTAATAATTGCCTGCTTGGTATAGGGCTTGCCTGATCATGGCTATACTAGAATGAGTAAGACGCCTTTCTATGCTTGGGGTGCTTATTGTCCAGTCATATAGCATTTTTTTTCTTATTTGATTATTTCCTATGAGCTCCTTGGACGGTGGGGACCAGCTCTTTCATCTCAGCATCCTTGGTACCTGCCAGTGCTGGGCAATTATCTTGCTCCATCGGTCTTTTCTGAATGAGGGTATCTGGCTGGGATCCCCAGTATCTGGACTCAAGGGTCATAATGTCAACGTGTTAAAATGGATCAAGGGATTGACTGGGCATGGAGTGAAGTGCTTCCAGCAAGAGGTGTTAGGTAACAATGCTTATTTATAGCGGAATAGCCCGGAGAAACAGCTCATTTGTCTTCTCTGTTCCTCTTAATTCAGCTTTTTTTTTTCTTGTTATAGTTCTTTTTTGAATGGAATAATGTCTCCCACTCATTGGTTTTATATAGCTCCTATTGAAGTAGAACTCTGCAGAAATTGTGCCTATTAATTAAAAACACAGAATGTGGGCAGTTTTTGAACTGCTAATTAAAACTCTTACCAATCAGGTTACATTAGCAGTTTTCAACCTTTTTCTTTTCCCGAATCTAGAACTTTACTTACCAGAGAAAATGACTTTTAAAAAGATACTTACTTGCCAAGAATGATAGCATCTTGTCTCAAAAAACTGTTTCCTGTGCCTCCAGTGAGATCGCGAGGTCAGACGTCTTCCCAGTGCTCGGAAAGCTGATAGGGGCTGGAGAGGATGCGAGTGGCCTTCCAGGCCCTCCTGCCGCCGCCCTCCATCGATGGCTCCAGCTGCCGTCTGTAGATAGCACAGCTGCTAGGGAAGGGCCTGAAAATGCTTTCCTCCTCTGGCTGGTCACAAGAAAACATCTTATCAGTTTGTAGGAGCTCCTGGGGCATTGGTGGCCACTGAGTTTCAGCTCTTCTACTCTGATCCCCAGGGCTGCCTGCCGTGAACTGAGTTAATTCCGGGAGGGAAGAAGGCAGAAGCATCTTAAGGCCCAGGATCTGCTTCCTGTTCTGCCTCCTTTCAGGGACTGGACTTCTCCGCCATGCCCACCGACGCTGGGGCGGCCTAAGATGTGCTCTCTGGGCACGGTGCCAGGGAGCTCACATAGGACTCGCTGTTCAGCCCCAGACTGCATCCTGTGCTGGCGCGTGGGGTGGGGGCGGTTCAGCAGGGCTGTCCTCGCGCTTGGAGTCCGAGCTCATGCGGGCTCCCTCGAGGTGGGCATGGGTGTGGGGCACGGGGCTGCTCCAACAAGTGGCTGCATTGTATCCTGAGCTGGGGGCTGCAGGGAGCGGCCCTGTGATGGCTGCTGTGTGATGGCCCCCCCCCCCCCGGCGTGTCTGCAAGGCTTGATTCCACTGAACCGGGGGAGAAGCCATGTGGTGAGCATGTGCTGGGGGCCACGTTTGGGTCCAGGGGCTGGCAATGTGCTTTGAGTTTGGGCTTCCTTTCTTTTTCAGAAGGTAGTTGATTCATGCAAAATGCTTAGCCATGCCTGCAGACGCACGGAGCAGGGATCAGATCCCCCTTTGATGTGCAGGGTCTTTTTGGAGGTTCCAAAAAAGCAGTTCAAAGGTTTACTTTGGGCACCACACCTCCAGCACATGTCAGAGTCAAGGCCTGGCTCCCCAGGCAGCACACGGGAGAAAACATTTTCTGCTGGCTTCTTCCTCTCTCTTATTTTGTTTTATGCTGAGCCCAGATTTCCAGATTTCACACTGTCCTAGTGGCAAAGAGTGGAGGTTGAGCAAAGGAGAATAAACGGCTCTGAGCTCTTTGAGGGTCCAGAGAAGCAAGGATGCACTGCCTATCCCCGTGCTGCTGAAACGGGGCAGTGAGAGCGAGGCCGAGGTTTGTCTGCAGGGACAGGTGCTCTTACCGCCTCTGAGCTCAGGGTTCTCCCGGGGAAACCTGCTCCCAGCAGGAGAAAGAGCCATCTGGCCGCCCCAGGGGGGGCATGGATCAAGGTTCTGCCTGGGTTTGTTTTGGGTTGCTTGCTACAGTGCTGTCTCGCCCCTTTCCTCTCCTCCACAGAGTGTGGGATTTAAGGTCAGGCTCCGGGAGGATGGGGCGCGAGGGGTGGGGGGGCAGGGGGCAGGATTGGAGGCACATGAAAGGGAAGGGCCTGCCTATCCACCTGGTGAACACTCATCGGGCTTCAGTGTGATGAGAGCATGGCCTTGCCCTCGTGTCCCCAGGGCGTGGGCACCATGGGGCAGGTGCCCCCAGCTCTGCTCGCAAGCTGGACGCTGGGGGGTGGAGGGTGGAGGTTTCCGCCTGCTTCTTGAGAGAAAGCATGGTAGACCCACACCTGGTGAGGGATGTGGCCATGACCCTGAACTCGGCGGTCTGGGGAATGGTTTTCTTCTTCCCTTACTATCTTGTTATCAGTCACCAGGAACTCCATTGGAAGGGTCACTTCCCTAGGCTGTGGGCTGTTTTCCCACTGGCCAGTGGTGGGTGTTTGTGCCGTGATCTCCCTGCTGTGCGCAGCTGTCCCATTCCTTTACTCTGTTAGAAAAAGGGGTTTAAAATGTGCAAATCACATGACACCACAGGCGCGGGGTACACCAGGAGAGCAGAATCTGAAGGCTCTCCCGGCCCTTTCTCCCCCGATACAATGTAGGCTCAGCCCCCAACCCCGCGCAGAAGTTGGCGTCTCTGAAACACCACGCACGTTCACTCAGCATCCTGAGCCATGTCCCGCGGCACGCGGGCGTCTCCTTGGGCGGCTCTACCACGATTTGGCAAATGACAGGAATATAGAATCTTGTGTTTAATGCAAATTAACTCAGGCTTTCACATCTCTCTCCAATTCCCTTTATAGTTTTTCCTTTTTCTTCTTTTCCGCCGTGACCACAGGGGAAATTCCACGAGGTCCCTGCCTCATTTGTGGTTGAAAATAACCCGTGTACCCACCCAGTCTCGGCTGGGGTCGGACCGTTCTGAGGTCCTGCTCACAGAAAACCTCGGTGAATTCTTCTTCTCCACGCCTGGTCCGTGTCCTTGGAGAGCCCCGCTGGTTTCAGAGCATCCCTGCACGTTCTCCGTCACTTCAGGCTGCATCTTTGCCAGTTTTCTCATGTTTTCTGAAATCTTTCCTTTTTGGAGGATATTGGTTTCCTCCCACGAATCAGTTTTTCAGTTTTTACATATCATTTCCTGGCAGCCCTTCCCTCCACATCACTCCAGGTTATTCCTTTATTTTAGGACAAATGCTAACATTCTTTGGATGTCCTCTTCTGATTGAACTAAACCTAATGGTTATTTGCTCTGGGTCAGGCAGCAGGCTGGGCTCTTTCACTTATCAGTGCCTTTCGGAGAAACCCCGCACTGCCGCCCTGTCTTCACACGTGAAAACACTGTCACTTGCTAAGTTAGACTTGTCGTAAGTGGTCAGGCAGCTCTTCTCTGCTCTGTATTTCAAACGGTTCCCCTCGTAGCGAGATGGAGGTTGTTCTCCAATTCACCTGACATTTAGGAATTGCTCCAGTTCCCCCACGTAACTAGCTTGGAAAGGTAATTAATCCAGAGGTGTAGATGAAACTTCATTTCGTGTGTGTGTGTTTGGTGTGTGTGTTTTAATAGTGGTCAGTATTGTGCACACATGTTCTCCTTGCCTTTACTGAGCATTTGATTAGTTTTTTAAAACAGTCTGAGGCTCACCAGTTGTGTATGCTGAGAGTCAAGCTGTCTCCCTCCTCACTTCAGTGGTCCATCTCCTGATTTTGTCAGGCCCGCTTATCTTTTCCCGGCTTTGGCGCCTGGGCATCCAGGCCACTTTTCTCTGGTTCCTGGGAAGCCATCATTCAGCGGGAGGCAGCTCAGTGGCCCGTACAGCAGGGCAGGGTGTGCTCTTTGGGCCCCCAGAGATTGTCTTCAGCATTAATAGTCCATGACTTAAAATTTGCAGTGTCCTGGGCCCACCTCCCTGTGCCTCAGGACAGAGAGAAGAAGGCATGGTGGAGAGGCTGGGAAGCCAAGTCGTGAAGGGACAAGGACACGGATAGTCACACTGGGACTGTTTCATATTTGGAAAATTTGAGGAGGAGGAAAATTAAGTAATCTGGGAAAGGAAGAACGGGTTCAAACACCACACTCTTGTTTCAAATTGGGAAGCCTCTTGGGCCGAGAAGAGTGTCGTTATTAGTGCAGGTAGAAGGAGCTCAGCTATATTTTTACCACTGGTGCCACTTGTGTGGGGATTAACACTGTACAGTGCTGCCCCGTCTGGTCTTAGTGGGTAGAGGATAAACTTCTTGAGGGCTGGGTAATGTCATTTACGTCTCTAGTGCCAAGCAGAAGACTTTGAATGGAGCGCATACTCAGAAATATTAACTGCTATGTCAGTTGACATAAAATTGAAAGCTCACTTGAACAAGAGACCCAAGTAAATCACAATTTATGTGTATGCCCTGCTGGCAACTGTAAGATATGGGTCCTGAAGCCCTGTAATTAATAATGTTAGGGCACAGAGTAGCATTTTAAAACAGAAAGATCCCAAAATAGAGTGATGTAAATAGGATCGAAATTTCTTTTTCCCTCATGTAACAGTTCAGGGGTCAACAGGCTGGAGCTGGAGGCAAGGCAGTGGCTACAGTTGCAGTCAGCAGGAAGGAGGAAAAGAGCCGGGGTGGGGGTGGGGGACTGAAAAATGAAAGAACCAGGCAAGTGACCTGGAAGTGGCACCTATCCTTCTTCTCATATCCGTCTGGCTGCACTTGATCACAGGCCACACTGAGCTGCAAGGGAGGCTGGGAAATGTAGTCTCCAACTGAGGGGTGATGTCCAGGTACAACTTGGAAGTTGTATTATTAAAAATGGGGAGAATGAATACTTGGGGGACAAGTAGGTTACAGGGAGTAGATGCATCAGTTGCTGAATTCTATTGGCCAACCACCTGCAACCCTACAGATATTGACAGTATAGAACTTTACCCAGAATCTGAAGTGTCCTCCTCTGGAGGCATGTTAGAGACAGTGATGGAGTGAGATGATGAAACCCCCTAAGGGCTGCAGGGGCAAACTGTTGGGAGAGCCAAGAGATTCTTGCCCCAGAGAACTGAAATAATTTTGGTTGGTTTTTGGGAAAACAATACAAATGGGTATGGCATTGTGCAAAGTAAAGTGAAGCTTAAGGCGAATTGCTGAATTCATCATGTTCAGTACTTAATTCTCCTGTTTTTTTTAGGATGGTGTTTTACCCATTTTAAGATCAGTGCATGTACAATTTCAGAAATGTCCAATTACTTTTTTATTCAACATATGATTTTCCAGTATGTATTGTAAGTTGACCTGGCATTACTGAGATTTATTTATAGTAAAATGAAATGAGTTTTAGATTTTGATTCAGAGGACCAAGTATGAATCTCATTTTTGAGCTTTTTCTTTTTTTTTTGGCCACAGTGTTAATTTATGAAAGGGAGATGATAGTAGTCGATTTAGAGACATGGTAGGGATGAAATGTGTCAGGTATGTAAGCTCTAGGTCAACTCTCAACCATGGGACAGATGCTAGATTTATTATGGCTCTTATTGTTCCTAATTCCTAGTTAACTTTTAAATAACTTTGAATGGCCTGATGACAATTTGGGCATTTTGAAGTGCAACTACTAATTGTGTAAAACTAAAAAGTTTATTGTAATGATTGAATTAGGGTTTGAAAAATCTTCACCTAGGCTACCTTTGAGAGAGCACAAGTCTTCTAAAGTATCTGCAGTTGTCTTTAGATGTTTCCATGGTTCATTTTCTTTCTTAAGGTATAAGCCTTTTGCAGTTGTTTTGGTAATAAGATACATTTTATGAGTGGAGTGAAAAAAACCAAGTCTCTTCCCAGTGATGGTGAAAGCAGCAGGGAAATTTCCTGCTGACAGTACCTGGGTGTGAGTTTTTTTTTTTTAAATTATTTTATTATAGTTGACTTACAATGTTCTGTCAATTTCTGCTGTACAGAAAAGTCGTACATATATGTACATTCTTTTTTTCACGTTATCCTCCATCATGTTCCATCAGAAGTGATTAGATATGGTTCCCTGTGCTATGTATACAGTAGGATCTCATTGCGTATCCACTCCAAATGCAATAGTTTGCATCTGCTAACCCCAGATTCCCAGTCCATCCCACTCTGACCCCCTGCCTCTTGGTAGTCTGTTCTCCACGTCCATGAGTTTATTTTCTGAAGATGGGTTCATCTGTGCCATATATTAGATTCTAGATATAAGTGATATCATATGGTGTTTGTCTTTCTTTCTGACTCACTTCACTTAGTGTGAGAGTCTCTAGTCTCTAGTTCCATCCAGGTTGCTGCAAAGGGCATTATTTTATCCTTTTTTTTTATGGCTGTATATGAGTTTTTCTTTCTCCCCGGACAAGAAGCCAACTCAAAGTCTTGTCTCTGGATGCTGGTGCTTCAGATCGGATTACCATGTTGTCTAGGTTTACTGACTTGGAGGAGGTGTCCAGGGCACTACTATGTTGTCTACAGAATAATTCCAAGATGATAGGAAATCCACGGTCAGTCCAAAGCCCCTTCCTTTGAACTGTTCTTGGGGAGGTGGCCCAGAGCTGGTGACATAGAGCATAAAGTCTGAAAGCCAAGAGTCTGTCCCTGGACACGTGATCTGGGCAAATGGCTCTTCTGTCCTCTGAATGAGGTTCTGTATTTTTTGAATGGGAAGCCCACTGCTGGACTCCTACCTCACAAGGCTGCTCTGTGGGGGTGCTACAAGGCATTTGATGGTGGAGGTTGTTTAAAACCACTTGGTCTTGGTTTAGTTCACTTGTTAGCTGAACGAGACATACTCAAACGCTAGAATATATAAAGAAGAGTTCCTTTGCAGCCCACAACTTCTAGATGACCTGCAAACCAATGATCCTTATCCCGCCAGGTAAAAGGCTATGCTTTGGGAGCAAGATGAGAACTCTAACATTAAAGTACTATTTATGACCTTATGGAATACCCAGTTTTTCCAGAGAGATGACACATTAAGTAAACTAGAACAAAATCAGCTCCATTATCTTGTAAATGGATCTGTTTTGATGACAGCAGACAATGACAGAGAGTAATTGCTGTGAGCTGCAGGTGTTCTAGAGACCGTAGACTACACATTTCATGGGATTGCTAAATGAAGGCATTGTTCTCATTGTAGAGTCTGGACATCTGTTGAATGCCACAGATTACAGTTTAAACAAGTGGGAACTTTGATTCTGCACTGGTAGACTGTCTACGAAGACCTGCTGTGTTCTGAATTGCAGGAGGTGGGGCAGAGGGGCGAGGAGGACACTAGAGATAGGGCTGGATGTGGGATCCAGTTCTGCTGGTGGCCGTTAGTGGAAAGTGGAGGTTGTATGCATCTGGAGAGAGAAACCGCCTTAGGGTCAGGCTAGTCACAGTCCAGGTGTGTGGTTTCCAACTATTGTTTGAAATCAAGAGAAACACGACTATAGCCTTGTGTCGTGGGGACTCTTAAGAGTGAATGAGGGTGATCAGTGGTCTTTGGCAGGGATAGAGAAAGAGTTCCTAGTGGCCTTAGTGCTAAGGGCAAGGACCAAGTGTGATCTCTGACAGACATTTTCAGTCAGCTCCTGCAACTGGGCTCCCGCTGCCTGGTCCAGGCTTTTCCTTTCCTCTGTCTGTTCTTCTGTCGACGCCACGGCTGAGTGAAGTAACTTGCTGTGTCCATAGCCATCTGCTGGGTACCTACGGGCAAAACCAAATAAGGATGTAAATAAAAGTTCTTGTTTCAAGAGATTCTTTCAGAACGCAGTCCCCAGTGTCTGCTGTTGTCTTGGTTGTTTTGCCGTGTGGATTTTCTCAGTCTCCGCGTGTCTGGCTTGATGGATAATCTTCCCAGTGTGGAAGAAGAGTTCAGACTGGAAACAACAGGATCTTAAGCATTAGAAAAACTTGAAGAATTCATTTTTTCATACCTGTTGCAATGTATTAATGATCAGAGGTTACATAAAACACCAAGTATTCGAGTCTCCTGATACGGAAAGTTAGCGAAAACATTTCATGCCATTTTCCATTGCTATTCCAAGACCACATCTGTTTGGAACTGAACTGCAGCATGTGTGCTGGGGAACCTGTATGAAATTAACTTTTATAGCTGCCTTTACAAGCGGAATCTTTTATTGTCTACAACTTGGCTGGGATTCAGGAAGTTCCCGAAGTGATTTATTGTCATATGTGCCTATTCTATGGCGGCTGATGAAACTGATATATTATTGAACATATGCAGTCATGCTGGCCAGAGACAACAGATCATCTAAGCCGTTTATCCAAAAGGATCGAAGAATTCACGTTGTGGAAGAGAAGAAAAAGTTGACTCTACTTTATAGTCAATAATTACTTGCAGGAGCAAAACATTTGTTACCAATCCTATAACTCTTTTTCTGTTTGCCAACATAGCCAAAATATTACAATCTAGAATACATTAATTAATTAAATACTTAAGGTAATATTTCTCCAACATATGTTAAATCACATTCTTATAATATCTGGGATGGTTAGTTTTTCTTATTAGACCATGATATTAAGAATTAAAGATCATAAATTTAAATTTCTTTCATGTTACTTAATGCAAAAAAAACCCCTCCAAACCAACTCCCCCTCAGAACTCTCTCTTCTAGTTTAACAGAGGCGCCCATTTGTCCAGCCAGTAATCTGTCATATGGTTGCAAGAGGAATTTGGTGAAATGGCAGGTGATAACAGAATCTCTCTTTACTAGTCAAAAAACTGCAGAGCATGTTTTTCTGTTGGTGAATCAGAACTTCCATATGTGAAAGACAGCGTCATTAACTAATGAACAACAAAAACAACATTGCATTTGATTAAATTAGAATATAGGAAAGAAAAGATTAAAATATAATCCTAGGACTGCATTTATAGCTTGTAAAATATTTAACCCGGTGGCAAAATCTGGGGTTTCTGGATTCAGTGTGTACTGGCTTAGCCAGAGAGCTAACTGACACATTCGTATTTCAATTGGAAATGAGTAGTCAAAGATCTGAGGGTTTCAGATGGATTTGGAAATGAAGCTGCAAGACTCCAGGTAGTATAAGGCTGTGTTAACTGGTGAGAAGATTTAGATCCAGTTTTCTAGTTACAGTGTCAATTGAAAGCATTGGATTTTTAGTATCAGTGGAAAACAAACAGACAAACAAATCCCCAGGTGTTATGTAAACACTGTCCACAGAGTTGTTTATAAGACAAAGGTGGGGTCGTTATTCCAAATGGAATTAGAGACAGTCGGTTTTTTTGTTTGTTTGTTTTGTTTTCTCTTGATAATGTGGGTGCCCATTTTTGGGGGACAGAATTTGGGGAGTTCCTATCGTGGCTCAGTGGTTAACGAATCTGACTAGGAACCATGAGGTTGCGGGTTTGATCCCTGGCCTTGCTCAGTGGGTTAAGGATTCGGCATTGCTGTGAGCTGTGGTGTAGGTTGCAGACGTGGCTCTGATCTGGCGTTGCTTTGGCTGTGGTGTCGGCTGGCGGCTACAGCTCCGATTAGACCCCTAGCCTGGGAACCTCCATATGCCACGGGTGCAGCCCTAGATAAGGCAAAAAGACCAAAAAAAAAAAAAAAAAAGAAGGAATTTGGATACTAATTTGGGGATTCTGTCTGATAG
Source organism: Catagonus wagneri (assembly GCA_004024745.2). Taxonomy (NCBI): domain Eukaryota; kingdom Metazoa; phylum Chordata; class Mammalia; order Artiodactyla; family Tayassuidae; genus Catagonus; species Catagonus wagneri. The sequence goes on from PVHT021183524.1 coordinate 24,473,803, forward strand.
TCTTTCTTCCAAAAGCATTTTTTTCCATTTAAAAATGGAAGTAATTCATAAAGTTACCACCTTACTCATCTTCTTTAGAAATTTAGGTATCAGCAGATGTCATTAGCTCTCTACAAATAGAAAAGCAGAAACTGAATTTAAGAGACTTAACAACGTTGATTACCAAACTAATTTCTGAAATTCTGTCACTGTATCTGTGTACAAGCTGACATGGAATGAGTCCTAGCTTGAGTAAGTGCCTTGGTGTTCAGTTTGCTTTTTCCCCTCCCTTTAATCTGTTAGGCTCCCTGGTTTGACGGAGTTAGTTACACATTAAAAAAATGCGTTTCCCAGACAGGTGAGGTAGCTTCACACAGTGAAATGATCATTCATAGCTCTGAACGATTGCTAAGTGTCAGAACACTCTGCTCCTGTGGCGACGCCGCACACTCTTGAGGCTGGAAGCAGATGATGCAAAGTGCAGGTCTTACTACCAGGCTCATGGTCTTTGCTTATGAAGGACACTGCGTTTTCAAGGGGCTTGGAAACAGTTGAGTGTGGGTAATGTTAACTTGGTGTAAAACTTCAAGTGGCGTATTACTAGTGCCAAAGAACAAAGCAATTGAGGATCTGGTAACGAATTACTAACAGCACTGTCACTATTTTACGTAAGTGTGAACAAGAATCATATGTTTCCTGTAGTTCATCCTTGTTGATGTACTTAGTTTTATTGGTAAAAGTGTGATAACGGGCAGCTAGTTGATTACTGAGAATTGCAGTGGACTCCTCTTGATAGCAGTGTTTTGTACCCATGCCCGAAGGCCCCCGGGGGCGGTGGACATTGTTTAAAGAAGTGAAGCAATTTAGTAGTTGTTATTTAAAGGCAGCATCACAGACGTGAGTCAGGAGACCTTGCCATAATCATCTGTAGCTAATGACCCTGTGATTTGCAGTTGCAGGAAGCTGCTGAGACGACCACAGGGAGTTGTCTGGACTTCGCAGTGTGGCTCGCTGTTCTGGCAGCTCTAGGTCTTGCAGTGGAAAGAATGACTAGATATTGGTGAGTGTGGCGAAACGACAATCTGGGGGTTCTAGGAGGAGATGGGGCTGCTGATACTTAGTCAAGATCTATCAGTCCGTCGGAAGCTGTGGATACCTGGTTCCTTCCTCCCTTCCTCCCTCCCTTCCTTCCTTCCGCTTTTTATTGGAGAGTCTTGAGATGATTTATCTAACATCCGTGATAGGACAAAAAGAACCCACTCCCCAAACAGGGTGGTTATGGATTGAAAGACACTCAGACCAAGGGTTCAGGATTTGTGTGTTAACAAATAAAAAGGGTTGCTGAAGATATAAAGGCAGAGTAATTGAAAGGGAAGAACACAGACTTACAGAATCTTAAAATGTGGGTCTAGAAAGGAACCAAAGGTAATTGTCTAATCTCCAGTCATTTAGTCGATGATGAAACTGAAGCTCAATGACACTAAGAGCTTCTAGTGGGAGAATTAAAATCAGAATCAGCCTCCTAATTCTCAGTCCAGTATTCTCTCCAGTACATCAGTTGCTAAATAAAACCTAACTCTTCATCCTCTAAGCCCACTCTTATCAAGGAGGCATCTAGCTGTAATTTAATCATTGGGCAGAACTCTCTCTGGATAACTGCTCTTGTGCCAGACACATGTCAGTCCTCACTGCAAATCAGTAAACTCACTCTCTGGTGTGAATACACCTTTTCTGCCTTTGGGAAGCTTGAGCCACTTCCTAGGGCCACTGGACTGGGGGTCAGAAAATCCGGCCTCCAGTCATATTTCTCTCAAGTAACTTCTCAGGTCGGTTCCCTTATTTATAAAGGTAGACGAATGAGTGGGGCATCTCTAAAGCCCTCTTAGCTCCAAACTGCTAAGGCTAATTAAACACATTTGAAGAAGAGACAACGAGGGAGGGCTGTTTCCTGGACAGGGGTGATGACTGTCTTTTTATATGCAAATGTGCATTGCGAGTTCCAAAAGGGAGGGAGGAGATGAGCCGCTGGGGGAAGAGAGTGGATCCAGATGGCTCAATGGCACCAGTGAGCAAAGCTGGGAAAGACCTAAGGTGTTCAGGTAAGGAGTGGCCAGTGGAGCCAGTAAACAGAGCATCTAGGTGAAGCTCACTGAGAGTCCATTGACCGAGGACGTGGTACAAACTAGCTCTTTGAGTTCCTCTAAGTGTTAATTTTCAGTAATGTCATTGGAACACAATTATTCTATGATCACATACATTAAAAATATTGGGAAAACTAAATGATGTTCTTTATGAAGGACTCCCTCAGCGCCTTTAATGAGAAAATGCTTTGGGAGTGTCCCAGGTGCAGAATTTCCCAGATTCACTTATTCACAGAACATACTGTTTTCTGGTACTTTCCTAGAACAGACCTGGAGAGAGGGGAGAGGACAGTTTAGGGTGTGTTTTTGAGACTCTCATGAGATGTGGAAAAAGAGTTGAAAGGTGAGAACCCATCAGGCAAGCAGCATCAGTGCAGGCTGAGAGCAGGTCTGAGCCTGGGACTGCAAACTGTGAGGTAGTGGGAATCTGCCAGAGACCATGACCTTGCAGTGAAGGCCCAGGATAAAGCACGTGCCTTCTGAAAGGAATGAGCAGGCACAGAAGAACTCCCAGGCTATCTAATGCTTTCCATTAGGCCAAACTAATTCTATTACTTATCTGGTTTCTAGTCACATCCAAGTCTTTGAATAGTACAATGGCAGAATATCCTTATGCTGAAGCAGAGATGAATTTTTATATGATATCTTTTTGCAAAGATTAATTTTGCTGTGAACAGTAAGTAAAGGAACAGGTTGGAGCCCAGAGCAGGTCTTGGATGAAGAATGTGGAATCTCGCTGCTGTGAAAATTTGAAGTTTTTCTCTAGAGGCCCATGGATGTGCATCAGAGTCTTAGTGGGTGCATGTGTGTAATCTATGGGAATGTGTACACCTGCTGTTTTGGGACAGTATGAATGGCTTTCATCAAATTCTCAAAGAGTCTGGGATCTCAAAAGCAGTCAACAGTGCCTTTCTGAGGCCAATTTTGCAGGGGAGGAAACGGAGACTTGGAGAGATGCACTAGTTTGCTGGACATCAGCGTATTGTTTTTATTCTTGGTTGCTGGCAGAGAAGTCCCCCTGAGAGCTGATAAGCAGCAGGTGGACCCGAAAATCCACTGGGGGAGCCTTGATCACCGGTTTAGGGGTTGCCCTTACCCCTGACTAAAAGTAGGCTTTGAAATACACATTACCTTTCGCATTTTGCAGATAGAACACAGACAATACGATTGTTTAGAGTGACCTGTAACTTGAACATTTGTATTAGAAACCCCGAATCTTGACTCCCTTAAATTACTCATAATTAATTTGTCGCATTTTTAAAAACTCAAAAAATTTTGGTTTTAAACACGCAATAATCATGAAAGGTTTTCTCTGTGTTCAGTATCATCACACTGTGCTTTTGCCTTGAATATCACAAAGATTTTGAAATCAAAAGGGTTTTCATTTTACCTTTTGGAAGCATGGTTTAATTTATCTGCATGATTGCATTTTAATTAGCACTCCCATTGCCTATTTAAACATGCAAAGATATAAAAACGAGCCAACCAAATAGGAAGACATATAGCCAAGGTGTTCGCTTCTGTGTGTTATTGAGCACTGCCTTGGGATAAACCCCGTACCAGACTCAAGTTTAATAGTGTGAACTGGTTCGAAATAAACCCATTTGTATGCATGATATTTTACATAAGGGTTAAGCTGCCTTAGCAATTGTTGATAATTATGGATCCTCGCACAGCTCGGAGGCTCTCCAAACATTCTTTGGAGAGTAAATCAGCCATTCCCACAATTTCAAAACAAACGTGTAAAGAATTTTACAGGGGGCGTTTTTACACAAGTCTTGGGTGGTCAAGGGATGAGCCTTGAAAACTGACAGCCGTACCAGAGCCCTGCCCGCGTGCAAGCTGTTGTGGGGGCGGGGACGCCGACCACAGGAATGGACTTGATTTTGGAGGGAGATTTTGTTATTTTTTTTTTGGCCGTGCCTGCGGCACGCGGAAGTTCCCAAGCCAGGGATCTAACCCACACCACAGCAGCGACCTGAGCCACAGCAGTGACAATGCTGGATGTTTTAACAGGCCACCACGGAGCTCCCTGGAGGGAGGTAGGTTTTAACTCTTTAGAGCACAACACGAAGGGGTGGTTCAGCCTGGTGTCTGCTACTGCTCTGGGGGCCTCCACTGTTCAAAATTCAGAACTAGGCTATTAACATCAGACATGAAGGGGAGTTCCTGTCCTGGCTCAGTGGTAATGAACCTGACTGGTATCCATGAGGATGCGGGTTCAATCCCTGGCCTCACTCAATGGGTTAAAGATCCAGCGTTGCCATGAGTGTGGTGTAGGTAGCAGATTTGGTTCGGATCCTGCGTTGTTGTGGCTGTGGTGTAGGCCAGCCTAGCCTGGAAACTTCCGTATGCCGCAGGTGTGGCCCTAAAAGAAACAAACAAAAAGAGACATAACGGTGAAGTACAAAGGTTCTGACCAGACTGTGGACCAGACCTCGGAAGCTCTACTCCTAACACCGAAGACCTCTGAGTGCTGAGCAGATTGGCCCTGGCTTCCTTGGTCCTGCTTCCTTCCTGCCTTTTCAGCAGAGGCCGTGGGGGCTGGTGAGCTGTGGCTCAGGCTAGTGGTAGATCCCCACCATTATCCACCAGCAGTCAGCTCTCAAAACTAGGCTGAGATCTGGTTGAAATCATATTCCCTGAATACTTCACAAAATACTGCTCTATAATAAAATTAAATATTTCTTGTTAACATGGTTTACTCAACTACCAGCTGGTCGACTGGACTCCTGGGAATGAAGTACCTAAATCCTCCTCCTAAAACCTCTGGAGAAAAATGTTCATATCTATGCAGCTTTGAAAGAAAACCTAAAGCAGACTAAGAACTTGTAGCTTTAAAGTAACACCAGTTCTTTAGCAACCCTGGGATCATTTTTTTTGAGCTATCTCATCGAATAGAACTGTTCATGGGACAGAAGTGTTATTTTTTGGTGGAATTCAAAATCATACTTTTTGCAAAGCAGTTCATTTCCATTTTTGTAATGACAGATCATTATGAAGTTCACTGAAAATAATTTGATAATGAAGTCTCAATGAATAGTTGGAGCTGTCCAGAGCATTCTCTCTGGCGGGAAGTGGAGTAAACAGAGACTTGACCTCTGAACTCTTAATGCGTAAACAATGTACCTCCAACCCAATAAATGACATCTCGGATGGCCAGGGCCCCTGCTGATGACTTACTTTTCCTCTCCTATCAAATTCCTCATAAAAAGGAGGAGGGTGTGTGGACACAAAACAGGGGTGACAGCCAGAATCTTTATCCAGCTAGACCCTTCACCACGATGCTGACAAATGAGATCGAAGGCACAGATTTCCTGCTCTTTCCCTCTAAGTGCATGGAGCCTTCTCTGGTAAACAGGCCTGCCCTCACTTCTTTGTAGTTCTCTTTCCTTCCCGCGTTTGTTTAAAGCATTGCAGGTCCTATGACTGCTGTGACCGTCACTCTGCCCAAATGCAGCCGGCACAATGGCAGGGTCACAATGGGAGAGGGAGGCTGGCAGGGATTCTTTTGTGCCTCGACGCATTTCAAGGGACATGGGGGCCTGAAGCAGCCATCCTCCTGCAGTATTGAGGCTGACAGGTGGAGCAGGCTCTTCTGAACTGATGTGCAGGAGCTCATTTTCATCTCTTCTGGGTGTCGTCGAGCGTGGGTTAAAGAGTCTCTGCAGAGAGCTCACTGGTTCCAGTAGCTCTGACGTGTGCCTGCAGCCCTGAACAGAGTGCCTGGAGACACAGTGCCAAGTACCACCTGCACCTGGCTTGTGGGGACAGCTAGGACTTTGTTGATGCTCAGTGTCTGCCTCCCCCTCCTTTGCTGCTGGTGAACTCTGATCAGTGCTGGTACTTGGTGGTACTTCTCCAGCTTGGATGAGGAGGAAGGAAGGAGGTTGTAAGAACTGGATAAGATGTCTCATAGGTACCGTGTGAGCCACCAATGGTGACGACCTTCTTTCAGAAACCTTTGTAGCTCTTAATTTCCCATTCACTATAGTCCCTTAAGACCTGAGTCGGGACTACAGGAATTTGTGTGATCTTACATAAGTCATTCGCTGAGAGAGAACAGAATATATATATATATATATATGCTCTGAAACTCTTGTCATTTCCTAAGTGATAAGAGCACTAGGAATATCTTTTGTTCTAATATTTGTTCTTCGACCTGGTTCCTGAATCTCTTGGAATTTCTTGTGTGTTAGCAATGCTTTTTGTTCTAATGAGAGGCTTCTTGGTGGGCTTCTGGCTGAGGCTGGTCACTCATAGAAAGGCCAACTGAAGGTTAGAAACTTCAATTTTTCAGCCACACATTCCATTTTTTAGAGAGGGAAGGGAGGGCTAATGGCCAATCAGGCCTATGTGAAGAAGCCTCCATAAAAATGTCAGAGTGTGGGGTTCTGAGAACTTCCGGCTTGGTGACCGCGTGTGGAACCGGTGGGGGAGTGATGCACAGGAAGAGGGGTGGAAGCTCCTCCCCCTTCCCGCAGACTTTGTTCTAGCATCCTTTTCCTGGATGTTCATCTGCATCCCGTATCATAGTCTTCCATAACCTACTGATAAACTGTAAGGAGACTCTTGAGTTCCAGGAGCTGGTCTAGTCAGTTAATCACACTTGAAGAGGAAGCCTCCGATTGTGGAGGCTTCTGATTGTGGAAGCTTCCGATTGTGGAAGCCTCCGATTTACAGCTGAAGTGACAGAAGCATAGGCAACACTGTGATTGGCGTTTGAGGTGGTGGAGGGAGGGCCTGTTCTGTGGGGCTGAGCCCTTCACCTGTGGGATCCAGCGCCAGCTCCAGGTTGAAAGGGTCAGAACTGAGTTAAATTGCAGGACACCCAGCTGGTGTTCTGGATCTGCTCGGTGTGGGAAGAATGTCCGCGCTTCTGGCCTCAGAAGTGCTGTGAGTCTGGCAGTCGTGTGAGAGTAAAGGAGAAAAGAACAGGAGGAGAAGTGGAGGTTCCGCCCCCTGCAGTCTCTGAGTCTCAGTTTCCTCATCAGTAAAGTTGGGTCATTTCAGTGGTTCTCACATGTGGTCCCCAGACCAGCAGCATCAGCTTGTCTGGGAACTGGTTAGAATTGCAAATTCTCCAGCCCCAGTGGAGATCTACTGACTCAGCCCCCCAAGGTGGGCCCCCCCCCCCGCTGTCTGCCTTATTTTGACAGCCCTGCAAGGGCTGGGGATACTGATGTACGGCTGACCCCTGGATTGCCTCTCGCACCTGCATTTGTGTGTGCCTCTTAGTCTGAGCTCAGCCAGCCAGTACAAGCCTGAACACCGTGATAGCATTTCCAGAGGGAGACCTGTCAGGTGTGTCTGCTGTGAGCATCCTTGCTGATATACAAATGGAGACTTAAAATCCTGGGATGAAAGGCAAACTCCAGAAAGGTGAGCGAGCTTGGCAGGTTGAAAGCCTCTCCGTTCAGGATTCTCTCTCTTAAGCTGAATTGAGATGCTCCCACAGGCTGGTGGTAAGCGCATGGCTTCTGGTGGCTCCTCTGGGCAGAATCGACTTGGGTGTGCACACCTGCTTGCTCTGAAAAGAGAACCGAGGATCTTTTTTTCCTTTACCCAGGAATCATTTCTTTGTTTGATAAAGATTTCTCGAGAATACTAATAAATGCTGTGCAGCAAATGCTGTGTTCTATTTTCAAACTGGGAAGGCAGGCCCTTCTGAAGTAGCTGTCAAGCGTTTTTATGGTGAAGTTCTGACCTCAGGCCCTTTGCATATGTGATTTCTCCTGCCTCTTCTGCACCCTCCCTCTCTCCTCCTTGCTTGTGAAATTTTTATCTTTTGGGTGTCAGTCCAGGCATCAGTCTCTTCTGGGTTGTCTTCCTGAACGTTCACATTTGGTTTAAAAGCCCCTCTCCGCTGCCCCCGGGGCCCCCAGGCTGGGCTGGTCTGCATCCTGGCCGTCAGCACAGTGACATCCCTACCACGGACTCAGACGTTTCCCCAACTCAGCAGAGTGGTGGAGGGCAGGGTCAGTCGTGTTTCTCACTCGTTCTGTTCCCAGGCCTAGCAAGGTGCCTGGCGTGGAAAGAACACGAGTCGTTCTTTATTATGGAGAGTGGCTCCGCGTCCCCTGGCCACCTGCCTTTAGATCCTTTGTGCCTTTTATTCTCCCATTTGTTTATACATCTGTCCATCAAATATCTATCGCCCAAACAGCAGGCACGGCCCCTGGAAAGGGTGTGGTGCTGGCTGCTGTCAGGGATGCAGAAGGGAGTCCCCTGCACATTCTCTTCCAGGACCCGCGGCCCTGCAGCGTCCCTGTCCCTTTCTTGTTTGCTTTTGCAGCTGAGGTGCAGAGGCCAATTGACAGCACTCGAGCGCCTCAGGGCCCCTCTCTTGATTGATGGGGTGCTTTCCTTCCTCCGTTCCCTGCCCCCACTTTTGTCCTCTCCAAAGGCCATCCGTTTATTTGTATGTTTATTTGCCACTGCTCTTGAAAAACATTTATCTCCGTGTTGTGAACATGTGTTTTACGTTTGCATAAATGGCATGTTAGAAACTTCAGTCTGCTTCTTACTCTTTCTGTTCAGCCTGTTAACAGATATCCTCGCTGCTGTGTGCAGCATCCGTGTTTTGCGCCTGTGTTACACACTGCTCCACATCCGTGCTGGTGCCTAGACTGCCTCCCGCTCCCTGTTACCAGCCGTGTCCCCTCACTGACTGATAGGAGAACATGCAAGAATGCAGGGCACACACGCCCCAGGACTTGGGCAGGGCTGCTGGGTCACAGCAGAGAGGAGTCCTTATGCTGTCTGAGCACTGCCGGATTCTCTCCAGGATGGCTGCCTGGATTGTGTAGGTTGGCAGGAATTCCTTATGTATATTCTAGGTTGTAATCCCTTGTTGGTTTTGACATTGCAGATATCTTCTTTCAATGTGTTGTTAGTTTTGTCCATGGTAACCTTTGCTTTTATAAAAAATATTTTTTTCTCCAAAATGTATTACAAAGATTGGTTTCCAATAGCCCTAAATGATCCTTTGATTATGAGCCAACGTGGGTAGCTTTTCACCCTAACATAAATTTGGCTATATTTTCTTCTTTCTTTCTTTCTTTCTTTCCAAGCTGTGTCTGTGACCTACACACAGCTCACAGCAATGCTGGATTCTTAACCCACTGAGTGAGGCCAGGGACCGAACTTGCATCCTCATGAACACTAGTTGGGTTCATCACCACTGAGACACGATGGGAACTCCAAGCTTTTAAAATATCAACCAACTCAGCTGAAGAGTATATCCATACTATTGTGTTAGTAGTTGAGTGTGTAAGACCTTCCATATGATATTTACAACTTAAGAGGCAATTTCTGGAAATAGAAGAATAATGGTAATGATGGAATTGGCAGGGAGCAACATGACAGCTAGAAAGAGGGGGGGATATTTGGGGTCTGCCTGTCCTCTCTGTGTCTCTCAAATGACCTCACTTCTGTAGGTATCAGCAATTAGGGATGTCTTGGGTGTGTTCACAAAAAGCCTTTCCTCTTACGCTTTATATTTGTAGGTTTCTCAGTAAAAAGTGGGCAGGTAAGTTTATAGCACGTGGACTCTGAGTAGTTATTTGATATTGATTAAATTTCATCATGTCAACAACACACTGATACTTTCACCCAGAGTAAGATGTGTTTGATGATATGTTTTGTTGCCGGAAGTTCACTGCTAGAGGAAGTGGGTCTAACAGAGGAGGCAAAGGAATGTTACTCCCAGGAAGATTCCTTTATTAGGATCTTCAGTGGGGTTTTCTTTCCTCCTTTCCTCCCCAGCGCTGAGCCTCAGGGGGTGGACACTCACTCCACAAATTCAGAAATCACTGTGACAGGCCAGCCCGGGAGGCAGAATGCTCTGGGCCACTGGGCACCCAGGCAGCAAAGTCCCTCCATCTTGCTTTTCCATTTCTTTGTGTGTGCTTGCTGGATGTTCCTCCTTTCAGCAGGATGATTTCATTGTTGCCTCAGTCCACGCGGTGGAAAGCAAATATACCCTGGCGACCACCCTTTAATTCCTGTTCCAAAATCCTGGCATCTGTGATTCAAGATTCTCACGGGCTGGAATGGGTCTGGCGCTTACTCTTGTCCCAGTCAACTTGGCCGTGGGCGAAGGACCATGCTGAACAGACCTGATGATTGGGAGCTCTCTGTGGGAGGAGAGCAGGGGCAGTTCTAGGAAGGAAGGTGGCACATACAATCTAATGGGTGTCTGCTCTCAGAGCAGTCTCTAAGTAAGGAGGGGTTTCCTAGGCACTAACCTGAGGCCTACTTTTAAGAAATAGCCAATTTTTTTTCATCCCAACACCGAAAGAAAGAAAAGAAGGAAGGAAGAAAGAAAGGAAGAGGGGAAGAAAAAAGAAATGGACAGAACTTGGTATGTGTTATGTCCTGGTTCTGTCGTAATATGCGCACACGCGCGCACACACACGTCTGTCTCATGTGGCAAGTACATGTGTGCATGTGTGCAGAAATGCATATCGTCAGAGATGCCGTAGTGCAAACATATGCGCTCTTGAGGATCCAAGAATATGAGCTTTTCAACACACACACCCTGCACAAAGATTTTTCAAGGAAAGCAAATATTTTCAGGTTTTAGGAAAGAGCAGAGATCTGTTAAGATAGTAGCTTGCAGCAGGTGCGGCATTCTGCCCCCCAAGCAGTGCCTTGCCGCGGGGGTGCGGGGGTGTGAAAAAAGGGGCTAAAGTGGCTTGATTGGGGTTTTAATGAGAAATTCTTCTTCTCTACTCCACCCCCCTCCAAACCCCTGGTTATTTGGTTATTTTCTCCAGAGGGTCTGTCAAGAGCCCCTGTTGCGGGAACACAATTCAGCTCTCCCCATTAATTGCCGGTACTTTCTCCATCCTGCACAGCAGGGCCTCCCCTCTCAGGCTGCTGAAAACCTAACAATACGCCTCGCCTCTCCTTGTGAATGCCTGATGGTTTGTTCATCAGGGGGCTTAAAAGTCCTCGGGCTCCAACATCCGCTTCTTGAGCGCACGGTACAGTGGCTGGATCCTGTCTGCCACTCACACTTGGATGTGCGTCAGTCCTGATGGGACAGTAAAATGTGTAACAGGAATGCCCTTGTCAAAGAGAAAAGGTGAAACCCAGGAGACACAGGAACTTACGGACGCATGACTTAAAATACACATATAAACGCTCCCCTGCCTCTGGTTCCTCCCTGCCCGTGAATGAAAGGGCTCGCTCAGGAAACCGGGCGTGAGTGGAGGGGCTGCCACCACTCCCTAGATGTGCGAGGAAGTTTTAGAAGCTGAATCTGCCCATTAGTTGGATGTGTGTTGAGAGCTTCTCTGAGGCTGGACCAGAAGAAACCTACCAGGTACACATCCTTCATGTGGGTGTGCCGCTGGGTTTTGGACCTCAGGACAGAGGTGAAATGTGAGCAGATTTAAGGGAAGTGATGAGGCTGAGGATAATTAAGCACAAATAAGGACCAGTAATTGCGAGTGTTGTGTCCAGCCACAGTTCAGTGTAAGAGAGGAAGGAGGGAGAAGAGAGTTGGATTCCTTGAGGTTCCTGGTTTTGGCTAATTGAGTGTGATGACTGTGTTTGCCTGGAGTGGGGGCGGGGGTGGCACGCAGTGATTTAGGGCAGGAAGTGGTGAATTCTCCTGTGAAAATAGGGGCATGTAAAGGGCCCAGAAGGAGTTGGTTTTTTAAATCTGCTGCATTTCGCTATAAACTTTACAGTTTGATGCTGTGTCTTGAATTCAGTGGTTCATAAAAAACCATGGGTGGTTTTGAATATAGACAGTTGAGAGGCGTTGGTTAAAGGAGGGGAAAACAGGGAGAAAGGTCTGATTGAAGGCACAGGACTGAACAGCTGTGGGAATGATTGGAGCTAATGTCTTTGTCAAGTGGAATGCTCTCCAAGTGTAGAGTGACCCCGGCTTACGTGGAAGTACCTGGGAATTTGGTAAAACTGTCAACAATCAGATTCCCTCCCAGCTAAGCTTCATCGTGACATCTTGAGCCCTGGAATGTTTTGTAGTCTCACCACTGCCCCTCAAAGCCTGGAGAAGTTTATCTAGAGGATGTAGTCTTTTCTTGGTTGAGCTTGGCGTGGCAGAGAGAAAGGAAGTTTTGGGTCCCGTCATTTCTATAGTGTTGCTGGGGTCAGGAGAGAGAGTCTGGTGGGTTAAAACTCTTTCCTGTTCTTTAACACTCAGCCTACCTCTTAGTAGGCTCTTGGGCATCAAAACAAAACGGACCAGAAAACTCAATCAGACCTGGTGCTGTGCATCGAGGATGATGGGATGGGAGCCATTTATAGCCACTGTCGTGACTGTTGCATTATATGCAGTCCTGGGAAAGAGGAAAAGGCACCATCACGCCATCGTGCCAGAGCTCATTGTTTCGGAAGGGGCCAGATCAAGGTCACGCTGATCGTGGGATGCCCTTTCTTCCCATGAAATAACATTGTGACGTCTGCAGTGTAGAGTTGTCAAGGTGTCTTCTGCAGCTGCTGGGGGTTAGCCAGAGGGCTTCTTGGTGGCGGTTAAGCTGTTAAACTGGAGCTGGGCATCCAGTTTTGTTCTCCTTCGCAGAACTGGAGCCCATCCCCTTCCCCTGCTCACGTCCCCAGCCTCCATTGGTGTCAGCAGAAGGTGAGCATTTGCAGAGAGCAAGAGTGGGTCAAGGGGAAGAAGTCCTCTTCTGGTTGAGAGGGCTGGAGAGAAACTGGGAGACTTGAAGAAGAGGACTGGGAAAGAAGGGGGGGTTGGAGAGATAGAGGACTGAGAGATGGAGCCTCCAGCTGGGGGGGTTTCCTTGAGAGGCTTGGTTCAGGAAGACCTCCTCCCCTTCTTAGTAGGAACTAATAATTAAGTTAGAGTTACAATTTCAGTCCCTGCTATGGCTATCCTGGTCTTTTCACATTTAACTCTTTCAGAAAATACATTAAAAAAGTAAAACACCATTCCAATAGTAACAAAAACAGCATAACATTTAGGATTTGATTTAAGCAAGAATACATCAGACCTCCATGGGGAAAAGTTTTAAAACTCTAATAAAAGACTTAGAAAATGATCTCATTAGATATCATGTTCTTGGATGAACAATTTTAATGTTATAAAGATTGCAGTTTTCCCCAATTAATTTGTAACCTCAATACACTTAATCAAAATCCCAGCTGGATTTTTTTTTTCAGGAACTCAATAAATACATGAAAGAAGAAAGGTTCACAAAAGCTAAGGGAATATTAAAAAAACCCACGAAAGTAAAAGGAGGACTTATCTATTTAGATATTAAAATGTTCAACAAAGCCATAGTAATACAAATAGTATTTACAGACAGACATACAGACCAAATGGAACAGAAGACTTGAAAATAGATGTAGACTCAAGTGGGAGAAGATATTTGCAATGTCTCAAAATGATGAAGAACGTAGAATATGAAAAGAAATTCTTCAAGTCAACTCCCACGAACAACAGTTATGAATAGGCATTTTAGGAAGAAGAAAACCTAAAAGGAAATAAAGGTAAAGAATCACTCATATGTGTTAATATGCGGAGAACTGCCAGTAAGAACAATGAGATTTCACTTTCATCGACTTAGACTGGAGAACATTAGAAAAAAATAGATGATGTCGACTAATGGTGGAGAACTGGATCTGGGTTACCCAGGATTTCTCATGCACTTCTGGTTGATACTTAGCACTTCTAGACTGATACTTAGCCGTTTTCATGAATACTCTCTCACTACTTAAGTAAATTAAACATCTTCATAAGCTGTAGCCCAGATATTCCATGACTAAGTATGTGTCCTAGAGGAATTTTCACACCGCTCTGGACAGGGAAATACGTAAGGATGTTCGCATTAGTGTGTTGTCATACTGTTGTATCAACTGCGAGTTAGAGACCACTTGTCTATCCCAGGAGGATTTCCGGGTGAAGTGTGGTGGATATATGTCATCTAGGTAACTCATGCAGTGATGAGAAGCAGTTGACTAAACATGCAGTAGAAACACAGGTTCTCTTGAAAATATAATGCTGGTTGAATAAAGTAAGAAACAGATAAAAGGTGCAACACGAACGTTTTCTGCAAGTTAAAAAAATATAGATATGCTGAAGACCTGTAAACACTGTACAAGATAGTGTAGGGACACAGAGATGGATGTTGAATGCCTTAGAATAATTGCCTGCAGGGAGGAGTTGATGGGCGTAATAAATGGTGACAAAGGAGATAGATAAGACCAAACACAGAAAGACAGACGAGAGAAGAGCCCCATTTGGACCAAAGATGACGCTGTGCCCATAGCTATCAAGCGTGATTATATCACCGGTGTCCCGTTTCTAAGGGTAAAGAAAGGGATTCCGGGCCCGCCAGCGAGGGATTCCCTAAGTGTCTCCATCAGGGTTGCGTGCTGAAGGCCAGTAAGTCAGGAAGCATCTGGGACAGGTGAGCATGCCGGTCCTCTGTGGAGGCAAAGGAAAACGGGTCTGAAGAGCACTCAGGTCCTCGTGGAGGCAGAAACAAGGCCACGCCTGCATCCTAAAAAAACAGTCTAGAGGAGAGAACAGGGAGATGGGGCTGGGGACCCCCAGGGGAGAGGGGATGAGCGCACCCAAGAACATAGGCTGGGAAGGCTGGGTGTGATGCAGCAGAGGCAGCACGCGCAGGACATGGTCCCTGTCCTGGAGTCCATGCCCGACTTTTACTTTTCTGTCACACAGGGTGCATCTGGCCTGATGACACCCCTTAACTGGACACCCTTAAGGCCTGTCCAGATGGCAGGACATAGCCTGTGGGGCCCCAGGTCCCGAGATAGGAGTATCTAGAAGATGCAGCGTGTGTTCCCCTGTCTGTGGAATGATGTTTTCTTCCTCATCTCTGGGGACGTTCCGGGGACTTGTATATGTGCTGCCGAAAGGAGCACAACATTCTGGGGACTTGTGATGGCCTTGTCCATTAGGGTCATTTTTAGTCTTCCGTCAGGGTCCCCATCTGCCCAGCACACCTTCTCCTTCCTTTCCCCTGGGGGACTGGGGCCGACACACACTGCACATCCCTCAGCACTTTCCTCTTCTCGGGCCTTCTCTTCGCTCAGCTTCCTTCTCTAGGCCACACCTCCTCCTCCTCATACGTCCGCGCTCTCCTGCAGCCTGTGGGGCTAACGAAACTGCGGCAGCATCCTTGTGATGCTTTTGACCTTGGGAAAGCTTGGGAAAACCAAGGCTTGACACATAGTGTAGCCCAGAGCTACAGTCTGCAGGCTGTGCGGAAATGGGCCTTCTCGAGGTCGGGGGAGTAGAGTGTGAAACTTAGGTCTCAGCCTAGGCTCTGTCCTTCCTCTGTCCATCCTGCCAGCTCTCACCACCCCGACTTCAGTGAAACGTAACTGCCCCGTCAAGTGCAAGGGTGTTGTGTGTCTGGACGTACCCAGACTCCGCCTATCTTTTACGGCTCCGTGTTTCAAAAACATCTCACTTCAGCAACAATGGGGCTTGTTGTGGCTGGGAGGTTTGGAAAATAGATCACTGATGGAGACAAGCCTGGCCACATGCCCTCTGGTCTGTGCCGATGTGAATCAGGATGACCTCTTCACCCTCTTCAAGAGGATATTTATAAGAACCAGACAGGGCACACATGTTAGAGAGATAACGCGAGAGCAGGCCCAGCACAGCTGGGAAGAACAGGGGCGTACCTCTCCCCGGCATGATGTTCACAGCAGCCTACCTGCAGCTGCTACGTTTTTCTAGTTGTCTTTGAAAGACGGTGTTCTCTGCCCAGTGTACACACTCACACACACACAGCCACTCTCTCTCTCGTTGTTTCTGTATTTCCCTCCCTCCCAGAGACCAGAAGTGTAACCCCATGATCTTTAGAAGGAAGGAAGTGAAGGTCAGTTAGGTCTGGTTAAGGGGGGAGGATTTTTAGCAGCGGAGGAAGGCGACCTCCTGGAGAAGCTGGCCCATGCTGGAGGTGGGACGGAGCTGGATGTGCCTTGTCGGCCGCGGCTGCCGTCACAGTACCACTGACTGCAGGGCTTAAACAACAGATGTTTATTTCTCATGGTTCTGGAGGCTGTGAGTCCAGGATCAGGATGCTGGCAGATCTGGGTTATAGACAGCCACCTTCTGTGTCCTCACATGGCCTTTTCTTGGTGGCCAAGGGATGGGGACAGGGAGGGGGAGATGGAGGAGGGGGGAGGGAGGTGGAGAGAGAGAATGTTTTCTTCTGGAACCACTAACCCCGTGACGAGGGTCCCGCTCTCATGACGCCATCTAAGCTCATTACCTCCCGAAGGCCCTGCCTCCAAAGACCATCACCCCCGGGGTCAGGGCTTCGGTGTCTGAAGCTTCAGCACCACAGTCAGCCCACATCGCCCTCCTAGGCCGGGTTCTCAGTGCCCAGCTGGCATCTGCTTGGTCAGGTCCAGCCTCAGGAAACTTGGGGACCGCAGGAATCCCCTTCCTGGTGGGGCCAGGATCCGTGGGAGGGGGAGGGTCCCATGAACCGAACGGAGAGGGTTGCAGGTGTGCTTCTTGAGGAATCTAGCTCAAGGGCTCTACTGTTCTACCAAAAAGTAGCGGCCTTCAGTTTTGAACCAGACAGCAGGTTTTGGAGCCTTCCAGCTGGGCAGAACCCCCCCCAAAACCCCCCAAAATCACACTTAAAATATTTTTGAAATGAAGCTTTTTTATTATACTAACTTAATGATTAGATCTCCCATCTAATTATGATATAACGCCAAAGCTAATTATGACTTAAATTTTTCATATCATTTTTTATTTTCATAATTTAACTGTTTAATGTCATCAAGGTATGTTCCTTGACGCCATCTGGAAAACTTACCTGTCCACTTTAGCACATCCCAGGTTTTCTTTTGTATCTTCCCGTTTCCCATCAGCCCCGGCGGTACAGAGCATTCCTTGTATGGGATTGGTGTTTCCTGCACAAGGGCCGTTTGTTGTAAATGACTTCATCTTCAGTGTCACTTTAGCACTATCTTTGGAAACAACTGGACTGTGCTTGTAGCAGGTGTTGCTTCCTTGCAGCTTTGGAGATGAGGAGGAGAGGGTGGAAGGGGAGATGTGCTGTCGGAGATTAGCCAGGGAGCACGGGATGTGGCCATGGAGGTTGGGTGGCTCCACAGTGGCTTGAGTCCATGGCTGCAACTCACCTTCAGCTTGATTGCCTTTCCATTCAGGGAGCTCACCCCCTGATGCTGGCTAACGTGAGGAGAGGAACAAGACCAGGAGCAGAGACAGTTCGTTTTCTCTTTAGCAGATGGTAAAAAAAAAAAGGTCTCCTTGCTTTTTCCTTCCTTTCTTTGGATTCATACAAAGTTTCAAGTTGTTTGTGACTGAGTGTCCACAGCAAGCTCATTCTGTGTCCCATTAGCTTGAGTTTGAAGACCAGCCCTCAGAGGATCCCTAGCCAAGTGACAGAGGCCATGCCTTCTCTTTCCACTTGGGGACGTTCTGTATCATAGGCCCACCGTGGCCTTTGTAGCATTAATGCCTCATTTGCTTTAGGCAGATACAGGGATTTGCAGTTTTTGAAAACATTCAATTAACACCCTTTTCTTTGTGTGTGTGAGGGTGGGGGGAGTGTCCTTTTTTCTCCTTCCCAAGTCACTCACCCCTGTCTGTTTATAGCAGATTCTTACACAGAGTCAGCTGGGGAGTGTTCCCTGCAGCCCTGTCCATGCCGAAAGAGGTACTAAAAGCAAGCCCTTTTCTCTCAACGTATTCAAACTCGGAGGAGGAAAGTGCCTAATTATTTTTCAGAATGTTGTAGGACCTGATCTGACCCCCAAATTGTACTGTGAGAAGAAACAGATGGGGAAATAAAAGATGTTCTTTTTAAAAGAAATCCTGCCTTCTATCAAGAGGCTTCTATAGTACACTGTCTACCTTCAGTCCCAAGAGCCCCACCAGCGTGTGGGTACGAGCGCCCTGGCCGGGGGGCCGGGTGCCACCCGGTCACCGCCTTGTAATTGGTTTTGAAAACCGGGTGTGCGCAGTGGCGCGGAGCCAAGCCACCCTCCCCGGGCCGTCTTCCGTTTGACAAGGCCAGTTCCTCCTTTCAAGTAGTTTTCCTCTCTGTGTCCGCAGGCCTCTTCTGAAGAGACAAAGTAGCCCAAATCTTTAGCATGGGGCCCAGGCCTCAGCCAACCTGCCCATCATGGAAAGACCTCCAGCTCAGGTCCGCTGATTTGTATAGCATTTGTCTCGCGGTGCCTGGAGCTGGCTCAGATATGAAGCCGGTTAGAACACCGCTGGACTTTCAGTGTTGTGGTGCTGGGTTCAAAGTTCAAAAAAATGGAGAAAAGTAAAGTTTGAAGGCAGAGAAAACATACATGGGTGTGCGTGTGTGAGTGTGTGTGTGTGTGTGTGTGTCTCCTTTTATGGTGTCACTGAAACGAGTAAGCAGTAACTCTGGGGATTTGCTTCAGTCCTGAGGCTATTTCCCCCTGTTTCTGATCCAGAAGACAAGCTGATCATCTTCCTTGTGACGAGGGAGAGCCCAGCGTGGGAGGGAGACCCATTTCACCCGTGTGGCGGAGGCCGTGTGCTGGCGGAGGCCTGGTATGGCCTGTGGGTGAAGGGGAGTTTTCATGTGGTGGTGACGGTGTGTGTGGAAAGAAGGGAAACTGACAGTTCAGATTCCCTGGGCTTGAAGTTTTGGCCGTTGTTTTAGATCTTGCGTTACGAAGAGTCGTGCACAGATGTAAATATGAACGTGATGGGCAAAGCCTGCAATGAAACCAGCTCTGTGAAGGCGGAGACTGCTCTATGCACCCGCGCGTCGGCCGCGTCTGTCCCTAGGACGCACACTCTCGGGTTTGTTCTCTCTCGAAAGCTTACTCATTGTGCTTTGATGTGTACCCCTCTCCTCTGCCGTCTTCAGAAATTGTCTTCTGAGCAGCCTAACTGGAGATGCGTAGGCACAGTAGCTCTCAAGATTCTATCTGTTCAGATCAAAGGGCAGGGCTATTCTTCGATGTCGGCAAAGGGATTATTTAACAAGAAACCCTTGTCGGCGTCAACGTGACACCTGGGGTGACATCATGCTTGGGAAACAAAGATTTAAGTCAGTATTCTCTCCCCAGCTTCAAAGCAGGACCTTTTACATGAGATGCTTCTTATTTCCTGTCTGTTACTTCCTGATGGGAAGTGACACCTGAAAATTTTCTCCTGCTAATTTTTTTTTAATGGTGATTTTGCGACAAGGCTGTGCATTAGAAAACCTTGGCTGCAAGGTGGTCTTCTCTAAGCAGTAGAACATCCATCTCCCAAGTTGGTACCATCCAAGTGCCCCCCCCCCCTTCAGGACGGCTTGGAAGGAGATTTGCTTTGCCACAGAATTTGGCAAGTTCAGCATACTTAAGTCGTGTCTGCTGTTTATACTTTTTGGATTTAGGGATGGCTGGAAATATTGGAAATCTCTGCCCCTCTGGATCTTGCAAAACCCAACCCATTATAGGAACTCCTGTGAGTGCATCACAGATGATGGCCAGCCTAAGGAGGACTACCATGGCATCAGCCATAGAAAATGAACAAATCTGTTCCTGAGGCATGTCCCAAGGTAGATGTTAGCATTTAAAAGACTGGAAATTTTACTCAGTCTTTAAAATCTCTGACTTACTTCCTCCCTGGATCTGGAAGAAAGTTTGTGACTGGTGTGTACTTATGAAGAAACATTTCCAATGTTCTCCACGTGGTACTTCTCAAAGTTGAATGTCCCCTGGATCATTGGGGCACCTTGCTAAAAAGTAGATTCTGACCCCTCAGGCTTGGGGTCACAATTCTGCATATTTAATAGTTTTAAGTGGTGCCTGGAGCCAGAATTGAAGGCTCCCTTCCTCTCTGGCAGTGGGCATGGGGGTGGGCATGGCACAAAAGTCCTGGAGAATTCATTCCTTTTTTTTTTTTTTTTTTTAGGCCGCACCTGCAGCATGTGGAAGTTTCCAGCTTAGGGGTCGAATGGGAGCTATAGCTGCCGGTCTACACCACAGCCCCAGCAACACCTGATCTGAGCTGCATCTGCGACCTACACTGTCGCTCAAGGCAACACCGGGTCCTTAACCCACCGAGTGAGGCCAGAGATCAAACCCACGTCCTCATGGATACTAGTCAGGTTCCTGCCGATCCACGACGGAAACTCCTGGAGAATTCATTCTGACTACTCCCAGCCCCTCCAGCATGCTGTCCATTTGCAGGCCTTCTTCCAAAAGAGTGAGAATAAATGAAACAGTGCTGAGCTCGTTCAGGAGCCAGCATGTGGGAGACAGAACAGAGACGGGTTACAGAAGAGAATGGGATCCGGCAGATACAGAGAAAGACAGAGACAGACAGGGGCAGACAGAGTCCCTCCTGTAATTTCTGTCACTCTTTATCTCTTCCATCCTTTCCTCTCTGTTTCAATTTCTTTTTCTTTTTTTCCCCATCTTGTTTCCCTCATTGCTTTTCTGTCTGTTGTAAGATAACAGAATCATTTCACTCAAGTTCAGAGGCAGGTGGGGGCTTGTGGGAGAGTGCTCTGGACCGTGGGGGAAGCAGGGCCGGGAACTTGGGGTTTCTGGGCCTCAGTTTCCTCTTCTGTAACCTGAGCAAGTTTGGTTAGATGATCTCTAGACCCTTCCCAGCTCACGAGTGCTGATTTACATTCCCCATAAATATGTTTATCTGTTACTCGGGGCAAATCTGCTCAACTTTCAATGTAAATGAGTCAACTGTACGTTGTCAGGGTTACCAGTGGGTTTAATTCCCGTTTCCACCAGGCATGTGGCGGGCGCTTAGGAAGCTCTCGCGTGGGAATCACATCCCCAGCGGCACTGGTGCTGGTATGTGCGTGGCTGTCTCAACCAGCCGCCCTCTGAATTTCTCAGAATTGAAAATCTCTTCTTCTGTACAACGTTAACAGTCTCTCATTCTGGCAACTTTTAAAAGATCACCATTATTATTATTCATATCACTTGAGCAGATTCTTATCTCCCCCACCCCAGAGTCCAAAAATTCACTTGAAAGGCTTTAAAGCTTGACACCGTGGAAGCCGTTTTATGAATCATGTCATCGTTATTTCTTGGAGAGGGAGGAGGGAAAACGGGAAGAGGATCCGTGGGTGACGGAGACGGACTGGAGCCGGACCGTGGTGGAGGGCAGGGTGGTTGACCTATTAACTTGCTTTTGTTTTTCCTTGAAGTTGTTTGATTTACAAGCGTAATAACCAGCAAGTAATCAGACACCAAAGAAACAGCAGAAGGGAAAACAAAGAGAAGCCATCCAGCATGGCAGAGGATAAGGTCTGTCCTCAACTCCGCGGGGGGGCTGTGGTGGTCACAGCAGGGTGTAAAACCAAGAGTCTGTCACCTCCAGGAACAGCCTTCACCGGCTGATGCTCAGTGAAACCAGCTGGAGGAGAAGCTGTCTGAGACCACTGGATGGTGATGCAGACAACAGGGTCCACCTAGGCACCTAAGGCAGGTAGCTTGCTTGCTGTCTTTTACGACTGCTCCTTAGGGAAGGGCGGCCAACACTTACAGAGGTTCTTCGTGGCCCTGGTACTCCCAGATTCACAGGTCAGGGTCCACTCAGGTCCCTTTGCCAGTGAAGGTTCCCCGAAAGGCCTGAATGTGTTGCCTTTGGATGCCCTGTATCTGCCCGATGAACACAGCGGCCCTCTGTTCCCTCTGCAGAGCATCCCTGCGAGGACGGACGTCAACAGCATCACTTGCCTCTGCTGGCCTCTAGCCTTGACCCTTGCACCTGAAATGAGCATCCACAAATCAGCAGCAGGCCCAAGTAAACATGCCAGTTGGGAAATCAGTTTCTCAGAATTGGTGCTTTGGAGAATTTTCAGTATATTCGTGGAGGTGGGAGGGAGCTAGAATGCAAGAGGCGGGGGAAGACTGCCCTGGGAGGGTGGGCGCCGTTGTTTGGGTGTAATTTCGTTTTGATTTTCCCCTTATTTATTTTTCCAGGAGATAAGAGGGTTTTCTGTGAGTTCGCCTAAGCTGCCTGGCCTTGCTGATAATGCTTCTAATGGTCTCCAAATCCTCATCCAGATGTGGTCCATGTTTATTCATCTGATAACATGGTTTTCTGATGGGACGGCTTGGAAACCGTTTGGTTAAAGGCACTCTCCTGATTTATTTTCTTGTCCATCTGCCTTTCATACCATCCATTTAATGGAGTGTTGAGTTGCTACTCGTTTAACACTGCTGCTTTAAATGTAAAACTGGACAGCAAGTCAGTTTGAGCAAAGGGACAACACAGTCTGTCTCTGCCACCACCTCCCAAGACGGGGTCCAGGCTTGCTGTCCCTTTGCAGTGGCTTCTTGCTTCGTCTGCCTGTTGCTACTCTTGCTCTGTTCTAAGGCAGTCTTCTCAGTGCATCCACAGAGATGGTTTGAATTGCAAATCAGACCCTGTCATCCTTGTTATAAATTGCTTTAATGGCTTCTCACTGCAATTAAATTTTTAAAAAATATTATAAATACCTATGAATCCATTGCCCACAGAACTGGAACATTAACAAGAACGTTCATCTACTTATGTATTGAGTTCCACCCTATAATGCTGCCAATTCACTCTTCTGAGCTTTGTCTTTAATTATTCCCCTGCTTTATTTAAATACTATTTTATTACCTAAATGTATTCCTAAAAAGTACTCTGTTAAACTTTAGTTACGTTAAACATTATGAAAAGTTTATCATTCTCTGTGTTATCTTCTGGGACACGCTTTTTCTGTTTCATTACTGAATTGCTGAGATTTACCCACTCTGTTGCACGTAGTTGTAGCAGATGTACCTCCTTCACAGTGTTCCATTCTGTGGCTATGCCGCAGTTTATCTGTTTTCCAGTGGAAGGGTCTTTTGGTTGCTTCTAGAGTTTTGCTATTGGGGACGTTGCTGCTAAGAATATTCTTGGCCAGCGTCCTTCTGCTGTTAGGGTAAAGGCAGAATCCTTCATGGCTTCAAAGTCTCGGCATTGCCTGGGCCTCCCAATCTCTGGAAGCTCACCCTTCATCACTCCCCTCGTTTTCTGTTCTTCACCTCAGGCAGTGGTACAGAAAAGGTGGAAGAAAGTAAGCAGGATGGTATGTTTGGGAAACGGCGATCTTTCTCTTTCCCCTCTCCTTGCTAACTTCAACACTGCCCCCAAATCAATCATGAATTATATTTCGCCATATCTTACATGCTGTCCCAGAACAGGAGGTCTGTTCATCTATTTTGTGCCCTTTTTTTTTGGGGGGGGGGCACACCCACAGCATATGGAGGTTCCCAGGCTAGGGGTTGAATCAGAGCTACAGCTGCCGGCCTACACCACAGCCACATCAGTTCCGAGCCACGTCTGCGAACTACGCCACAGCTCACGGCAACGCCAGATCCTTAACCCACTGATCTAGGCCAGGGATTGAACCGGCAACCTCATGGTTCCTAGTCAGGTTCATTTCTGCTGTGTCAAGACGAGAACTCCCCTGTTTTGTGCTTTTATAATTCCTTATACCTCCCGTGTAGAACCGTTTCAAGACGCTGCATCAGTACCTGCCCTTCTGTTGGACACTGAGCTCTGAGAGCAAAGACTGTTACTGTACCCGGCTGTGTCCCCAGGACCTAGCTCAGTGCCTGGCCCATAGTAGGAGCTCAAGGTACGTTTTCAAAAGAATACAACAGTAATTCACAGAGAGTAAGGAGAGTGATTAAAAACACAGGAAAACTGGGAGTTCCTGTCGTGGCTCAGAGGGTGATGAATCCAACTAGTATCCATGAGGACGTGGGTTCAATCCCTGGCCTCTCTCAGTGGATTAAGGATCCGGTCTTGCCGTGAGCTGTGGTGTAGGTCGCAGATGCAGCTCGGATCCTGCGTTGCTGTAGCGGTGGTGTAGGCCGACAGCTACAGCTCTGATTGGACCCCTAGCCTGGGAACCTCCATATGCCCCGGGTGCGGCCCTAAAAACACAAAAACAAGCAAACAAAACCCACAGGAGACCACATACTGAGATCTGGCGGGCTGCTTCCTTAAATTTCTAGAGCAGGAATTGGCAGACCTTTTTGTAAGAAGCCAGAGAGTCCACTTTTTGAACTTTTTTTCAGCTTTGATGTTGTGTCACAAAAGTAGCCATAGTTAGTAAGGAAACAAATGAGGGCAGCTGTGTTTCCGTGCAGCTTCATCTATAGATGTTGAAACTTAGAGTCCATAGAATTTTAATTTTCATACCATGTGATTCATGTGTTACAAAATACGATCCTCTTGATTTTTTTGCAGCCATTCATAGTGGGAGGACTATTCTTAGCTCTCAGGCTGTACAAAAGCAGGTGGCGGCTGGAACTGCCCTATGAGCCAAGGATGGCTGACTGCTCTTCTAGAGGAGTCTTTGCCCGTCCAATGACTTTGGTCAAGGTCAGCACTATGTGTAAACAAGTAGCGGCTAGCAGTAGAGAGTGAGAAAAAGTCCAGAGTTAGTGCCTTACTTAAAGAATGAAAAGAGAGGCTTTGTAAAAAGCTTTTTGTGAAAAGTCGCCACATGGCTCTCCTAGCCCTCAGCCCTCCACTGCCCCCTTCCTCCTTTTATGCTGACATTAAAATGCAGGCACTCGAAAGTGCATCTTATGACAGGTTGGGGTGCTGCCCTCAAACAGCCATGTGTGCATCACCGCATGTTGCATAATAAACTGCACCCCACACACACACACTTAACCTGGCGGCCGCTCCCTGGGCTGATTCATTTGGCCGGAGCGAGGTACTCGCCACTGACACTTGCTGACACTGTCAAAATGACCCCTCTGTGTCATCCTCTGGTCTCTTCTTGAAGGCTGAGACTCTTCCGGTCCACGTTTACCACACTGGGTGTGCTGTCCCTCCCTGAGCAGTGAGCTCTTTTTCCAGTCAGTTCTGTGAGAGGCCACACCTGGCTGAATGCTGCAGATGCCTGGCCACAGGTCACTCCTTCCAAGCCAGGATCGTCTCTGCCTGGATTTCTGTGCTAACTGGTTTCACTGCATCTCCTCCTGTCCTGAATAAGTCACTGTCCACATATAAATCCGAGTGATCTTTTCAAAGCAGAAGTCAGATCACATCGCTCACTTGCTTAAAGCCCTCCAAGGGCTTATATTTAGAATAAAATCCAGATCCTTTACCCTGTGTTATGAGTCGAACTGTGTGCTCCCCCCAAAGATGCTGAAGTCCCAGCTATCTGTGAGTGAAGCAGGATCTTTGCAGATGATTAAATTAAAATGGGTAATCGAATGGGTTCTAATCCAATATAACTGGTGTCCTTATAAAAAGGGAATTTGGATACCGAGATAGGTATGCATAGAGGGAAGATGACGTGAAGATATAGGGAGAATGCCAGCAGCAAGCTAAGGAGTGCCCGAGGCCACCAGAAGCCGGAGAAAGGCCAGGGACACAGTCTTCCTCAGGGGCCTCAGAAGGAACCAACCAGACAGACACTTTGGCTTTGGATTTCCAGAATCCATTTCTGTTCTTTATCATCAAAAAGTCTACAAACAATAAAGACTGAAGAGGGTGCAGGAAAAAGAGAGCCCTCTTATACTATTGGGTAAGAATGTAAATTGGTACAATCACTATGGAGAACAATATGGAGGTTCCTTTAAAACCTAAAGATGGAATTAGCATATGATCTAGCAGTCCTGTTCCTGGGCATCTATTGGAGAAAACCATACTTCAGAAAGATGCATGTACCCCATTGTTCACTGAAGCATTATTTGCAATAGCCAAGACATGGAAGCAAGCTAAATGTCCATCGACAGAGGAATGGAAAAAGAAGATGTGGTACAGAAGAATGAAATAATGCCATCTGCGGCAACATAGATGGACCTAGAGATTATCAGACTAAATGAAGTTAGACAGTGGAAGACAAGCATCATATGATACGCTTGCACGTGGCATCTAAAAAAGCATGCAAATGAACGTCTCTGCAGAACAGACACAGACTCACAGACTCTGAAAACAAACTTATGGTTACCAAAGGAGAAAGGTTGGGGAGAGGGATGGATTGGTGTTTGGGATAGAATTTTTGGCCATTGGGGACCTGCTGTATAGCACGGGGAACTCAACCCAGTATTCTGTGGTAGTTTACGTGGGAAAAGAATCTGAAAAAGAATGGATGTGTGTACCTGGACAGCTGAATCACTTTGTTGTACAGCAGAAATTATCACAACATGATAGATCAACTCTACTTCAAAAAAACTTTAAAAAAAAGAAAAAAAACCCCAAACAACAACAACAAAATTCTGTTCTTTAAGCCACCCGTTGGTGGTACTTTAGGGCAGCCTTAGGAACGGAATACATCTGCTTACAAAGCCTGTGTGATCAGGGCCTCCCATGCTCTCTGGCCCCCCGTTGAATTACGCTCATTCCCAAGTCACTGTGCTTCTCGACTGAGGCAGCTCTGCTCAGATGGCCCTGGACGGAGCGTGCGGGGGTGGGGGTGGTTAGAACTGGGGGCTTTGTTGGCATTTAAGGGGAGGGGAGCCTACAGATGCTAGAAATCCCCAGATTCGTGGAGGAGCCCCACACAGTATTGCCAGTGACGGCCCCACTGAGAATTACTGCACCACACCGGCCTTCTTTCAGTTCAATTCTGTGAAACAGCTGTGCGCAGCTCCCCAGGGCCTTTGCACGAGCTTCTGCTTCTGCCTGCGATGGTCCCTGCCCTTCACATGGTTTAGATCTCAGCTTAGAGGTGGTCTTTCTGGACTCTGGAGTCCCCACTTGTTCACTGACTTTCACATCAGTCTTGAAAAAATACTCCTGCATGGTCATCATCATCACAATTTCATTTTTATAACCCTGTTTATCTGTTTGCCTCCTCCCACTAACCTGAGTTCTGTGAGGGCAAGGACTGTATCGGTGAGTCCGGGGCCCACGGCACGGCCTGGCACGGAGCAGGTGCTCACGTGTAAAGGCTGGTCAGATGAATGACTCTTGAGCACTGAGGCTGGGAATCGGTGAAAGCCCTGGTCAGGGAGTGAGGAGGGAGGGAACAGAAGAGACTGGGCAGAGAGGAAAACTGGATGGGAGAGCTGACGGGGCACTTTTAATAGCAGCTGGGCTTTCCAGGCTGTTCTCAGACCGTGAAGCAAGAGTGCACGGGATTCCTGAAGGACTTTGGGGGGTGGGGGCGCCCTTTCCTTTGTACAGTGGGCAATAGGGTGTAGAATTCATGATCCCCAGGTTGGTGAGACTGGAAAATAGAACTGCTTCCCCGTGGTTTAAGAGGAGCTCATGGATGACGGGTGACAGTTGCCTTTTCATGTTACGGGGTCGTTGGGAGCCAGGACGAGAAAACCCAGCTCAATAGCTGACATTAAGAAGGACCAGCCCACCTTCTGTGGATGCCCTTTTGTGTCCGCGTGAGAGCCAGACACTGGGCTGGATGAGACGTAGACTCCCCTCCTTGCTTTTTAGGGGCTTGTCTCTTCCATGAAAAGATGCTGAACAAACATGACGCAAGCTTCTGCAAGGACCCTGAAGCTGAGTCACTTCAAAGGAGTCATACAAACAGGGTTAGGTTTTTCTAGTTGGTTGCAGCCTTTGTTTGTCCCTTAGAAGTGCTCTGTTTTGCTTAGTTTGCTCTGCACAGGTTTCATTTTCCATCTTGCCATACACTCGGAACTTTGGAGGCAAGAGGCACTGTTCCCAACTGGGTGAGAGGCGGCCCATGTTGTAATTCTACCTCTGTTGCTAATTTGCTGGCTGACCTTTGGTGTTTTACTTAACCTTGTAAAGGCTTCAATTATTCTGTAGAAAATTCAGGGAGAACACATTACACCACAGGGGCCTGGGGATGGTGAAAAGAGTGACTCAATAGGTATGAAAGCACATGGAGGAACTTTCCGTCTGCCTTTTTTTACCTTTGTTTTGTTGTTTCAGCTCTTTGCCTGGCCCCTCTGGCAAAGAGCCGAAACAACAAAACAAAGGTAAAGAAAGGTCCTGGTCTTTGCTGTCACCTTCCTTCCTACAGGTTATTACAGAAGACTGAGTGGCCTCCCTGTGCTGCAGAGGAGGTCCGTGTTCGTTCTCTATTTTACATGCAGTCGTGTGTATGTGTCAATCCACCCTCTCCATGTATCCCTTCCCCCAGTTTCTCTGGTGGTAGCCGTAAATTTGATTTTGAAATCTGTGGGTTTGTTTTGATTTTATAAATGGAGTGCTTTCGTATCCTTTTTATTACACTCCACATGTAGATGCCATACGGTATTTGTCTTTCTCTGACTTGCCTCACTTCGTATGACAATCTCTAGGTCCATCCATGTTGCTGCAAGTGGCATTATTTCTTTCTCTTTTCTGGTCAAGTAATATTCCATTGCATGTATGTACCACATCTTCTTTTTCCATTCCTCCGTTGATGGACATTTAGGTTGCTTCCATGTCTAGAATATCGTAAATAGTGCTGGAGTGAACCTTGGGGTTCATGTGTCTTTTCAAATTATAGTTTTCTCCAGATAAGTGCCCATGAGTGGGGTTGGTGGGTCCTGTGGTAGTTCTATATTTAATTTTTAAAGGAAACTCCATAATGTTTTCCAGAGTGGTTGTGCCAGTTTGTATTCCCACCAACAGTGTAAGAGGGTTCCCTTTTCTATACACCCTCTCCAGCATTTATTGTTTGTGGACATTTTGGTGATGGCCATTCTGACTGGTGTGAGGTGGTACCTCATTGTAGTTTTGAATTTTTCTAATAGTTAGTGATGTTGAGCGTCTTTTCATGTGCTTTCTGGCCATCTGTTTTCTTCAGAGCGATATCTATTTAGGTCTTCTAAGCATTTTTTCTTTGGGTTGTTTGTTTTTAATATAAAGCTGTGTGAGAAGTTCCTGTTGTGGCACGGCAGAAATAAATCTGACTAGTATTCGTGAGGATGTCGGTTCGATCCCTGGCCTCACTCAGTGGGTTAAGGATTTGGCATTGCCATGAGGTGTGGTGTAAGTTGAAGACATGGCTTGGATCCCATGTTGCTGTGGCTGTGGCCTAGGCCGGCAGCTGTAGCCTGAGAATTTCCATATGCCACAGGTACGGCCCTAAAAAGCAAAAAAAAAAAAGCTGTGTGAGATGTTTGTATATTTTGGAGATTAATCCCTTGTCAGTTGGTTTCTCTGCAAAGATTTTCTCTCATTAATATTTTCTTTTCTTTCTTTCTTTCCTTTTTTTTTCTTTTTAGGTCCGCACCCATGGCATTTGGAGGTTCCCAGGCTAGGGGTCGAATCAGAGCTACAGCTGCTGGCTTACAGCTACAGCCACAGCCACAGCAATGCCAGATCCGAGCCACATCTGTGACCTACACCACAGCTGACGGCAACGCCGGATCCTTAACGCACTGAGTGAGGCCAGGGATTGAACCCACAACCTCATGGTTGCTAGTCGGATTTGTTTCCACTGCACTATGATGGGAACTCCAAATATTTTCTTTAAATCATCTCAGTTTTTAATTTAAATTGATTTACTTGAAAACGAAAAACGTGCATTAGTATATGATGATGAGACTATGTTTGTCAAGCATATTTTCTCTAATACACTTTGTATTGCTGCATGATTATTAAAGTTAAAAAATAAGACTGGTATGCATGGAGTCCTAGTTTAAGCTCCCCTTCCTCAGTGACACCTTTGCTTGTCGCCAGACTAAGTCTGTCCCACTGTCACAAACCCCTGCTTCCTCTTTTGTAACATTCTTGTAATTATCCACACCCCTCCTTGTAATCAGCACACCACCGCTCCCTCCTCCACTAGAATATAATTGCTATAAGGGCCAGAGCAATGTTTATATATCCAGGTTAAACATAGTGCCTGGAACATAAAAGTTACTCAAAAAATTCTGGTGGAATTAGATAAATAGTTCATCTGTGTACTGGCCCCAGACTCCCTCGAAGCCACTAGCTGGAAACTGCAGAACACGACACCTTCTCTTTCCTTCTGCCCCAGCGCTTTGCAACTCGGGGACCATTTGAGGGCCTGTGAGCAGCCAGATTACAGTTCATAGAAAGCTGTGGGTTATGTGGTTGGTACAGATCCTCTCTGGATCTGAGTTTTCAGAATCGCTGTGTGCGGGGAGTAGAGAGCTGAGGGCTATGGAGTTCCTGGGATGTGTAAGTAACGAGGAACTGGGAACTGATTTCTATCCCAACTGACTTCTGCCCACAACTGTATGCCCTCCGGAAGGGTTTTGTTGTTGTCGGTGATGCCTGGGCAGTGCTTAAAGCCCTGTGGGGTCTCTCCAGGGGGCCCTAAACCTTATTTGTACCTGTTGTTCCCTTGACCTCTGGTTCTATTGTAAGTTTCCACAAGCTTCTGAGGATCCGAGAAAGCGATCGTGCAGACACTGTCGATGTCTTGGCAGGTGTCTGGTTCTGCATGGGTACTGAGTCCTTGACAGTGGTTTTCTAAAAAACTGATATGCTCCTTATCTATTTGCTAATTCCTTCCACATATCACAAGGCTTTTCTGTAAATTCCCATCAATCTTGACAAAGTTATCTTGTAGACTTAGGTAGTGATTTTGATGGCTGCCCAGAGCTGTTTGTCTTGTTCAGAACTAAATTAATAACACCACGATGGCACCTACTTTAGCACCAAACTTCTTAAACTCTCCTAATATACTAATCAGCATGTCAGTGAAATATTTTTTTTTTCCTGGATAAAGACAAGCCTGGTGAAATGGATTAGACATTCACATGGCATTGCATAATTCAGCATGCCATTGCGGTGCATATGATTTGCATTAATAGCCTGCATTGGAAGCTGCTGCTCATAGGTTTCTCTCATTAGGTCGAATGTGGAAGATTCCAGACTGTCAATCAATTACAGTAATTTCCTTTTCCATATTTATTCCATCACCATCATTGACAGCTACCATTAAGTGACATTAATACAATACAATATCATCTTGCATTTCTACAGAGCATCTCAGGGTGCCTAACAGTTCCTCTCCAGCCAAGGAATCACGTTACCAAAGGAAAAGTGCCCTCATTCGCTGGGTAGGGAATAGGCTGCCAACTTTCCGGGAGACTGTGGGCGCTGCCCAGAATCTCTGGAGACATTCAGGACTTCTGGGCCTGGGGGTTTGTTTTTCCGTTGTCTGAAGACCTGAGCCTGTGGCTCTGAGGAGTGGGATGACTTACTGGACGGTGAAGACTCTTCAGGGAGCTCACCAGACCACGCCGGCCGCCTCCCCACCACGTGGACCTAGGACATGTTTACAAGGCAGAGCTGGTGGGACCCTCGCTGAAGAACCTGCTGTCTGAGAGGGGCAGCAGTTGCTGAATGTCACTTTTTTGCAGTCATTTCTGCCTTCACACCCGCAGCCCAACCCATCCCTCACCAGCAGGGAAAATGCCGTCGGCCACCTTGACTCGGTAGAGTGGGACAAAGTGCCCCCTTTCCAGACAGATTATTCGTATGTATCAAGTTGCCAGACAGCTCTGCTGTATCCTCTCTTCCCCTTCTGTCTTTCCTGGAGTCAGGGACTATGAGTTTTGCTGCATAGACGCCAACTCTGCAGTCCAGGTGTCACGGACTTTTTATATAAACTCCTCCTTTGCTCAGTTTTGGGTGACACATCAGTAGTGTTTCCAGAGAAAAATGCAGGATGCCCAGTTCAATTGGAATTTCAGATAAGCAATGAATTTTTTAGTATAAATATGCTCCAGATATTGCATGGAACATAGAAAAGTTTCCATCGTGTATCAGAAATTCAAAATGAACAAGGCATCCTGTATTTTTATTTGCCAAATCTGGCGACCCCACCCATCAGGTGAGTCAGAAGCCTAAACACCAAGCCAGTCAAACTACTCGAGATCCTTGTGAGATCCAAATCAAGACACTCTGTCTACAGTGAGCTCATGTATTTGCAAAGCGCTGTGCTCGCAGCTTTGGGGGACGTACCACAGCGTCAGACCTGGTGAGAAAACAACGGGAGGGGAAGGGCCAGACACAGGCTAGGGTGCTAGTGCGAAAAGTTTGGTTCGAGAACTATAGAAAAGCAAGAGTATTAAACAATTACTTCCTGTGGTTTTGCTTATCTATCGTCTTTTGGCTTCTTGCAATCAGAGATGCTGCTGGGCGGCCGGGGGAAAGGCTGGAGAGACTGGAAAAGAACACTTTCTGACAGGCACGGAATCTCGTGGGCAAGCACTCGCCTTAGTCTTTTGTTGTTGGGGTAAAGCCAGCTTCATCTCGGCTGACGATCAAGGGAGAGCCTGGGAGAAACGATCCATAGGTCTTTGCAGATTGGATGACTGACACATTTCTGAGCAGAGAATGCGAGATGAAAGATACCTTACCAAGAGGATTTTGGAGGTGTTGTGTGGGAGAATAGGGAGAATAAGGCACCTTTGATAACTGGAAAAGAACCGACTCTGCTCTGATGGGGCTGCCCCTCCTCGTATCCACACTGGGTAACACCCAATGCCCCCGCCCCTCCTTGCCCAGCAACACAGCATCACCTAGCTCGGGGCGCCTCGAACACACAGGATGCTTATAGCAGGTTACTGTAGCTCTGTGTCTTCTGGGAACTGAGAGAATAATTATATCCTGGAGGAGGGAAGTAAGGAAGAAACAAGACCCAGAATTGTGGCAGAGATGGGGCAATGCTAGAAAAAAAAAAAAAGTGACCTAAAGAAATAGTGGATGAGCTGGGAGAGCAATGTGTCATTAATATTTTTTTTTTTCTGATCAATTCTTATTTGTGTGATTGGGGAGGAGCTACGTGCCTTGCACTGTTGTTTCTGTTATCTGTAAGGCCAACATCATTCTTACTGTTAATGACGTTTCAAGCAGTTAAGAAACATTCTCGAGAGTGTGCAGTGGCACGGGCAGTGCCACGGCTGGAGAACAGGGCTTTCTTGCTCCAGGACTTGTCCTGATTCCACTTGCCAGGCCGCCGTCTCCCTGCGGAAGTTACTCTGACTCTCCAGTTTCACAGATGCACATGGGGATTCAAGGAGCCCCAGTAGCTCCTCGTCGACTGCTTTCATGTCTCTGTAGTATATTTTATTTTACCATTTGGTACAAAGAGAAACTTACAGTCTGTGTTCAGCATCAATGATAGGAAAGACCTCGTCTGCCTCTGTGACGGAATTTATTTGCAAGGGGTAAAGATGCAGCCTCAGTTCTATTTTTGACCTTCCAGAATGGCCAACCCTTATGGAAAAAAACGGTATTGAAGGCAGCAGCAAAGAGGTTGTCTGGTGATTTGGTAAAATAGTTCACCTTCATATTTTACACGAAGAACTGTAATCAGATGCTAGCCCGTGGGAAGAAGCAGCAACACAACAACAACCTATGTGTCATCTCTTCAAAGACACCTACGCTGGTTTCTGAGCAGGATGGGAAGGCTTTCGAAATACTGGGAGGGGAAACAGCTCTTAGAGCTGAAAAGGACCTTTGTCCTGCTTGAGCTGCTTGGGGATGAGCGAGACGGTCCCCACATAGTGAACCGTAGGCGACCACCTCTCTCCTCAGGGCCTGACTGGAAACCAAGAAAGTGACTCAAGACTTTAAAAGTTTGGTAAAAGAAGAAGGTACTTAACCTACAATCTCCGCCCTCTTTTTCCTTCCCCTGTGCTTTGTTTCCTCTGGTTCTTCATAGCTTAAACAGTAGTTGATGAATAAATCGGTGATGGCTGCAGCCCGTGCTTTGGCCCTTGTGCCGGCCTTGAAGCAGCGCTCTACTCACCTCATTTTTCTCTCAATGACGATTCCCTTCACGAGGCAAAGAATGCAGCTGTTTCTGAAGACATTGTAAGGAAGACTGAACGAGGGATTTACATCTCGCGGTGCTCAGGCATCATCCCCAGGTCGCCGCCAGCTTTCTCGTCCCAAGTCTCTTCTCTCCTGTTGGCCTTTGTGTCTTTTAAACCTTCTACCAAGTAGCTTCTCAGGTTCTCTGTTTTAGAGAATCCTTCCTGTCTAACCACCTTTGATTCTTTGCAGAAACATTTAGTTCTTTACTTCTCTCAGTCGTTGGCACCAGCCACCCACAGGCCCTGGGCACCCCGCCTTAGATCAGAGCGTTTCTTCAGTTATCAAAGCGTTTATCCTCAAATGCACATCTCTGCTTTTGCAAGGAATGCATGTAAAGCTGCTCAGAAAAACGAGATTTCTTTGTGTTGCCACAGGGGCATAATTTCTCAGGAACAATATCTGGCAAAGTTTACCATATGCTTTGGGTCCTTAATTTTCAGGTTATTTGCTAGCTTCTTATCCAAGACTAGAGGATGGACTCGGAGGCAGTGGAGAGAATCAGATGCCTGTCCAACCACATTGTCAGGATGCTGTCAGTTCTTTCCCCACTGCTGAGTGTGTCCAAAGAATTCTGTGTTGATATTTACCCAGTAGCTGGGATAGAAGCTGGTGTTTTGTTTTTGTGGTTCTCCATCCACAGGGAGTGACCAACCATCTTTCTTCCTTCTCTTTCCTTAGGGGCTGCCCTCCTTAGAATTTCTGAGTCTCTTGTGGAAATCAGGAATGTCACTTTCCACTGTGTGATGGGAATTCCTCTATAAATACACTAAATCTCAAAGGTCTTAGAATTACTTTATTAGTTTTTGGATTTTAATATTATTGGTTACTCATGCTCTGGGGATATTGCAGTTAGTGATCCTGGGTCACAGCTCCGCAAGATTCCAAGAGGTTTTCCCAAAAATGGCTTGTAAACCCTTTCCTCCCTTGCAAAATTCACCTTCCTGCAGTTTTGTGTTACTTTTATATGAACTATGCTCATTAAGATCACATTTTCTTAAGTGAAAATCAGGCTGATTATACTTGATATGTACTAGGCTATTAAAGGTATTTGTTCAATAAATCTGGAAAATTCAGAGTGTGCTGTTGTTGACTTTTATTTTTTTTGTCTTTTTAGGGTCGCACCCATGGCATATAGAGGATCCCAGGCTAGGGGTCCAATCGGAGCTATAGCTGCTGGTACGCCACAGCCACAGCCACAGCAATTCAGGATCCAAGCCTCGTCTGCAACCTGCACCATAGCTCATGGCAGCGCTGGATCCTTAACCCACTGAGCAAGGTCAGGGATCAAACCTATGTCTTCATGAATACTAGATGGGTTTGTTAACTGCTGAGCCACGTGAAAACTCCTGTTGTTGGCTTTGAAGCTCATGTGGAGAACAACTTTTCCGGAGGTCGTTGTGTTTTGTTGCTCATCGTTCGTCTCCCCTGAAGACCTGTTTTTTTTGTCACTGTTCTTATACTGGGTGAGCTCTTTTCTCTTCCTGACTCGCTTACTTGGGCAATTTATTCTTTGATCTTATCGTCATTATTTGATCAGGAATTCCGCTCAAGCCCAGTAATTGTGGCTCTTCTTTCTGAGCTTACTGATTTCTGTGCACATCTTCCTTGCCGACATGTCTTTCTAGGTCAGATATCTTTCCCAGTCATCCTTCTTTCTCTCATTGGATATGTGTCACATCCTGGGGAACATCAGCTTCTTTAACCCCCCACCCCCGCGCTGTGCTTCCCGCCGGATCTTCCTGTAGCTCTGGCTGCCGTGGTTTCTCCACGTCTTCTTGCTCACTGTGCTTCATTTCTCTCCCTGTCATCCAGGGGTAACAGTTCAGTGATCTTTCCCCTCCTCCGTCCACTAAGTTCAGTTACAATTTACAGTCCAAACAGTTTCTGGTTGTCAGCTTGCCTGACGGTACCGTCTCATGTTAACTCTTACTATGCCATCCCCCAAGCACCCCTTGTCACCTGTGTCTCTGGAGTTGTCAGTATTCATCCCAAGTTGTTCCTTTTTCTTCCTTTCTTCTACTTCCGCCCTTGTTCCTTTTTGCCCTCTCTTAACTTTTTTTATTTTGTATAATTGAAGATTGGCAAAAATGTTGCAAGGATAGCTAAGAAAGTACAGGGAGTTCCCATGGACTCTTTCCTGTTTCCCCCAAGGTCGGCTATTATGAAATTATTGTACTGCACCCAAACTGGGAAATTAATACGAATGCCGTGTGTGGGGAGAGTTCTATGCCTTTCTGTCACATGTGTAGTTTCGTGTAACCATCAGGATACAGAACTGTTCCATCACCGTAGAGATCCCCCTCATGCTACCAGCTTATAATCACACTCACCATCCTTAACCCATGACAGCCACTAAACTGTTCTCCAGTCCTGTAATTTTGTTATACTACAAAATTCTATGTTTATTTATTTTTTTGTCTTTTTAGGGCCATATCCACAGTATATGGAGGTTCCCAGGCTAGGGGCTGAATTGGAGCTGTAGCTGCCGGCCTACACCACAGCCATGGCAATGCCGGATGCTTAACCCACTGAGCGAGGCCAGGAATGGAACATAAGTCCTCATGGATACCTTTAACCACTGAGCCATGATGGGAATTCCTATAAAATGATATGTTACAGTATACAGGTGATATTGTATAGTACACGACCTATTGAGACTGGCTTTTTTTATTTTCTTTTTTTTTAAGTATACTTCATTTATTTATTTTATTTATTTTTTATTTTTCCATTATAGCTGGATAACAGATTTCTGTTAATTTTCCAACTGCACAGCGTGGTGGCCCAGTTACACTTTCATTTAGAGACTGGCTTTCTTTCATTCAGCAGAGTGCCCTCAAGTGTGTATTGAGAGCTGCTTTCTATTTATGGCTGGATAGTATTCCAAACATTTACCTACAGGAGGGCATTTTGGTTGTTTCCAGTTTGGGGCTTGCAAATAGTCTTTGCTCTCTCTTTATATTTTTCTTCCAGGCTGCTGCTTTCAAGCAGATGTTTGTAGGAAGAGAAAATATTTTGGAAAAGGAAGACATACCCTCTAGTTCCTTCACCTGATGGAGGGTTTGGTTCAACCCAGAATGGTTGACAAGATAGATAACATTTTTCTTTTAAGAAACAGCCTTTTTTTTTTTTTTTGGCATCTGGACTTAAACCTTCCGTTCCAATTCTTGTTTGCCAGCTAAATGCCTTGCTTGGGGTAATGCACTAGATTTCACCTCTGTGGAGGTGTTCCAATGCAAAGTTTGATGGCAAAAAATATCAGGTATGGTTGTTTTAAGTTAGGATGTTAATATAAAATGACTACATCATTACAAGGACTTTGGTGCCTTCTCAGGAAAGCCTTCAAGTTATTTCTGGCAAAACGTATTGAAACTGGTGGCCTTTAGAACTCAGTACTCAAGGGAAAAAAAGACAAGCTGAGTTTCAGCAGTTTGACTTGAAGGCGGGGTCACCTAGTGGCACTGCTAAAGAAAAAAAAATTCACAAGTTCATTTTCCAAATGAGTTTAAGGTTCCACACTTTGTTAGGGCTGCCCGTGTTTGAGAGGGAACTCCTGAGTGTTGTGGGCAGGTTTTGTCTCAGTTCTAGTAAATTAGCGTATTTTCCTGGCATTTTGGGTGTGTGGTAATAGAGGCTGACACAGCGTTTCCCTTCTGTGAGTAACTTGGCTTCGTTTTATATTCGAAGATTTCACGCCTTTGCATTAAATCCAAGCTGAGGTGATTATATGGCCGAGAAATAAAAGTGCAAATATTAAAAGATCACCGGATACTTCATAATCTTCCAGGGAGAAAGAGGAATTGATATAGGTGACAGAGAAGTTTGGACTGGCTCATCAAGGTTTTGTTTTGTTTTGTTTTTTTCCTTAAAGTTTGCAGGAAATTTAAAATTTTGGTAGTTAAAGCAGTGGTCAGAGTCTTCTTCATCTTATGAAGTTTCTAGGTCTTGGCTTTGTCAAGGGCCCTCAGTTTTCGTTAACACCTTTGTGAAAGAAAGATCCCAGCCGGACCCTGACACCCGGAGGCCCCAGAACACCTGGGAGAAGACAGTGCCTGAGATCTGTAACTTGTATCTGGAAAGCCCTTTGCACCCTTGATGCAGCGAATCGCAAGTTTCCCTACAGGAGGGCAGAGAAGGGGGCTGCGGGGTGAGTCGCTGGCAAGGTGAGGAGGGTGCTTTCTGCCCAGGCTGGTGCTCCCGGACCAGTGTTTTCAGCGTTTGTCATCACAATAAGGACTTTTTAAGCGGCTTAGGCGAGGACTGTAAGATTCACAGATCAAGTGCAAATGAATTTTAACCAAAAAAACTGAAAGGACAAAACCAGAACCACTCCTGCCAGGTTTCTTAGGGTGCATTACACACAGATGCTCCGGGCGGTGCTGGCTCGGGAAATTGTGAGACCCACCTCTCAGGGTGGATTTGCGCAGCTTCTCACGGGCCCAAGTCCCCAAAGGAAGATGATCGGGGCGAAGGGAGTGGAGATGCTGGGGTCTTTTCTTCGGAGGAAGTGAGTGGTCGGAGTCCTGGCCTGCTCCCCCCGTGGCACCTCGGGCACCGCAGCAACCAGAGCTCTGCTTTCATTGGCTCCCGCACGGCTGCGGTGTGGGCCGAGCCTGGCAGTGGCGACTCCGGCGCGAGCATCTTGAACTGGCTGTGAAAGGTCAGAAGCAGGTTTTGCTGAGTGTGTCACGGTGTTGGGGTTCATGCCGTCCCTCCCTATTCCAGGCCCTCGAATATGGGAGTCTCTGTGACCAGCCCTGTTGGCAGTTGAAGAAGGAAGGTAGCTCATTGGCGGCTGTTTCTGCGCCGAGGCGAGCCCGGTGCATCTCCCAGCAGCGAGGCTCCTGACCGCTCAGCCGGCGCGGCCCGCAGGACCTGGCTCCTGAAACACAAAGCGCTTCAGAAGCTGCGGTGGGGTCCGGGCGGGGTAGTGCTCAGAGCTGAGAAGCAAGCAAAGTGACAGGGACTGACACGGCCCCAGTGCCTCATGTGTGCAAGGTTCCACTCCAGGCGCCTTCACCACCTGTCTCATTTGTTACTGAGAAATGTGACAGGAGTCTCACCCAGAGGGTGTCTAGGGTGAGGTGGTCAGAAGACACCTGGATGGGTTAGGGGGCTTGCACTGGCTGTTAGCAGAGAATGTGGAAGCGGCCTAAGCGTGAGGCATCGGTTGGCTCAGGAGAGGCAGATGCAGCAGTTCGGTGATGGCCGGAGACCCCAGGTGTCTCTGTCTGGGCGCCGCGTTGACGCCGTCCTGAGGCCGCCTCTCCTTACGGCGCTGGCTGGCTGCCAGTACGCTGGTACTAGTGCTCCCTAATCGTGACCAGGGAGTGCCTTCCGGCAGGACAGCAAGCAGTGACCCTCCTTTCCCAGAAAGCCTTTAGCCCTTCCATTTGAGAGCCAGAATGGAGTCACCTGGCCCCTCTTCAACTCTAACAAGCAGCATGGGGTCACCCTGAGAGGTCTGACCAACAGAGATCCGCTCTGGATCTAGAAATGGGGTCAATTCGCGCAAGGGGGCAAGGAAAAATCTTGCTTTTGTTAAGAAGGAGCAAACCTGGAGCTATATATATAGAAGGGAAATTAGCATTTGTGTTGGATTTACAAATTAATGGTATTTGGAAAGAGATGCGTCCCCCTCAAAAAAAGAACAGCTTTGCTTTTACGGGGGAAAAACAGGGGTCTGAAATGTCCTCTGAGACTGTGCTCTTAAGCTCCGATGTATTTAAAACTGCTCGCCAGAAATCTATGCCTTGTGACCTCAGGCATCTTAGACCCAAGACCTGCAGAAGGGCAGCCATCATGCGTGCGCCTGGCCTCCTCAAATGCGCGGGCTCCGCTTTGCTCGGTGGTACGTCCACACCCATGCGCAGGCACGCAGCGGACTGGGGTGTCTCTCACGGTCTCCCGTAGAGGGTCTCAGCAGTCCTGGCCCACGAAGGGATGAAGCTCAGTGGGTAGAGGAAAGTTGATAAACATATTCGGTATCACTCGGAAGTGTGTATGGCCACCGACATGAACCGCTTGGTGGACAGAAAATGGGCTGGAACAGCCTCAGATTTTGGTATCCGTCGGGGGTGGGGGGACCCTAGAACCACCGGCGCCACGGTGACCCAGGCGAGCGTCTGCAGCTGTTTTCTGTTTCGATGACTGTTTCTCTGTCGTGTCCTCATGACAGCGCCGAGAGACGGGAATGTGGGAGGCAGATTCTTCTCGGTCACCTGGACTCTTCGTGGCGGGGCTACGCCAAGAATCTAGACATCTTGCTCTGAGTTCGGTCGTCTTTAGCTCAGAGCTTCCTGCCTCCCGAGATGCCAGATGAAAAAGAACAACAGAGCTGGGAGCAGCCCGGATGAATTACCGCCGC
This sequence comes from Catagonus wagneri, assembly GCA_004024745.2. Classification (NCBI taxonomy): domain Eukaryota; kingdom Metazoa; phylum Chordata; class Mammalia; order Artiodactyla; family Tayassuidae; genus Catagonus; species Catagonus wagneri. The sequence continues at coordinate 24,514,004 of PVHT021183524.1, forward strand.
CCCGAGGGCCACCCCGGATGGAGCGCTGCTCAAGTACCGTGGAGCGATAACCCGTGTGGTTACACACCCGCGCTCGGAGGGCCTTTTAGAGGGAGCTTGTCGTCAGAGGGTCCTCACCCACGGAACTGCTCGCATTCCGGAACCTGACCTCCCGCTGCCCGAGAGCTCTGTTTGAGGAAAGCTCCAGGGACCATCCGCAGAACAGAACAGCTGGATTACAATTAGGACATGAACGTCACAAAGAAGTATCTGCAACCCTGGGGCAGGAATTGTTTCTGTAATTCAAACCATGTCCCATGAGGAAGTAGTTTATAGGCAGCAGCACAAATACAGAGAAATCCGAGAGCATCTGGGACGATTTCTGTTGTGTCAATAGACGGCGCAGAGGTTCTTCCTTCCGTCTTTGCCTGAGGAGCAGGGGCGGCGTGGGGAAAGCGCTGCTCTTATGCACCTCGCTTGGGAGGAACGTTTGTAGAGAGGCGATCAGAGGATTTCAGTGGAAAAAGAAGCCTTGGAGGTCACCCAGGGCTAGGCTCCGGGCGTTTGGATCTTTTCCAACAGGAAGGAAAACACGAAATCTGCACACTCCAATTGGTTGAGGGTCAGGACAGATGAAGTTTTAGATGTGGCGCACAGGCACTGCCCCGCGGGGTGCCCGCACCCTGGTGTGTCGGAGCTCGGATGTGGTCCCTGTGGCTTCACCCGGACCTCATCACCAGCACGACGAAGCTTCCGTTAACTGGAACACCCAGCAGTTGCTCGCCTTTTGCTCCCTGTCCTCCCCTGGAGACAAAGAGATGGGTTAACAGAACATAAAGGAAATAAACCCTGAATTTCTATGCATCCGGCTTTATCTTTTTAAACCTTCTACCTTGGTGTTCTTAACCTTAAAACGTTCATATCTTTTAACCCAATGATTCCCTTTTTTGGCAGAGGAAATTTATCTTAGGGATATAATGAGTTATAGATAAAGATCTAGACAAAACCAAACTGTCCCATAATAAGGGGAGCTCTTGTTGAATCTGACTTTATGTTGTGATTTAAATCACGTGTTTGGAAAACATTCAGTGATGTGAAGGTGCTTATGATATAAACCACAGGAGCAAGATACAAAACTATATCTGTGGTATAATCTGTCTGATGTTTTGAAAACCTTTTTATCTCTGCCTAGATACGTATAGCTATAAATAGAAAGCTACTGAAGGAAGACCAAAAAATGATAATTGTGGTTATCTCTGGTGGTGGGATAATGGGTATATTTTATTTTCTCCTTTGTACTTAATGCGTTGTCCAGTCTTTATGAGTAAAAATCTGGAAACAACTTTATAAACAATATAGTGAAAACTCTTCACTGGCCTCTCCCTTATTTCCAAGACAACAATCCAGACTCTTTTGCAGGGCCAGTGGGGCTCTTTGGGATCTGGCCGCCCATTTCCTGGCTCACCTCTCTCCACTCCTCTCCTTAGGCCCTGCCTTCCACCTGCCCCGGGGGTGTGCTGAGTTTGCGGTCCTGTTCCACGCGTGCGGTGCTTTCCGAAGGTCCTGTGCCTTTGCACGTTGCTCTCCTTTCTGCCTGGGACACTTTTGTCTCCGAGCCAGTGCTGGCACACGCCCGCCCGCAGCTCAGACCTCTTCTCTCAGGGGGAGCCTCCTGTGGTGGGTGCCAGTGGGACGCCCCACCCGCCATGTCCCCCTTCAGGCCCATGGTGTCCAGCCCCCAGCATCCTGCTGTTGCCTGCTGGTGGCTCATAGAAAATCTCCTCCCCTGGAGTTGCCCTTGGCCTGAGGTCTTCCTCCGCCTCAGACGACCCATATCTGATGAGTGGTTGGCGCTCCAGGCCTGGCCTCAGTTTAGTGATGGCTCTGAAAGGCCAGCTCAGTGTAGAGGTCAGCTGAGGCCACTTTGGCAGCTGCATCACCTGAAACTTCATCCTCCGCCCAGTCCTGCCAGGGAGCCTCTCCAGGAAGGCACGTGCACTCCTGTCTGTCTGTGGGCAGCAGAGGACCCTCCTTGGCCCCTTACTGCACTCCCTAAGTTAGAGTACCATCCTGCAGGGCCTTGAATGCCCTTTGTTTGTGTCTCCCATTGGATGGCTCTTTTTTGTTTGTTTGTTTTTTGACTGCACCTGTGGCATGTGGAAATTCCCAGGCCAGGGATCGAACCCATACCACAGCAGTGATCAGAGCCACAGCGGTGACCATGCCGGATCCTTAGCCTACCGAGCGCCCGGGGAACCTCAGAACACGGTTCAAGTGCCTCCCTCACCTGCCCCCACCTTCCCGCGCGTAACAGGGAGTACCTCCTTCCTCCAGTGTCTGCAGCACCTGCCGGCTGTAGCGCCTGGCTCCTAGTTTGTGATGAATGAATGCATGTGAAAGGGAAGCAGAGCACAGAGAGAATAACAGGCAGGGAAATCGAATGAGTCCCTTATTGACAAAACGAAATAACGCGGGTCCTTCCACACCTTCCAATTGAAATTACGTTTCCTACTGAGCCTTTCTGTGTATCTGCCAATAAACCAAGCTCTGACTTTAAGGTCCCATGGAGACCCTTTCAGGGGTACCTTGGAAAATTCCAGTCAGGAGTTAGAAGAATGCTGCACTTTATTTTTGCCTCTTGTATTTGCAAGACTAACCCTTCTTTCTCCTCTCCTTCCTCAACTCTCCTTTCCTTTCTTCCCACCATTTCTCAGACTAGGTCTAAGGCCAATCTGTTGTCAAGGGAGTTGCAAAGAAGTCATGGCAAAGGGTTAACCTGACCACAGTGATTTTTCTTCAGGAGACTGCGGGAGTGGGGAGGGGGGTGCCTTTTCAAATTCATACCATCCTCTGATGAATGACTTTTGGGCTAGGGGTGTTCGGATCCCTTATACCTAAGGAATGATTTAGGTAAATGTTCCCTGAGGGCAAAAGGGAACCTCTCTCAGGTTTCAGGGTTATCTGTGTTACTAATCACAAGTGGGCTGATTAAGTCCCCGGCTGTGTATCCAGTTCATATGGTAAATACCCAGCTCTTAATCTTAATAGGTCCAGGAAGCCCCCGACCCCTCTCTTCTATTTCACTGTCGTGGGGTCCACTCTTAGCTGAATTCTCCAGTGCTGAAAAAGTTCTGAGTCGCGGCCGAAGGCTGCCCCATATTTATTCGTATTTCAAGAACAGCCTGACTCTCCTCTTAATGTGGGACATGGAGCTGAGTTACTCAGTGACCCTTTCCCATTTCTCAGAAGACACGGTTCCCAGTTCATGGCTAGGGACAGAGCACCTGGACAGGAAGTGACCTCGAGGAATTGTAGAGCCACTTGTTCAGTGCGACCACTAGGACCAGGACTCAGGACACCTGATTTAGGGGGTCTACATCTAACACTGGTCCATGCTGAGGGCGTCCCTTCCTCGGGAGGTTTTCTCTATGAATACGTTTTCCCCTCAGAGTTAACAGTTGTCACAAGTTGTAGAACTAGAGAACACGACCACAGTGTTGGTAGCCACATGCGCACGTGTGTGTGTGTGTGTGAGAGACTTCAACCCTGCAGACTTAGCTTGCCTGTTGCAGGTGTCACATAGGAGTTTGTTCCTCTTGTTTCCAGGGGGATGGGGCTTCTGTTGAGTACACCCCTGGCTCTCTCCATTGTTCACCTCTTTGGAGGTGGGGAAACGGGTCAGTCTGGGAGAGCCCGTTGAAGATGCCCACCTCCCTTTCTCCTCGCTCGTTCTCTCTGTGTGGGAATTACCTGGAGAAAGCGAACCTCCTCTGCTCCTTCAAGCCTTAAGTTTCAAGGGGCAGCTCCCCACGTGGCAAAGCTGCCTGTCTTCCGAAACGCCTGGTGCTGGCCGGGGGATTCGAGTTCAGTGGTACAGTATTAACAAGCCCGCAGACCGCAAGTCACCATCTCTCACCAAGGCTGTGTCAATTTGAGAACAATGGTGATAGTTTTACCTCTGTCTTATTCTTCTGCCTCCCAACTGATCTCGAACTTGGGCCGGAAGGAGGGGCCCTATTGCCTGGGTTCCCTAAAATCCCAGCCTCAGAGAGGGCTCCTGTGCTTGGCCTTTAACAACTGCCAGGTGGGGATAAAGCTTGGCTCTTGATGGGCTGAGATTTGGAATGGGGACCCGGTGACCTTGATCAAGAGACCAACTGGCCGAGCTTGCCTGTCCACAGTCTGGGTGACTCAGGGAAGGTCTTGACTCACTCGGGGCTTCCCAGTACATCATCCCCCTTTAAGTGACAGAGTCGTCATGGAACAAACAAGTTCCCTGCCAGGGCTCCTTCCTCTTCCCACAGACTTTCAAGTTTAAGTGACTGCGTGAGCAAGAGGACTCACCTGCTAGAATGCCTCCTTTCTGCGTGCTGAAATGCAGTTCGTATCTGGTCTCCCCAGCCCAGAGGAATCCCTCTTCTCCAGACTTCTACACTCAGGGTCTAGAACTTGCATTTGAGACTTGTTAGTCCCGACTGATTTTATTACTTGCTTAGTTGTTGTGGTCACTGTTCTTGCTCTTTGGGCATTTTATCTCAAATCCCAAACTTTTTAAAGTTTATGAAGTATAAGGGCCGTGTCTCACGCCTCCTTGTATTTTCCCTTCCCTGCCAAGAGTCTCACATAGATTTATTTGTATTTGGCAGCATGGAAATAAATGAAGACCAACCAAATGAGAACAAGCAAAGGTTATTTATTCAGAACTTCCTTGAGCAAGGGAGTCAGCCACTGTCACTTATGTTCTGGCAGAGACTCAAAGGCAGGCAGAAGAGGGGGAAGATTTATAGTGGAAAGGGGAAGTCTTCAGGTGTGTCTTGATTGGAGGCTCTTGGCACCGGGAAGCTGGAGGCAGGCCAGCTAGTAGCAGGGAGTCCCATGACATTGGGTAGGAGTGTGTACTTGACTTTCTCTGGTTTGTCTTAAGGTGGAAGTGGGGACAAAAATTAGGAAAGCTGTCGTTATTAAGTTCTGGCCATTTCGGGCCAGTGGTTATGGGGGTTATTATTTGACTTCTTAGATTGTTGCTGCAGATAGTAGTCTGACTGTCTATAAGCCTGATTTAGAGTAGGCTGGCTTCCTGGGCTGGTTACCGTGGATAATGGATTGTTTTCCTGGGCTGATTACTGCAGAGTGTAGGTCAGAACTCTGTTTTTACTATATATGACCTGGCCAATGTTCCTTTGTATATTCAGTCTCTCAGTAGGTATCAATAAATGTAGGTGGACATGAGGACGTAGGTTTGATTCCTGGCTTCGCTCAGCGGGTTAAGGATCCGGCATTGCCATGAGCTGTGGTGTACGACGTAGCAGATATGGCTTGGATCTGGCATTGCTGTGGCTGTGGCGTAGGCCCGCAGCTGAAGCTCCAGTTCGACCCCCTAGCCTGGGAACTTCCATGTGCCGTGGGTGTGGCCCTAAAAAGACAAAATAAATTTTTTTGGTTGATTAATTGGTAGCTCTGCGATTGGAGCTTTGAATTTCCTTTGAATTGATATCCTTCCTTTTTCCTCTTGCTGCTTTGCTAGGCAGTTTATTGAGCAAATATTTTCCCTTTAATATTTGGATCAAGACCTCAGAAATAGCACAAGAGAGAAGGAAATTTACCACATTTTCCTCCTTTTTTTATTCATCACTTTGGAGTCTAAAACACCAATCAAGAATGGTCTCCAGTGTTTCTGACTAGAAATTACTGTAGTTCAAGTCCTTCTTCTTCTAATGCAGACACGAAGAGCTGCAGACATACCCAAGGTCATGATGGTGAGTGATAAGCCAAGATCACAGAGAAGGTTCCTGCTGAAAAACAGGTAGAAAATTTGTCTCCAGCTCAGATCTGCTGCGTTTTTGTGCAACATGTTGGCACGAGAGGGTGGGAAACCAATAAAAGTCTTGTATGGTTTTTGAACATTGGAAAAAACGCTGAGATCGGAAAAGTGGAAGCCTTTAGAAGAGCATTGCTTTAGAAGCCGTGGAGCCAAAAGACCTGTGGAGGGAAGCTTGTCGTCATCGCGATGGGTGATGTCGCGACGGGTGATGTTTTGGTTTCCTGTGGCTGCCGTGTAACAAAGTACAACAAAATGGATTCACTCAGTAACAGAGTTACTTCCGCGGTTCGGGAGGCTGGAGATCTGCATGCAGGCTGTCCGCGGGCCGCACCGCTTCTGAAGCCCGTGGTCAGACCCCCTCCCTGCCTCGCCAACATCTGGTAATTGCTGGTAGAACTTGAAATTCTTCGCCCTGTTCCAGCCTGTGTTCTAGCATCACACGATGTCCTTCCTGGCAGAACTTGGAATTCCTGCGCCCAGACCCAGCCTCTCCTTGGCAGGTGCCAGCTGTTCTGGGTTAAGGGCCCCGCCCTCCCGGAGTATGACCTCACCCCAACCGAGCACATCTGCAGTGACCCAGCTTCTGAACAAGTCCCGTTCAGAGGTGTTGGGGGCTAGGACTTGAACATCTCTTTTTGGGGAGACTACTAAAATCAGCCCGCAGCACAGGCCACCGTGCAGCCCTGCGTCCCCTCCATGGAGCTCCGTGGTCATGGTGAGTCGCTGGCCTTCCCGTTACTCCCCAGCGGGGCCAGCACATGCTCGTGACTAAACCGTGCTGATCCATGAACCCCGCTGATGAGCAGCGCCACAAGCAGGCAGTGATGAATAAGCTGTCATTTAATTAAAGCCACCCAGTTTCTCTGTAAATATGTGTCACGGGGTAGTTAGAACCTCACACCCAACCCACTGCTGCACGTTGGTGGCACTGTGCAGTTACACATCTTTTGGGGGGAGCCTCTTATTCACAGTTCCCCTCCAGCCTTATTTCCCCGGGGGAGCTGAGGGAGTGTGCTCGCCCACCTTCGCGTCATCACGTAACCTCGCCTGTTTCTCCAGTTCGTGCTGTCCCAAAGCTCCGTGCATCAGCCCAGTCACCCCTGTTAGTCATCTCCTGCCACTTGTCTCTTTTTTCACCCTTTCAGGACGTCGTGTTTTTACTCAGGTAAAAGAGTTGTAGGAAGAGTGTTCTGCCTGTTTGATGATTCATTCCTTTGCTCTTGCTGTTTTTAAATGTTAGAGGGGAAAAAGCCTTTTGTTCAGAGCTTTGGTGAATGGGCACGGTCAGTGAGGGTGAGAAAATGCAGTCATAAAACCCTTTCAACTTAAAGCGGAAGTCGTCTTGTTTGTTGGTCTTTCTGATCCTTCTGAGAGGCAGCAGCGTAATTCTCGTAATTCTCGCAGCCCCTGGAATACGTGAGATTGGCTTCCCCGCTTTCAAGAGACCTGCTGTCCGTCCGTCTGGCTTCCTCCATGTTTTGTTGTGAGTGAGTCATAGCAAGATGGGTGCCGTGTCGGGACGCTCCTCCCTTCGTGTGTGGATTGATCCTGGCTACAGGCTCAGAGTCTATCAGAGCTGAGATGGAGCTGGGCAAGGGGAGTTAACTGGGTCCCTCGGAGGGCTTCAGGCGTTGAATTGTGTTCCCTCTACGTTTGTATGTTGAAGTCTTAACCGCTAATCCCTCAGAACATATTTGGAGATTGTCTTTAAAGAAGTAAGCAGGTTAAAATGCAGCCATCAGAGTGGGCCCTGATCCAGTAAGACTGGGGTCCTTACAGAAGAGGAGGTAAGGACACAGACACAGAGAGGGAGGTGAGGACACAGGGAGACGACGAACATCTACGAGCCAAAGGAGGGAGGCCTCAGGAGAAACCAGCTTGTCCACACCTGGATCTTAGGCTTCCAGCCTCCAGAGCTGTGAGGCCATCTATACCTGTCATTTCAGTTGCCCCGTTTGTAGTACCTTGTTACGGAAGCCCAGCAGACTCACATGGAGGAGGCAGGTCTCAGGTGTGGAAAGTGAGCCTTTAAAGGTACTTTGTTAGCCATGGACCCCTGGTTCAGGCCCCAAAGATCTGCTGGTCCAGCCCTCATCCCATTTCATGACGAGATGTGTTTGTTCTGGAAAAGATCGCAGTGGGCTACTTTGTTTACAGATTCAGTTCAACTGGCATCTTGTTGGCGATGTCAGTTCTTTTGCCATCTTTTGCAATACCGAGGGAGAATTTTTCTAAGCTAATTTTTTTTAGCTGCAAAGATGACAAATGCTATCAATGATATCCTGCCAGAGTATATTTTCATCCCTTTTCTTCCCGTCAAGATAAGCCAAAGTATTTGTTGCCAGAAATGGAAAACAGCTTGCTCATCAGCCAGATGATTGCAGTGTTCAAAAGTTCCTCTCATTTGCCATGTGTGTGAAAAGTTAAGAATTGAAAACAGACACGCTTACTCTGCTTAAACTGTGTGCTCTGTGAAGCAAGAAAAAGAGATACTTGGATACTAGAAGAAGAGTGGTGGAGATGGTTTGGATGGCAGAGCAAAAGGGTTCTTTCTGATTGCTCTGAGCTGAGACCCGCGCCCTCCACACCAGCTGATTTAATAGCGGATAAGGTTCTCCATCAATTAGATGAAAGATGAGCCTCAAGCTACCAAACACTGAAGCTACCTTTGTTTTCTAGAACAAACCCTACTGTCTTACACAGACGTGGCTCTTGGGACCGTCACTGTCTGACCTGAAACAAAAAATATCTAGGCAATTCCGTTAGACTTTTCCCTGGTTGCATTGATGGCGATACCTCCATGAGTTCTTAGGAGACATGAGAAGTTTGCAGTGGGCCAGGGGTTTCATTAGAAACAGGCAGCCTTCAGAGGATGGGCTTGAACTGTTCCATTATTTTCACTCATGAAGAAACCAGGGATATTGGTTGAGTGTGTGTGAGAGTCAGGTGAATGACTCAGTGATCATCCCATGATTGTGCTCTAAGGCTATGTGTTTGCCGAGTGATTTCTGATCCTTTTTATTAGTCTGTCTTTTCAATGACTTAAGGGACTGTCTGATAATCAAGAGAGCCATTTTAAGGTATAGAAATGCAGGCTTACAGAGGTCAAGAGATTAACTCGAGATTGACCCACCAACCAACCAACCAACAACCCCCCGCCCGAATCCCCTGAATCAAAATCAGGGTTCCCATTCAGGGCTATAGTTACCATTGCACAGAGTTCCGGAAGCCCCCCTAACCACTTTGTGTCTCTAGGAATCATTTGCCTCTCAACACTCGGATTTCCTCCTGGACCTGACTCTCAGGGTCCTGGAAGTTAACCTGAAGCCCCGGATCTGGCTACCAAAGAGAAGGGGAAAAACAAACCCCAAACACCTGCCCTGATCCTTCTTTGTTAAGGCCAGCTCAGAGTGAGGCAGAATAAGTTCTCAGGGAGAAACAATGCTGCATTGAGTTCCACTTCCTACGGGGCGCATTCCTGCCTGCCAATTTGTCTTAAGGGTGGGTGTTTTTAGCAGCAGGGAGCTCTGGCTGGATGGAGGCAGGAGAATGAGGGGGAGGGGAGGGGGAGAGGCCAACTTTCAGGTGCACACTGACCACTGCTTTCAGTCTCCTTTCCCTCCACATCTGAGTCAGCCGTGCCAGCCACCCACCCACCTCCAGCCTTTCTCTGGGTCCTGAGCCTCGCGGTGGCCCCTGCTCGCTCTTCCTCAGATGAAAGCGCGATCGATCGGGATAAAGGTACCTGTTACAAGTCTGTGAGCAGAGAAACAAAGGCCCCGCCGCTGACACCCTCCCACTAACTCGGGTCTTAATGGTAGGTTTAATTTCCTCGGCTCCCTGAGAGGAAGGGAAGGGCTGCAGCGGAAAGAGCCCGGCTGTGGGTCCAGGCGGCGGTGGGGAAACGACAGCTGTTGTATTCATGGTTAATCAGGTGTGTCTGTCTTTGTGTCGCATCTGTCCGCTACTGTTGCTGGGCCACATGTGAAAGGGAAGGGGCCATGCGTGTTCAAAGGCAGCAGCCCTGACCTCTGCTGCGTTCTCCTCGGGGCGGGAGAGCTTGTCTATTTAACTTTCCCCATTATAGGAAGCGGTGATTCTACTCCATTAGCCCACCCCCGCCATTTCGGCCTGACAGACGCAAGCTGCATCCAGAAGGCCATAAATCTGCCCCAGAGGGAGGCCTCTCCCCTCCCGTGCTTTTCCCGGGGGATTCCCTTCCGTCTGTCCAACCAAAGAAAACCGGAAAGAGAGAGGAACACGAGAACTCAGGGCATCATGGTCCCCTTTCCACCTGACAGTGACCTGGGCCCCGAAGGTCCATGTCCCCGAATGAGCTCTGGGGCCCCAGGGCTCCCTGACGCCACGACCGGAACCGCCCTTTGCTCCAGGTCCGTCTGTCTCAGCCGGCGTGGTGTTTGCCTCAGAGCCCAGCCCTCCCCGTGCAGCCCAGTCCTCTGGCTTCCCTGCAGCTCCGGTCTCTTCTCTGCCCAGGCACAGCGGCGGGGGCCGAGCGAGGAGGAGGCTCCGGCTTCTCTTCTGCACCTTGCGTAGCCCAGCCCGGCTCAGACAGCCAGCCAGACAGACAGGGCTGAGCGGCCGGGGTGGGAGCAAGCCCACCATCCACCTCCCGGTGCACGAGGCTGTGTTAAGGCTCAGTGTCCGCGATCTCCAGCGGGAGGCTCCAACCGACCCCTCCTACCAGTGGTTCTGGGGGCTCCATCTCACCCCTTTCTAAGTCCCTTGCTTCCAGCCCTTCTGCTTCAGGCCAGCCCTTGTGTTTGTTGGAGTAAATGGTAGTCATCAGCCTTTTCCAGTCCAAGGAACTCTCACTCAGACTCTGATTTTTCTCGAGAGTCAGCCAGGGTTCAGCGGAGCTTGCCACTTGCAAATCTATTTTTGTTTAAGCCACTTCTCAATACAGGCACTAACTTTCACTCCATCGCGTTAATTTTTCTTATGAGAAGTCTGGAGTCGGGCTCTGCTGACCCTGTGCTTTTGGGGGTGTGTGTATGTGTGTGTGTGTGTGTGTGTGTGTGTGTGTGTGTGTAGATTATATATCTTTTTTTAAATCCAAATTATTACCTTCCCAGGGTGTGGCTTCTCATCACTACAGTGGTTCCTCCACTTATGAGCCTGCATGGCTGCTAGGGCTGTATCATTAACCTGCCACTTTGGGTTCAGGAAGCTCTTGTTTCCTTGATGCTGAAGGAGTTTGGGAAACCATCCTGCTGCCTCGTGTATCACCTTTTCCCTCTGCTACCGCCTGGATCTCCAAATTTCAGTGAAGTCAGTAGGCAAATATGAAGCTCTTACTAGAAGCCTAGCATTCTGCTAGGCTCTTGTGAGGCCTTCAAGAACATATCATCTTTGAGAGACCAAGGATTGTGTGAGTAAAGTAAGCAATAACAAAATAAGATTGAAAAAGTTTTTAATAACTTAAAAGAAATCCAAGTCTAATATACATGAAGAAAAATGCACAAATCCGAAGCACACAGCTTGATGAATTATCACAACTAAACACACTCCTGTAACCACCATCCAGATCAAGAAACACAACTCTGGGCATTCCCTGGTGGCTCAGTGGGTTAAGGATCCAGCATTGTCACGGCTGTGGCTCAGGTCACTGCTGTGGCATGGGTTCAGTTCCTGGCCCAGGAACTTTCACATTCTGCGGGCACAGCCAAAAAATAATAAAATACAAATTTTAAAAAGGAACACAATATTATTGCAGCTGGAAGCTTCTTAAAGTTCTAGGCATGTGGGAACTTTGCAGTGTCTAAAACCATTCTCCTGAAATGCAGTCTGGAACTGAGATTTAGTTCTTAATTACGTGGCTACAGACGTTCAGTGATGGAAAGGTTCCCATCGGCTGGAAGGGAATGTGACCCGGGTTTTTTCTGAGCTTGGACTTTAGAGGGCCCAGCTTGGCTAGATGCGTGGTGCTCATGGCTCTAAGGAAGGACATAGAAGATTCTGGCATCGTCTTAAATTGTGGTCAAGTGTATGTAACATGAAATTCACCGTCGTACTCATTTTTAAGTGTACTGCTCGGTAGTGTTAAATACACTCAGTTTTTCAGCCAGCCCCTGGAACTCTTCATCTTGCAAATCGAAACTCTGTATTCATTAAGCAATAACTCCCCTCCCACCCAGTCCCTGGCAACCACCATTTTCCTTGCTGTCTCTATAAACTTGACTGCTTTCTGTACCTTGTATCAGTGGAATCATACAGCGTTTGTCCTCTTGTGACGGGCTTTTTCACTCAGCATGACGTCCTTAAGGTTCATCCGTGCTGCAGCCCAAGTCGGAACGTCCCGCCTCTTTCAGGCCGAGCGGTGCCCCGCTGTGCGCACGGGCCATGTTTACTGGTCCACGAGCGGATGCGCTCACCTTGCCTTCTTCTACCTTTTGCCTGCCTTGACTGATGCTGCTGTGTGAATCTGGATGCACAGCGGTCATTTCGAGACCCTACTTTCAGTCATTTGTGGGTACATTCTCAAAAACGGAATTGTTATGTCATATGGCAGTTTTGTTTTTAACTTTTTGGGGAACCGCTGTGCTGTCCTCTGCGGCAGCAGGTTCACCTGGACTCTTTCCTCCTGCACGGCTTCTGGGGTAGCATTAGAGGGAGGGGGACGCGAGGGCCGGGTGTGTGTGGGGGGCTGTCGTTGAGGTGGTGGTCTGGACTCTGGAGGTTCCTGTCCCGGGGACCTGAGGGTGGATGAGGCAGGAGGAGCTGGGGCCACAGCCGTTCCGTGGTTTACGCCGAAGACTCCAGTGAACAGAGTGGGAGCAATTTATTTTCCACAAAGATAGATGACTTTGCCTGAATTTGTGGGAGAGTGGAGGGTCAGGGGGTTCCTGATGACTGGGTATTACTGAGGCCTAACACTGTTCAGCATATCTCCCCCAGATTCTTTCTGGGGCTTTAGGTAAAAGTGTTGGTGAGGAAGAGGGAGGGAACTAGCAGCAATGATGACAGTCTCTCTCTCCAGTAGAGACTGTGCAGGCAGGGGTGCTACCTGAATAAAAAGCTGGTCCTTGGGGAGTTCCCGTCATGGCTCAGCAGTAAGGAACCCGGCTAGTATCAACGAGGCTGCAGATTTGATCTCTGGTCTCACTCAGTAGGTTAAGGATATAGCGTTTCCATGAGCTGTGGTGTAGGTCACAGACGTGACTCAGATCTGGCGTTGCTGTGGCTGTGGCATAGGCCAGTAGCTATAGCTCCAGTTCTACCCCTAGCCTGGGAACTTCCATATGCTGCAGGTGTGGCCCTAAAAAGCAAAAAAAAAAAAAGGTATTTTATGGCTACCACCTAATGTATCTAAAGGAAAAAAATAAATGCCCTGCCCTAAAAGCGAGCTGTTATTTAACAGTTTGTCTTTTTCTTTTCTTCCAGAACATTCTTTAAACATTAAGCACACACATATCTGTGTCTCTACACATGCAAATACCTGAGGTAGCACAGTTTAGTTTCTACTACTTAGAGTCCAAATATTACTAATATAGATGTACAGGTAATAATACATTTATGCACAATAAGTGCTTTACCACAATACACTGCTTTCACATATTGTTGAAGCTCATCCAAATTATTTAAAATTGGTATTATTCTCATTTAACAGAAAAGAGGTTGAAAAGATTGACACTTGTCCAAATGCACACTACATGTTGGAAATGGAATTGAAACAAGAATCCAGGTCTTTGAAGTAAATTCTAGGTCCCCCCATCTTTCTCCTCCACCGTTACTGGCAGCCAGATGTCACTTTACAGAGAGATTCAAAGAAGCTACCGAGTCACCATCTTCATAAAACTTACTAGTCTTGATCTCTCCGTGGTGTTGATTTATGTATTTATTTATTTATCTTGGCTGCACATGCAATATGCGGACCTTCTCGGGTCAAGGATCTAACCCACACCACAGCAGTGACCTGAGCCACAGAAATGAAAACTCTGGAACCTTAATCTGCTGAGCCACTGGAGATCTTCTCCATGGTATCAATTTAGAAACCTTTAATCTTATACTTGTGGGTGCACTGAACTCATTTATATATAAATAAAATAAGAATTGAGTTTATTAGAAATAGGCATAACTCTAATAAGATCTTAGGGAAGATAACCGTTAGTCGGAAAAAATGTTTAGTATTCATGGTGTGTGTGCAGCAGCTTATTTATAAAGCTGTTTTGGTAACGTATGTGCCTTAAACTCCTACTGTAGGGATTTAGAAGATGTAAAATAGAGTCATCTTCTTGCCCAAATGAGTTTTAGGTCAAACGGCAAAAAGGTGTTGATCTAATTCCTTGATATAGAATGATAACTTTTTTTCCTGCTGTTTATTTTTTTTAAAGAACCGTTAATTAAGAACCATTTATCTAGAGATATGTCTTCTTTCTTATCAAGTACACACATGGCCACAGATGTTACGTAGCAACAGAAGTGCCTCTGTGATTTTGGAGGTGAATTCTTTTAATTTTCTTTTTTTATTTCATAGTAGCTGTATAGGGAATTATTGATGGTTCATGTTTTATTTCCTTTTGTTATAAAATCTTCATAGTTTGCAAAAATAAAAGTTATGAGCTATGTGTCCTTTATTTCCTACTCCCTGTGAGAAAGGTTAAGATAGAGAAAGAAGATTCAGTGATGGCTGTTGTCAGTGGAGAAAATGCTGCTGGAAAATGGTAAATAGGAATGAGGAAGAAAAAAATTTCTTTAGTATTGTACTAGATTCAGCTGTAGAGGAGACAGAAATATAGCAATGGCCTAGGAAAGATAAGTCTTATTTCTCTCTTAAATAAAAGCTGTTCAGAATTAGCAGTCCAGGGCTGGGAGGGTTCCTTCATCAGGTTTCCAGTTGTTTAGTTTCCTTCTAGTTCATTAGCTTGTCATTCTTAGAAAGCAGCTTTTGTCTTTATGTTCTTTATGGTCCAAGATGGCTGCTAGAGCTCCAGCCATCATATCTATATTCCTTTAAAAGAGGAAGAACTTCCCAGAAATTCCATACAGTACTTCTGCTTATATCTTATTATCTAAAACCTAATCATTTGGTCATGTAGTTGCAGGGTAGGCTGGGGAATATAGTATTTATTGTGGATGGAAATAAGCTGGAATGAAAATCGAGATTCTGTTATTTAAAAGGGAGGAATGGATATTGAGAGGAAAATCGCATTCTTTGACACAGTTCATCCATTTTGCCGCCCCCCCCCCCAATCCCCAATACCCACGCATACCTTTTTGTTACCTGGGTTATGATAATACCTGGGTTTTTGTTACCTGGGTTATGATGATAACTTCTTGAGCTTCAGAACCATCTTGCACCAAGATGTAAACTTGGGAATGAATGCCACACCTAGCAGAGCAATAAGATTCAAGTTATGTGAGTCCCTGGCACTATTTTGATTAAGCCTTTTTGGTTAAGATTTTGATAGCTGTGTCTGGGCCTAATCTTAACTGATACAAGTATAATATAAGTTTAGGAAATGGCTCTCTTGTTAGGATCGTATGGAGTTTTGCCTGCCAGTGCAGGTGAACTGACCCTCTACTCATCCATCCTGGCCTAGTCTGCGCTGAGCATCAGGTGTACAAAGCTGGCTAAGATGTAGATGTACCTGGAGAAGCTCACACTCTAGTGAGGGACAAACAAACCAACGCCGTAAAAGCACTGCACCTGCTTCAGTAGAAATCTGTGTAAAGTAGAGTGGAGCCCAGGGGTATTTGTAATATTCTCTGCTGCCATCTTTAGACTGAAAAAAATAACCCCAAATCCCTTATAAGTAAATTTGGGGTGTTAACAATACCATATTTTTCTTCATCATTAACACTGTCAGCATGTTAATCATCTATAATTATTTCTTGAACATAAAAAAACGTTGTTTTTGTTTTGCTTATATTAGGAGTATGATGTTATCAGATTAAACACTAATTTTCCCTTGAGACAATTTCAGGATAATAGGAGACTATTTTTACATAAAACCAAAGATAGATTGGCTGCTTATAACCTGCTCAAGAGGTCGTGAGCATTTTAGGTGAGAAGAAATATATTTTTCCTTTTACGTGTGAGAGTAAGCTAAACCTTTATTTACTTGCTGTTATTCGTACTACAGCAAATTGTCGCCGCATTTCTGTGTTCCCAAGAGTTGGTGATTTCTCACAGCGACTTCTATAGACGAGGAAACTGTTAGTGTCTAGGCAACTCGCTCAGGGTCATGACACTGTAAACAGCAGAGGCTGGATTTGCATTCAGATCTGACTCTTGTATTCTGCTCCCGTGTCGGGCACAGCCTTACCACGGAGGCTCAGAAGTGAGGGCAGGAGGAGGTGGAAGTTTAGCTGAAACTAGAGCAGAAAAAAGTTAAGCTCTTTTGAAGTTTTCCTGCCCAGCTAGGAAAACATTGCCGCAGTTATCAGGTAATTGAAGTGTCACCATGATGCTGTCGGAAGGGCTGGGTAAATTTGTTCCTTTTGGCCTGTACATGGCTGCTGCGTGAGCCGCACGATTACAGTTTTCAGGCGAAGCAACTCTCTGGCAGTTGAGGGAATTTCTGTTTAGAAGCAACTCCACTAACATGCAAAATCGGTGTCACTGAAGTGTGCCTTGTTACTGCCTCCAACACCGATCCTTCCATAAAAGAGGCGTTTGTCACTTGACAGGACTGAGACTGCGAGCCTGGGGAGGCTTCCCCAGCTTGGTTTGCTCAGGTGTCTGCAAGCTCTGTTTCCCTGGCGTGTGTTCTTTCATGGTCAAGTCCGGGAACCCCTGGGACCTCCCCTGTTCTTTCACTGTTACGAGCTCCTCCTGTTCCTGCCCCTCACCAGTTCGAGGAACTGGCCTGGATCATCTTCCCAGCGTTGCTAATGAGGAATGCTAGATGGATCTCTGTCCTCCTCCTTTTTCTTTTTCTTTCTCTCCGTTCTCGTTCCCTTTCCGCAGGGACCGCCAGCCTCCATGTCCCTGTTCCTTCCCTTTCTTGGTGCCCTCCCTCCTCCATCCTGGCCGTCACCCAGCCTCAATGCTCACACCTTCTACCGCGAGAAATAGTAGTTCTATGAAAAAGCCCTCAAACGGTTCGCGGGCCCTCTAGACGGTCAGCATCACCCTTCCCCGACAGCCATTCAGCTGCTGCCCGGGGAGCTGGAGAGAAATAGCTCAAGCATCTGTTTTCTTAGTGACCAAACAGGTTTTGATGTTGTTTAGTGGCATATATACCTTTGAGTGGCTCTCATTTCCAGTTCTGGGATATGCTTTTTCTAGAAGCTGTGTCTTTCACTCGTGGAAGCTTAGCTGATAGATGATTTGTAAACACGTGCTGAAATACTAGGTCCTCCAGGTGATGTCTCATACCATAGACACTTAGGGAAAGGTGCATTTTATTCGTCGCAGAGCAGGAGTGTTGTTGTAAGTCTGTCACACTGGGAGGCAGTCAAGGGATCTTTTAGTAAAAGGTGATTGGTCTTTTACCCCCTCCTTTGGAGACAGTGAGAAAAATTCCCCTAGTTGCTTTATAGAATCTCCTCAAATCACATGATCTTCCACTCCTAGTGTTGAAAATACTTCATTTTTTTGCGTAACGTTTTAAACAATGTTCCATGTAAAAAATAATGGATGTTCATTTCAGGGGATTAGAAAGTGTACAAAACCTCACAAAATCAACATAAACATCATCCATGTTTGCCCAGATCGTCATGTTTTATCCTATTTCCTTTACTTAGGGTGATAGAGCCTTTACTGGGTAATCGTACACTTGCTGTTGTCACTGGAGATCATGGAGTCTTTGTGAACATGTTCTGAGAAAGCGAGAGGTGTCTCGATTCCTCTGGGGTGCTGGAATCTTCTAGGAGTCAGTAGCATTTAGTCCTTTTGCTCAGTAATCAGACGTCCACAGTTCCAGCGGTAGACACCTTAGGGGGTCCGAGAAGTCAACGTCCTCAACCACCGTGTCCACGCTGGATGCGGGAAGGAATTTGTTAACTAATAATTGTTGAAATATCAACGTTTTGAGTAATTTAGTTTGTTGGTAAGTTCCAGTGCATTCCAGAGGGAGCCTCCTTGAAAATGCTCCTCTGAGATTCTTGGGTTCTAATGTACTTTCTTGACGGGAGAGGAAGTGGTGGGCATGCATCTGGCTCGCGGTTGTGGGGCCATATTGGTGTGAACATTATCTGGTTTGTGAGCCGGGTCAGAAGGAACAGAGAGGTTCCAGCCCTACAGCTCCCCTTTGGAGGATGGGGTTGGTTTCCACTGGAGGGGGGCTGCGGGGCCTCTCTAAGTACTGGTGTATAGGGGGAGGGGGTGTGGGAGAGAATGGCGCTGTATACTTTAACCCTACTGCAATAATCTGCTTCTGAAGCTGAGACTCAGTTGAGATTATTATCATGTATATAAATGCCATATGACCTGAACCTACATATGTCATATGCAGACAGTGGTTATCAATAGAGTCAGAAAGTTTCAGCAAGAAAACAGAAAAAGGTCTCTTTCTGAGAAAATAGCTGAAATCTGTTCTCTTGTAATTTTTTTTTGACGCACATTTTTTTTGTTACAGTATAGTTGATTTACAATATTGTGTCAATTTCTGCTGTCCAGCAAAGTGACCCAGTCATGCATATACATACATTCACAATCTGTTCTTTTGATACATGTAACCATTTCTGACCAAAAAGCCAACACTTATTCTTTGACATCAGCTCCAGTCAGTGGAAAGGGTCACCCTTGCAGGTTCGGGGCCTCTTGTGCCTTGCTGCACAGCTTTTGTTGCTTTATTTTCTCCCTCTGAGTTTTATGGAACCAACTCCTCCATAGATTTTTTTTCTTTTTTCTTTTCGTGGAGAATGGCTGTGGTAGAACTAGAAAACCCCTCCCCGAACTGGGCAACTTGTACTTGACGTGAGGATTTGCAAGCTCCTACAGTTGGTCTGCACACAGGAAAATGCAGTAGTTCCCAGATCTCCAGTTTGCAGCTTCAGGGACACCTTGGCCGCCCAAGTGTGTGGGGGGGAAGGAATCACAGCTTTTGTTTTTGCAGCAAGGTCTTTTTCAGCCTCTTTTTTCCCCATGGGAAGCAGCTGATATGCTAGTTTAACCCTTTGCAAGTTGTTCGTCAACCTGGAGGAGGAAAGATCAAGGTCTTATATTAAGTGTAAAGTTTTCTGTAGCATTTATTTTTGCCTAATGACATATGAGGAATCATAGGCAACTGAGTAGCATCCTAGGCATAAAACAGAGAGCTGGACTGGAAGGAGCTCCAGCCCTCAGAGGCAGCTGCTGCTAGAGACTGTGAACAGGGGCACACGCCTGTGAATGAGGACGTGCTCCCTGCCCCGGGCTCGGGGGAGACAGCAGGAGGTGAGTGCTCTGACTTTGCACAGAGCAGGGGCCCTGGACCCACTGTTTCAGGTTACAGGGGCAGAGACGTCCTCAAATGCCTGAGGCGGCCTCCGGAAACGGCGCCTCTTGCATCCCAGACTCCTCACCCCGTCTCGTGGGGTCGCTTGCCTTCCCTGCGTCAACCTCTGCTACCGCCGCGGCCCCTACTGCCTCCTGTCCCGCTCCTCACGACGTGGGCTTCCCCGTGCCTCCTCTGGTGATGCTCGCTGGCTTTTCCCCAGATGCGGCCGCGGACTGATCTCGCTGCCCTGCCCCCGCGAGGCCTGATGGGACCACGCGGTGCACCGTCTCCCTCTTGGCAGAGCTTCCGGCCCCGGCCAGCTCTTGTTTGCCTCGTGTGCCGCTGCTCACATCAGATGGGGGGGCAGGTGGAGGCAGGACCCGGCTGGATGAAGCTGGCCTGTGAAGAAGGGATTGCCTGAGGGGAGCCCCTTCCTTAGAGAAGGGCTGTGGGCCACTGTAAAGCGGACACGTGTTTTGGACACGTGTTAGGAGTTTTTCCTGAGCATCATGGAGGGAAGAAGATTCAGCTTTCTGGGAGAAATCCTGGAGAGAGCTGGGTGATGGGTCAGAGGAGGGCAGAACGAGAGGACCGCCCACCTGCCCCCACATTGTGGGGTTGCCTGGAGGAATTTGGGAATATATCGCCTATTCTTAGCTTGTGCCTGAAGCACATCTACCCTCTTTGGTCCCTGTGTGTCATGTTGTGGGAGGGGTACTGAAGCCCAGAGGTCAAGAGGAGGCAGCCCAGAGCCAGGATGTGAAGGTGTGGGAACTTGGGCTAGACCCCAAATTGGCTGAAATTGCAGGGAAGATGGACACTCAGTGGCCTGGACTTGGGTGGCCTAGAGGTTATCTGGAGGTCCTCCTTAACCTCTCACTGTCACATAAAAGGCAGTGTCTGGGTGCAAAAATGGGATCAGACACCAAAGTCCAAATGGCCCCATGAGAGAAACACCAGGAGACCAAAGAGGAGGGGCCAAGGCTGGCCCCCATATGGGCGGACAGGCAGAGCCAGGAGGCCCGGAGCTGCTGGAATGTGGGTCAGGACCTCTCGTTGAGGGACAGACTCACCAGTGGGTGGAAGGCATCCTTCAGGGACACGTCCACTACTGGGGAAAGGGAAGCTGCAAGGACGGAGGGAGAACCAGACGCCCAGTCTCAAAGCACGTCCCTTCCTCGCAGAGCTGCTCCCGGAGATGTGAAAAAATGCCGAGGAAAAGTGGCCTGCAGACCCCCTCTCCTGCCTTTCTCTCTCTTAGCCCAGTGTCTCCACTCCCCTCTCGGCTTGGGCCCTCTGTGGAAGACAGACCCATCCTCGGAGAAGCCTTTGTCACAACCCAGCCTTGATGTGGGCCATGAAGATGAATGAATGAACGCTAAAGGAAATAAGCTTCTGAGCGCAGTTTTCAGACTGCATCTCAAAACGATGTTGGTCACCTGCCTCCTTTGACTGTAATAGAAGTCATGCGGCGTAAAAACTCTGATTGTTGATTTGAAAATTTACCCCATGCAGTGATTGATAATAGATGCTTCCAGGAATGCATAAAAAAAGAGGGGGAGGGGATGGTACACCAGTGCCAAGAAAACATACATGGATAAGGTTCCACGCTGAAAAGGAGGATGCTTAAAAAACCCTTGACAGGTCACCTTCCCCAAGTGGTGCTCAAATGTCCCAGTTTCCTGGGTCTGGGTTACAGGCAGGCACATAGAGGCACAGGCCCTCAGGGGAGGAGGGTGCATGCTCTCTGTCCGTCTTGGCATTGTTATTGTTTTGTTTTTTTTTTTTCTTTTTATGGTTGCACCTGCAGCATATTGAAGTTCCCAGGCTAGGGGTCCAATCGTAGCTGCACCTGCCGGCCTACACCACCACCACCACGGCATCTGAGCCGCATCGACAACCTGTACTGCGGCTTATGTCAACACCAGATCCTTAACTACGGAGTGAGGCCAGGGATTGATCCCACCTCCTCATGGATACTATGTCGGGTTCTTAACGCACTGAGCTGCAAGGGGAACCCCGTGTTGGTATCATTGTTTAAAGAGGCACAGTGGCCAGATAACCACTGATGGCTTATTTTGAACCAACCAGGAGAAAAAAAATGAGGCCTGGCCATCCCCACAGACCTGCCTCCAGCTTCTTGCTGTCACTGTCTCTGCCTGCACTTAAGATGGCCGTCTGACCATTCCTAGGAAGATGTTACTGTG
>PVHT021183524.1:24536395-24548892 GCA_004024745.2 Catagonus wagneri
CAAGGGGAACCCCGTGTTGGTATCATTGTTTAAAGAGGCACAGTGGCCAGATAACCACTGATGGCTTATTTTGAACCAACCAGGAGAAAAAAAATGAGGCCTGGCCATCCCCACAGACCTGCCTCCAGCTTCTTGCTGTCACTGTCTCTGCCTGCACTTAAGATGGCCGTCTGACCATTCCTAGGAAGATGTTACTGTGGGGGAAAGAAAAAGACATTCTGTCTGACACAGGCGTTCTCCAAAGAGAGAAGATGTGGCTTCATCTTTCCTTGATCGCCTCTGAAGCAGCCTTTTCCCTCCCCTGGAGTCGTTCATCAGATTAGAGCCCTTTTCTTTATTAGAGATCCTCTTAGGAAACAGCCAGTGGTTCAGGTTTTAGTGGAAGGATAGTAGATGGAACTTCATTTATGCTGAGCTTCAGGGTGAGGTGAGGGCTGAGATCTGTCCTGTTCATTATTACTCTCAAGATGGGAGGGGGGAGAGAAAATTATACCAAGTCCCATGCATGACGCATTGTCAGTGAAACAGTCTTAAGGGTCAGCATTGGTTTCAGCAGCCTGGTGGGGATTTATAGGCTAGAACAGCGAATTCTAAAATGCAGCTGCACAGTCAAAACACTTGAAGAACCTTGGTAAATACTGACGCCTGGGCCTCATTCCCAGAGATTCTGGCTCAGTCGGTGTGTTTGTTTCCTGAGGCTGCGGCAGCAAAGTTCCACAGACTGGGGGGCTTAAACAGCAGGCATTTATTGTCTCGCAGCCCTGGGGGCTAGAAGTCCAAGATCAAGGTGTTGGCAGCGTTAGTTTCTTCTGAGGCCTCTGCTGGGCTGACACCCGGCTGCCTCTCCCCGCGACTTCACAGGGTGACCGTGCCCTGATCCCCTGCTCTCGTGAGGACACCAGTCACATTGGAGTAGGGCCCACTGTCGTGACCTCGTTTTACCTTGGTCACCCTCTGAAGACCTGATGGCCAAGAGGAGCACATTCTGAGGCGCTGGGGTTAGGACTTTGAATATGAATTTAGGGGGACACAGTGTAGCCCAGAGCAGTTGGCCTGGGTGGAGCCCAGGCATCCGTGCCGTTAACGCCTCCCCTGGACGCTCTGATTGCAGCTGAGGTCGGGAATCTCTGTCCAGATGGCTCTGTTCTAGCATCCAGAAGCAGCTGTTTGGAGTATAATCCCTGGACAGTCGTTTTTTACGTTGTGAAAGTGTGGGGAGCTTGTGTGGGAAAAGGCTGCTGTAAACAGAACGGTGCAGAGAGCTTTGGATACCAAATGAGGTGACCATGGAGAGGCTGTTAAAAGGTCCGTCCTGCCCGTCTGGTGGTGGGCTGGGGGGCTCTGCTTCCACCCCGGGTCCAGCAGACGGGGCGCTTTGAAGGCGGCCCCTGAGAACAGACAGCCTCCTCCTCCACCGCGCTGCTGGATTTTCTGAACGTGGTGATCTGCGGCTTGGTTTCCTGAGTTGACCTACCCCCTAGGAAGGGAGCGCCCTGTGCAAGCAGCTGGCCTCAGTTCTTGGGCCAGGAATACAGTAGAACCTTACATAACCCCGCAGCGGGGCCCTTGGAAAGACACGCCTGCCTCCTGTGAGGATGCTTGATGAGAGGGGAACAGTTAACTGGAGCCCGGGGTCTGTTCCCAGGCGGATCTGGAGCGGGTGGTGACTGGCGTGTGGGGGCGAGTGTCGTGATGCGGCGCTCGGGCTGAGTCAGCCCATCTCCGGCTCCAGCTCCGGCCCCCAGCGGGCACGCGCTGGCGCCTCCTGGCTCAGCCCGCCGCCGGATGCTGTCTCTCTGCGGCTCTTGCCCTGCAAACTCCGTTTTGGCGTTTTCAGAGATTGCTGATTTTTTCTTAAGAGAATCCTTTTGTGAATCTTTCCTTTTCTTTCAGAGCTGATGGTTGCCCCGCGTCTCTTACTCGGAGGCCTGTTATTCACGAGTAAGAGGAGCGGTCCCCCCCACCCCACCGTGAGCCCACGTTCATCCAGAGGTCAGGAGGCACTCAAGTTCCCCTCCTGGCGTCCTCTGTCCTTAGTGACCCCCCCCGCCCCGGGGAGGACAGACTTGACTGCTACTTCCTTCTCCGGCCTGGGATGTGTGTCAGGCGCTGGCTTCAGGGCTCCCCTTCCTTCACTGCGCTGCAACCTCACAGCACCAAAGCCGTCAGTACTATCACTCCCGCTTTACAGATGCGGAGTCAAGGCTCGGGGGTGAAGAACTGCCCGGGAACATCCAGCTGTGGTGGAACTGGATTCACTTCTACCTCATCCTGACTCCAGATCCCGTTCCTGGCTGCTGGGCGTTCTGAATCACGCGAGGCTCTGCTGCAGATCCCATGCAGGCCCCTGGCTTTACCAGCCATCTGTCTGGGGGGCGGTCTCACGTCTCTGACCCAGGCCCTTCCTTGCCTGAGCTCCAGGCTGGGGATCCAGTTGCCTCCTGATTTCTAAAGGCACCTGCCCCCCGCCGCCGAGCTCCAGATGGCCCTCTTCTCATAAGCCTGCTCTGCTGGGACCCCGCGCCCCCCACGAGGGTTTGTCTCCATTCAGTGACTCAGGCCAAAACGTGGGAGTCACCCTTGACTCCTCGCGCTCTCTCAGCCCACAGGCCCGTCATCGGCGGATCCGGTGAGACTAACGATATCCCTCCTCCCTCCTCCGCCTGACCGCCCTCCTCCCCGCCGTCCCAGTGAGTCAGTTCGGCCGCCCCCTCGCCCAGAGCCCTTTGGAGCCTTCATGTCTCATTCGGGGTGTCAGTTATTAAGTTACTGCCTCTCTACTCCACACCCGTCCTTCCGCGTTGGATCTCACGTCGTCCAGGCCGGGCCCTTGAAAACCACCTTCCTCCTTGCTCCGCTGGCGCGGCCGGGAGGAGGCGCTAGAGGGAGAGCTCACCCCTGCGGAAGGCAGAAGGGACTGCTCCCTCCTGTTTTGTTTTCTGTGGGCTCCCCTCGCCTGCACCTCCTGTGAGGGGCACCCTGGCACCCTCCTCCCCGGCGGAGGCAGGTCCTTCCTGTAGCAGCAGGTACAGCTCTGCGACTATCTTCGCACCCAGGAACGGTCCACACTGTGCCCCCTCCAGGGTCAGCAGAGCTGGTTGCATTTCACCCTATGCGGGAGCCTGGGCCCCAGCTCCAGGACCCTCTTCTGAGCTTCCAGGGTTTTTTTTTTTGGGGGGGGGGCTTTTTTTTAAGGGCCGTACCTGAATCATGTGGAGATTCCCGGTCTAGGGGTCAAATTGGAGTCATAACAACATGATATCTGAGCTGCATTTGTGACCTACACCACAGCTCAAGGCAATCTCGGATCCTTAACCCACTGCGCAAAGCCAGGGATTGAACATTCATCCTTATGGATACTAGTTGGGTTCTTAACCCGCTGAGCAACAGTGGGAACTCCTGAGTTTCCAAGTTGTAATAATTCCCCTTTGTTCACCCAGCCCTAGGGGTGGAGTGGGCTTCCTGCAGTTGCTGTGTCGTACCCTTTCAGTTACCTGGTTAATGACTTTATTTCTAATTAATACTGGTTGAAATAACTGGTATGGCTTCTCTATCCCAGCTGGGCCCTGACTAATAAGCTGGGTCAGAGCTCAAGTGCGGAACGTGGAGGCTAAGGTCGTGGTGGGCTGGCTTCCCACCCTGCTGCATCTCAGCCCCTTTCCCCGTCGGCCCTGCTCATTCTCTTCTAGCCCCTCTGGCTTCTGCTTATCTGCAAGCACAGCGGCCCTTCTCCAGCCTCAGGATCCCTCTGCCTGAGAGACTCTCGCTGCTTTTCTGGGTGGCTTCTTCACCCCTAAGGTCTCCGTGGAACGTCCCCTCTTCAGTGAGACCTCCCCCAACCATGCCACATGGGTCAGGATCCCTCACCTCTGGGTGACCCTGATCCTTTTTAACCTGCCTTGTTCTTCCCATAGCATCTACCACCAGCTGGGAGGTTGTGTATCTCCTTTTTTTTTTTTTTTTTTGCCTTTTGTCTTTTTTAGGGCTGCACTCGCGGCATGTGGAGGTTCCCAGGCTAGGGGTCTAATCAGAGCTGTGGCCACTGGCCTACGCTGCAGCCACAGCAACACAGGATCCGAGCCGCGTCTGCAACCTACACCACAGCTCACGGCAACGCCGGATCCTTAACCCACTGAGCAAGGCCAGGGATCGAACCCGCAACCTCATGGTTCCTAGTCGGATTCGTTAACCACTGTGCCATGACAGGAACTCCCTGTGTATCTACTTGTTTGTGGGCCGCCCATCTCCTCCTGACTAAATACGGGCTTTTCCTGCTGTGCTGACGGCCCCTCCCAGACTTCAGAAAGGCCTCATGTAAGTAAGTGCTTGATGAAT
The DNA here is from genome assembly GCA_004024745.2 of Catagonus wagneri. Lineage (NCBI taxonomy): Eukaryota > Metazoa > Chordata > Mammalia > Artiodactyla > Tayassuidae > Catagonus > Catagonus wagneri. The sequence continues at coordinate 24,540,731 of PVHT021183524.1, forward strand.
TTGGCTGAGGGACTGAGTGCCGTTCTGGTTCTTAGTTGAGGACTAAGGCTAGGTGCCCCAGGCCCAGGTGACTCTGTCCTCAGCCTTGGGGAGGATCCTAAAGAGGGTGCTGGCGTCACAGGAAAACAACGGGCGCTTCTTCCCGGGAGTGTGAGGAGTGGGGCTGACACCGGCAGCATCTCCGCCATGTGGCCTTGGCTGTACTTGGCAGGTTCGAGGTACATCCTCTCTCTCTTTTCACCCCGTCGCTGTTGTTCGACCTGGCTAGGGGGCAGCGTGGGGAGGGGGGGGCGCTAACCAAACTGAGACGCTGCAGAATCTGTAGCATCTCCGCTTCACGCCCCCTTTCTACTCCTTTTGAACTGAGGGGCTGCCTTCCTAGAACAGTATCCTCAGAAGTTCAGGGGCATCCTAAGTGGTTACCAGCTCCTGTTAGCTTAAATCCTAATGAAGGGGCCTGGGAATGTCTCTTGCTGGCTTGTTGTCATCTGTGTAGAGACTGTGAGGCCGGATCTGCTGTGGGGACGGCCATGTCTCACCTCCAAGATGAAGCATGGCTCCTTCATCTAGCTGGACTAACGACATTTTCAAACCAGGAAGAGGCAAGAGTGCTTCTTCATGTTAGCGGTTAGCGGAGACTCAACTTCCCAAAGCTGAAGGTCGAATGGACCCTAAATCCAGCACGTTCTGGGCTCTACCCTGCCCTGCTGGGTTGTGGGTCGGCTCCCCGGATTACACTGGCGTGGTATAATGCTCACTGCGCCATTCATCTGTTCAGTCTTGTTTGCCTTGGACTTCAGCCACCCAGGTTTCAGAAGGTGCTGAGCTGGCTGCTGTTCCTGGCCCCAGAACACAGGTGTGACCTGTGCCATGTGAAATGCTAATGGCAATTATGGTGGCTGATTTGAAAGGAAACTGAACACATTGGCTTTCACCCAGTCAGCTTTGCTTGGCTACGAGCAGCTTTCCACTTGGGCAAAGGAAGGCTGAACTCTTGAGTCAGACAGACTCCTTCAAGGCATTGTGTTTCTGGGCTCGAATCACAAACAAGACAATCTTGTGAAGTTGGGGGCTGTCTACATTGTCACCAAACCTGGTGTCCTGTAAAAGGAGACCCTTAAGTACGCAAAACCCCTCACTCCAAGGGTTTAGATTTTGCTTAGTTTAGAGCCACTACAGCCTTAGTTTATTGTGCCATATTTTTTTTTTTTTCTTTTTCTGGCCGCACCCACGGCATATGGAAGTTTCTAGTCTAGGGATGCTGCAGGTGCTGGCCTACATCACAGCCACGGCAACACGGGATCTGAGCCGAGTCTGGGACCTACATCACAGCTCATGGCAATGCTGGATCCCAGACCCACTGAGCGAGGCCAGGGATCGAACCCACATCCTCATGGATACTAATCAGATTTGTTTCCACTGCGCTGCAATAGGAACTCCCAACTGTGCCATATTTGAAACGAGAAATCTGAGCTGTATTTTAACTTTGGAAATTGTTGGGCAGGAGGTAATTGATAAGTACCCTCAGCACATGTAGCGCTGTGCTGGAAACTCGATGGGGAGTCTAAAATCCAGGATATGGTGGGTTACTGCCCTCAGGAAGCTTCCAATCCGTTTAAGGAAATAGAAGCTACATGCTCATAGACACGATAAAACCAGAACATGCATAAGAATTAAAATGTTTGTTGAGACAGGAGTGCTTTAGATACTCAGAGAAAGAATCGTGGACCTGTGCTTGCTGGAGAGGGCTCCATTGGCACTGGGAGTGGCCCAGAGAAAAGATGGAGAAGGAGAAGAGGGAGGGACTTCAGGCCAGGGGCAGTCTGAGCAGGGACTGGGCGGCTCCAACACTATGAATTTACAAGTGCACACGCTGCCTCCGAAGGCGTCGTCAGGGAGGGCGCCGGGCAGATGGGAAAGGCTGGAGCGTTGGACTCCGGTCGGGTTGGGGGACACCAACCCAGGGAAGTCAGACTGCACTTCGTGCAATTTGAAGGATGAAAAGACAATTCAAAGGGGGAAAGATAAGAAATACTTGGCAACTGTACCTTAAAAGTCAAATAAGAGGTACAAGTCCTCTTGAGAACTTGAGAGGAGGGAGGGAATACCCAGGACGGGTTTGTCAAGGAGCCTTGAAGGGGAAGGGCCGGGGCAGAGGGAAGAGGAAGGAGAGGAGGCAGAAGAAAGGAACTGTGGTGGGTGAGGGGGGCTCAGAGCAAAGCTGACGCAGGAAGGTGTCCGGCTACTTGGTGAAGGAGATGGGTGTTTGACCAGAAACTGGGTCTTAAGACAAGATGAGAAAGTCTGTAATAGTTATACTGGGGGAGGGACCAGGGAGCGGATGAGAGAAAGATGCCAGGATTACTCAGCGTGTGCCAGGGCCGAGCTGTATTTGGATGGTTTGAGCCTGTGGTGGGTCTGGGCGCTGTGGGCCCTTCTCCAGTTGTGTGTAATGACTTTAGAGGTGAGGATGGGAGTTGGTGGGGTTGACTGGAAAGGAGGGTCCGAGGGGATGAGAGCTCCATTGCTGATGAAGGCAGCCTTTATATAGCTAAGTGCAAGTTTACAGGGGCTGGAGTGGGTGGATTCTGAGCAATGGGAGGAGCACCTGCTGGGCCGGGAGACCAGGAGGTGGAAGCAGTCCTGTGCTGATGAGGTCCTGGGGGGACCTCATGGGCCAGCCCGGCAGTGAGCTGAGAGGAAGATGAAGAAGGGAAGCTGGAAGGAGGTTTTTTAAGAAGAAAGCAGAGTACCGAGTGTTTTCTTTGATAATTTTCTACGTGAAGGAAGTTAGGTTGAATTAAGTTGTCAACAGTAGCATGAATAACATGATAATGATAAGGTAGTTAACTTAGAAGATGTTGGAACAAACCATTCTCCAAATTTCTTTAGATCTCTTTTTTTTTTTTCTATCCAGACTTGTTAAACACTCTTTCGTTAAACACTCTGTGCTTAATATTTCTGTTAAAATTTAGAAATGGGAAGCGCAGGGATGCAACTTAGTTTGGAAACTCGGCTCCGTCATCTCCTAATTGTGAGATCTTGGGCAGCTTACCCAACTTCCCGTGCTTGATTTTTCTCATCTGTAAAATGGGAATAGCAATACCTTTCCTTGGCGCTGTAATGAAGGTAAACATTAGGGTCCAGCAGGTGGGGGCTGTTGTTATTTCAGAATTAGAAATTCAGAGATGTTTGTTTTTCAGTATAAGTTGTTCTTTAGCCTGTCATTCCTTTCTGTCTAACTCCTCACTCAGGAAACGTCTGCCTAGATGTGTGATTTGGAATATGGAGCTCTGAGCCCAGGTAACTGGAAGTAAACCGGTATTTTTGGATAAGTTATAAATTCAGCCACTTTTTGGCACAGCGAGGGAATTCGGGGGAATTAACTTGTGAGTGGAGCTATTTGGCAAGTCCCAGCACTCTTCACAGGCCATTTGGGATCTCTCTGCCTGAGACTCATACAGGCGTGGATGACGGTCTCCTCCCACAGAGCCTGAGTCAGGGGTCACTGTGTGCTGAGTAACGTGGCCCTCTGCCTGGAGGGACGTGGGACGCTGAGAGGGGATGACATCGGTGCTGTGGGAGTTGTTGGAGGCGCCCATGAGCCCAGCGTGTGGGTCAGAAGCACAGAGTCTTGAGCTGTATTCCCAGTTGTAACTCACTTCTGTGACGTGTAACAGGGAGGTCAGATGGGTCCAAGCAGGAAGCGAGTTCAAATATATTTGGAAGATATTAAAGGGGAAAAAATTCTCCAAGGGGGCTGATCTCCCCTTTCCCTTTTTTATGCAAAACATTTTGGTTCTCTGGTTGCATCTTTGCTTGAGGTCCATCAGCAATACCGTGTTCACTGGCAGCCTTGAGATTTCCTTATTAGTACTGTACGTAGTGAAGACCTAGTCCTAGTTTGTTCGTTCTTCTTTTCTTCTTCTTCTTCTTTTTTTGCTTTTTAGGGCCACACGCATATGGAAGCTCCCAGGCTAGGGGTGGAGCTGGCCTACACCACAGCCACAGCAACACGGGATCTAAGCCGTGTCTCTGACCTACACCACAGCTCACAGCAATGCTGGATCCTTAACACATTGAGCGAGGACAGGGATCGAACCCGCATCCTCATGGGTACTAGTCAGATTCGTTTCAGCTGCACCACAACGGGAACCACGCACCCCCCGCCCCTCGCCCAGTCCTAGTTCTTAGTGTCTGGGTGAGTTCTACCTCCTTGGCAGACACAGTCTGTAACCGTCGTGGGCTTCGCCAGGATTTTGTTCTCTCTAATTTAATTCATCTAAAGCACAAGGGAAGACTGTGGTGTGAGACCAAGAAATCATACTTCATATATATGCCTAAGACATTTTGCCTGAATGCCTTTAGCTCATTGACGGAATAGTTGCGAGAGCATAGATTTATACTGAAACGTAACCCTTACTCCAGTATTTCCACTGTGTGAATTTGACAGAGAAACCTGCCTTACTTGTGTTGTACTGATTTCTTTGTTTCTGTGACCTGCCTTAGAAACTTCCTTACTTTAAGAAGCTACCAAATTGTCTATGGGGTTTTGTTGTATAAAAGTACCGTGGGATAGAATTTTTCCGGAGGTAGACGTTGCAGAATTGTCCATCCCGGTAGACTTTTGGTGCTTATGTGTGGAAACGGTTGTTAATTCCAAGTTCAGTATAGACATCTGTTGCCCTTTGACCTCTGGTCATCCAAATTTTACCTCTCAGAACTCAGGAAGCAAGTTGAGTCAGATACACCCATCGCTCTCTGAAATCTCAACTCTTGTTTTCTGAAACTCAGGAATCAAAGAGATTTCTTCCTCTCCAAACTCACCCTCCAGACCTTCATTGTCAGAACTTAGGAATCAAATTTAGATAACGAAGGGTGCTTTCTCCACTTCTTGCTTGTTAGAAACCACTCATTTATGGTAGAAAATCAGGAAACTGCAGGAAAGGACAGAGGTAACAAAAGTGACTCATAGTCAGAGGTATAGCGATGAATGCTAATTTCCTGACACTGGCTTATGTCAGGGAGCGAGGGTTGCCCTTCGTTTGTCTCTTTCATTTCCTCCTCATTCTGCCCATCTTGGAAACATTCAGAATCCATTCACTGTAGCACTGTTCACAATAGCCAAGACATGGAAGCAACCTAAATGTCCATCAACAGAGGAATGGATAAAGAAGATGTGATATATATACTTACAATGGAATATTACTCAGCCATAAAAAATAATGAAATCATGCCATTTGCAGTAGCATGGGTGGATCTAGAAATTATCATACTAAGTGAAGTTAGACAGTGACAGACAGACATCATATGATATCACTTATATGCAGAATCTAAAACAAGGGTACAAATGAACTTATTTGCAGAACAGAAATAGACTCACAGACTTAAAAACTTGTGGTTATCAAGGGGAACCAGAGCGGTGCATGGCTGGAGAGATGGACTAGGAGGTTGGGATTGCCATATACACACTGAGGCATATGGAATGATTGGCCAACAGGGACCTGCTGTATAGCACAAAGAACTTTACCCAGTATTCTGTGATAATCTGTGTGGGAAAAGAATCTGAAAGAGAATGGATATGTGTACGTGTGTAACTGAATCACTTTGTTGTACAGCAGAAATTACTACAACATTGTGCATCAACTATACTTCAACGAAACTTAAAAAAAATGAAAAAAAAAAAAAAAGAATCCCTGGGAATTAAAGCAACAACAACCAAACGGTTGGCAGATGTGCATGTTGGCTTGGATGACTTTTCATCTGGCCAGCACATACCGTGTGTGTGAGATTTTTCTTGTTGCTAGCCTTCTGCACTTGAATCTAGATTCGGCCACTGGGCCTTCTGTTGGTGACTAGCATCGTGTTGCTCTTGACACTGGGCCTCTTGCCAAGGCACTGGAGGGTGTCCACCAGCCTGGCTTTTCAGGGTCGCATTTGTAGCCACAGAATCCGTGGAAGTATGGGATCCGTCCTTGACTGCAACTCATTTCTGTACTGATAGACAAGGACGAAAATGCCTAGTTGAAATAAGAGTTTAAAATCTCAGCATAAAGAGAGTCAGGACTGAAAATGATGCAGAACTGATGGTACCCATTGACTTAAAAGAATACGTTTTCCCCCCAAGTGCTCAAAAAGTAACCGCCCCTGCTGCCTGGGTTTCACCCGAGTGTGTGAGCAAAACAAAGCCAGATACAGCCGATTAACTCCCAGGCTTTCGGATGCAGCTCTGCCACGGCCAGCTTTCCTCCGGCGCTTATTTTCTCTAACCGCCGTCCTCAGTTTTGTCCACACTGCTTCTTGGGGCGACAGCCGCAGGTGGAGGAGCAGGATGTGGAGAATCTGGCCAGGTGCTCGGTGATGTGGCCGTGGGGCAAAAGTGCCTCTTGATCCAGTGTCTCTGCTAGTTTCCAGCCTTCCGACCACACCTGTTCGTTGTGAATATGACTTCCGCCTGAGCGGCTTTGTTTGTAGACGCTTCCTTCATGTGGCTTCCTACAAGATGACCTCAACTTTGAGAGTTGCTCCATTCCTGGTGAGGGTTTGGGCCACTGTCTATTGGGTGTCTTTAAGGGAATTTTTAAAATCAGCCCTTTGACCAGGCCTGCAGGCAGAGAGGACTGTGCGTGAAGACAAAGTTATTTGCTCCTGTTGGATGAGGCCCTGCTCAAGGTGAGGAAGGGCGTGACATTAGCTCCTGCTGTGCCCTCATGCACGTCGCAGACTACACAGTCATCCGCGCAGCCAGCTTAGGGCCACAGAGCCCATGGGTGGATTTTGCTCGTGCAGCGACACCTTGCTGACGTGGGACTCCGAGTGCCCCACCACCCTCTCACCTTGCCGCTCGTCCCGGCGCACTCAGAGCAGAATGCCGGCTTTTTAGGCAGGCCAGCCCAAGCCCAGAGGGAGAAATTAGTTACCTGGGGGACGATGTAAGCCCGCGGTCCTGCCAAGACCAGATCCCTGGTCTTTTAGCCAGTTCTGTAAATCCTCCAGTGGGACTGGACTTAGATTTAATTTAGTTTTTCAGTCTTGGCAAACTGGATGCTGTGTGTTTGCGTAGACTTGCACCATTTAAAAGGTTCTTGGAGTTTAGATCTTGCATGTAATTTGCTACATTAGCTTTGGGCAAAAATATTTGCTTTTTGGTCCTTTGTGGTTTCAGTTTCTTCTCAGCATTAACCTGGCAGTTTAGAGACAGCTGTGCTGTGGAGCGTGGCAGGGGGCCCCGGGTTCAGGGCAGGGTGAGAGCAGGAGGGCTTATTGCTAATGGCAGCTTTTCAGGCTGCAGGAGCTCATGTAAGATTTTCTCAGTTTGGTTGATTGGTTGTTTATGTATTTTGGATATTACTCAGTTGAGATTAGGAAGCCGAAGCAGTTCGAATGAAGCCTTCAGGTTGGATCAACATGGGGAAAAACCCTCCGAAGCACTGGGTTAAGTTAGAGTATCACTGTGCCCTTCGTCATGCAAAGTGACATTGACAGGATCAAAATTGTCCCAACACCTCCAAGTTCAGTCCTCTGTGAGGTGAACAGAACCAGGGCGCGTTATTCCAGGGAAAGTGCTAACGGTCTCTGGAGTGTTAAACACTTCAGCACTGGTGAATGGATTGTCTAGTAATTAGATCTAATCCCTATATACTCTTTTGTGACAAGAAGCAAGCAGCAGATATTATCCCCCATCTCCTGAGAGGGACAGCTGAGGCAGAGAAAAGGGGGAACAGGTTTAGACATATGATGAAGCAGTGTCTGGACGTCCCGGGGGCAGCTCTGAGGAAAAATCCTGAAGGTGTACTGATTTTCAGCGGAGTTCCCCCTGCCCTTTAGAAGCTAAGGCTCTCGTTGTGGCGGACTGTGGAACTCCGTCTCCCTGATTTCTGCACCACTGCCAACATCTCAGGTGAATTTTCAGTCCCAGTGGGATCACACCACATGGATGGTTAGCTTCTAAAGTCAACATGGAGAGGATTGGATTAAGATGGCGGAATAGAAGGACTGGAGCTCAACTTCTCTCCCAAATAACAGCAAAAATACAGCCAAATGCCGAGCAACCTTCAACCAAATGGACTGTAAACTTCCAAAAAAGATACTCTGCTCCAGAAGACACAGCGGAGACCACATCAAGAGGTAGGAGGGGCGATTACGCGATAGAAGCAACCCCA
>PVHT021183524.1:24549892-24661301 GCA_004024745.2 Catagonus wagneri
AAAAAAAAATAAAGTCAACATGGAGGGTGAGAAACTATTACAGTTTTGAAAATTCACTCATAATTTGCCCATTTTCATGCAGGATGCATAGTTTATAGCATTGGTACCTATAGTATATGTGAAAATACGTACTCGGTTAGACTGCATGCCACATTTAATTTTTAGTGCCAGATCTTTCAACATTAGGATCTCGGCAAGAGGCTCTGAGAGATAAGCGGGAGCAAAGATTGATTTAGGGCGGAGGAGACCCACATCTCTCCTCGCCGGCTCCCCGGGGCCTTGGCGCACCGAGAGGAAGGGCAGGTGGAATTGCTCATGTGATTGGAAAGCCTCCCGCCCTCTTCCTCTCTCTCCTTACAGCTGCCCTGTGCGCCCACCCCTCTTTCTCACTCTGCTTTGTCCCCCTGAATGGATACAGTTGAATCCATGAAAGGTAAATATTCACATGATGTCATTTTGCCATAGGTTTCACAAATGCCAGCTCTAAGTCAGTGAATGTCATTGTGAAGTCATAAGAAAAAGAAAAAGGAAAACTTGTGGCTTCCTAATCCTCATTAGCAGGAAAACACAGTGATGGACTTTATGTTTTTGTTGGAAGGATCAGTCTAGCCTTGGCATATGTGTTTATCGTTAATGTTAAGTTGGTCGTTTACATGGGAGTGTTATGTTGTCTAAGCCAAGGAGATCCATGTCCCTTTGGAAAAACACAGCTTGTGTTCTTTCCTGGCACGCACTGCACTAGGAGACCTCTAGTTATAAGCAAGTATAGCACAGGTTAGAAAACATCTGGGGAACAACTCGGGAATGTACACAACTGAGTGATGTGGAACAGGGTAGTTACATCAAAACATCATTTTATCTGTCCATTTGTCAGCAGCTTTCTTCTCAGTTACCCCAAACAAAGCATCAATACTTTACAGGACGTTGTGACGGCCGGAGCTGGGTTGGGAACTTCAAAGAGGTCATAGACGAAGAGAGAACCTATTCTGGAAAAATCATCCCTCTGAAGCTAGCTCTGAGGCCGCCGGGGCTGGTTAGCTGTCTTTGTGCTCTCAGAGCCCTCTCTCGTTCTCTGCGGCTCTGTTCCGTAGTGCACAGGGCTGACCTATAGACTATGTCCCCAGACTCTTGCCAAGGGTCTCACTGCTGGTCTCGGCCACTGAGAGCCATTGGAAGACAGGAGAAAGGGAGAACCAAGGTATTTCTCCCTCTTGTTTTCTGCTTGAGATGCTGTATTTGGGGATAGTTGGGTCTAGTCCGCAGTTGTGGCTCTTCTAGGACAGTCTTTCCTGCTGGACTTCCCCGGGTGTGAACGCTGGCAATGTCTCATTTTCCCATCCTTTCCTCAGCCCTAGAAAGGGTAGTGGCTTCCTGCCATTGCTAATATCTGGGTTGCCTCAGCATCCATTTTGGTTTCTTAGCTCTTCCATCACCTTTGTGGCAAGATCCCTATATTAAAATTTCGATATTGAGCTACCCGATTGGGCTGTGCTTTATTTGTTTGTTTTCACAGACCCTGAGTAACACCCATCCAGGCTCTAGCCTCCGCTTGGATCTTGCTCTTGACCTCAGGACTTTGTCCTTAGGTGTAACCTTAGATTTAACCAGACCATTGCTCCTCGCAGACATCTTTCTGTTGTTTGCTGGCCTCAGTCCTGATGCTCGGGCAATGCTCAGTGACTTTTATGCGTTAGTTCCCACCTCTCATACCTGTTTGTGCTTGGTACAAGATGTTGTTGGAAATAGACAATATCAGATTTACACACAGAGGGGTCTTTAGATTTTTAACCCAACTCCCTAATTTCACCAGTGAGGGCACTGATGCCTAGAATAGTTAATGACTTCCCCAGGGTCCCCAAGTTTATGGTGGGGAGTAGGAGGGAAGGGAAGTTTCATATCTAGATAAACTTTGTATCTTATTATTAACTGTAGCACTTGACAGAAATGGGAGACACAAAGATTGAAATATTTACTGCCTGATGACTCTCCTCGCTGCCTGGACTTTGCCCTCAGCAGATGTTTTGTGCCTAGTGGACAGAAATATTAAGTAATTAGTTCAGCTTGTATGTATTGATCATCATTAAGGGCAGGGCTGAAAGCTGAATGCTTTGGGAAGGACACATGAATAGGAAATGATCCCCATCCTCAAGAAATTCACTCTCTATGAAGGTAGGACATATACACAAATGATTTCGACATATGTTATATATACTATATGCAACATAGAAAACCATAAGCTCCACAAGAGGGATGCAAATAAAGTACGATGTGATGTGTGGAGGAGAAAGAAAGTTGGTTCTGGCTGGGCAGCGTTAGTGAAAATTTTATGGAGCAGGGAATATTTAAAATGGACTGAAAAGCGTGGATACTGTGTGACCACACAGAGCTGGAGGGGAAGCCATTCATGAGGGGCCGGTGAGCGGTTCAGTGAAGCTGGAAAGTTGATGGCCTTTAAGGGGAGTGATGAGGATGACAGTGATGACAGCAACCACCACCACCACCATGGCTAACATAGAACAAACTCCTACCATGTACCCATATACTCTGCTAAGTGCTGTGCATGCTTTGTCTCAACCCATGAGGTGGGGATTGCTATTTCTGTCTTGCAGATGGGAAACTGAGATTCAGAGAGCTCAGTACCTTGTTGGAACTAACCGCTAACCCAGGTAGTAAACGATGGAGCTGGGATTCCACATAGGTCTGCCTGATGCTAGACAGACTGTTAACCTCTAAGCCAAGCGGGAAGGCTATAAAGAAGAGTAAGGGGATTTACATTTAGACGAAAGCTGGTACATTTAGTACTGAGTTTCTAGAACAGTCATTAGGAAAAATGAAAAGACCTAGATTCCTGGGGGGCAGGGAGGGGAATCCCGCTACCGCATTCTCAGTAGAGCAGAGATCTGTAAACTTTCTTTATTCAACATGACCATTATTACATTTTTGACCGTATTCTCTCGATAGAAGTATGTCGATGGTCACATATCTGTGTATGTGCACAGGTGCCTGTGCTGTGGTCCTAATATAGTATGCATTTTATAAAACATACGTAAAAGTATTTAACATGGATGAAGTAAAGATAAAGATATTTCTGCAACATAATTTTTATTTGTTAGCAATTCAAAATACCATTTTTACCTTCACAAGTAAGAGGCTTTCAAATGTTTTTCATTAAGCTTAGTCAAGGTTTCTAAATCCTGACTGAGTCTCACATAACTTTAAACCCAGTCAAAACATAATAGATGTTTACTTCCTAGTTCTGCATGCTTTTCTTTTAATGCTGCTAATCGTCAAGATTTCCTATCATCACTGGCTAATATCTCAAGTCATAGTAGACGTTTAGCACAAGATTCTTCATTAATGATTTCAGGTGTCCTTATTTGGCTATGCCCACAGCATGCAGAAGTTCCCAAGCCAGGGATCAGACCCACACACACAGCAGTGATCAGAGCCACAGCAGTGACGGTGCCAGAGCCTTAACCCCTTGAGCCACCAGGAAACTCCCTTAAATAAGTTTAAAAAAATAATTTTGAGTTCTTTCATTGGTTGACCTTTTGGAAATGAAAGCTTCAGTGCTGTTTACCTTGTGACGTGGCTGGTGAAGAGCTTGTCAAAGAGCCAGAGAGCTGCGGGCTCTGCCATATTCCCACTGTTTGCCTGGGCTTGTGTTATTAGTAGTACTTTCTGTCTACGGTTTCTTTCTGTGGAACTTTCATAGGTTTTTTTCAATGCTTGGAAGGCTAAATTGGTTAAAATTACATATTGTGATGAGTACAGGCACTCAGCCAGGCACAAGGAAATAGCAAAATGCTTTAAAAGGATGAACACAGAACAAGGGCTGAGGCTTGGTACCTGTCTCAACCGCCTGGGAAACTTCACTCAACCCTGAGTATTTATTGCAGATTGGGGTGAGAGCGCTAGGTTAATCTGGATAATACATATTTGTTAAGCTTAATTAATTTTTTTTTCTTTTGAGGGCTGTACCCCTGGCATACGAAGTTCCCAAGCTAGGGGTCAAATCAGAGGGGTAGCTACTAGCCTACACCACGGCCACAGCAACGCAGGATCCAAGCTGCGTCTGTGACCTACACCACAGCTCGCGGCAACACTGGATCCTTAACCCATGGGCAAGGGCAGTGATTGAACCTGAGTCCTCATGGATACTGGTTGGGTTCGTTACCGCTGAACCATGATGGGAACTCCTTAATTAATTTAGTTTTAAATAAAAACGTGGTGATATTCCAGTGGTCTAAATTCCTGCAGGATTCCTTTACTGTTGAATCATCAAAACCATGTACCTTGTCTGTTTCTTCAAGATGTGGGCTTCTGGAGAAAAATAGGAAAGAAGGAGGTGACAGAAGCATTCGGGGAATATCATTTCCTCAAGGAAAATCCGAGGTGTGATTTATAATCCCTGAAAAATTCTCCTGGAGTTCTTATGGGCCTGAGTGCCTAAATGCTGCTCTAAGTAAGATGAGGTGATGTTTTACATGCATCGCTATTCATCACTTCTGTATATTAGGATTGAAGAACTCAAACACTTACAGGAAATTAAATCCTATTTTCATTAAAACTCCCCTGTTTGAATCTTGAATGTGGATAGCTCTGACATTTAAATTGGAATCCAGCCCCATCTTCATTCTGTTGACCAAAGTAATACAAGGAAAATATGGGAATTATCTATTTACCAAAGTGATACCATTGACACCCAAGCATACTAAACCAAACTCCAGAGCCTTGTGGATGAAATCTCTGCCTCCCGTGTTAAGGCCACCAGGTTCAATTCCTGCTGGGCTGGTAGTTTTTTCAATTAAATTTCCATTAACTTTTCGCCTCTGTGTCATTAGACACTAATTCTTACGCGGGGCAGAGATGAAAGTGTAAAAGGAAATATCTGATTCATGCATCACGTTACTGACAAGTGAAATGTGACGATGACAACTTTTTAATGTGGGAGATAAAGAAGCCAGCAAGAGGACAGATCTTTCAGACCCGACACTGACCACTCAGAGGAGTGGTGGCAGCTGCAGCTCAGGGAGGCAGTTTGGAAGATAGCGATCTCGGCGGGGAGCGTTCAGGACCATGAAGGCTGGGGTGGAAGGAGGAAGCCAGGTGGAGAGAGCAGGCTGCATTAGCCTGTGCCACGGCAGGAGGCGTACTCGGCAGGAGGCGTACTCGTGGGCAAGGGGGGTGGGGGGCAAGCTGGAAGGAAGCAGGAAAGACAGACCTCCTTCACTAAAGAAAGGCCAGACCGGGACCCTTAGAGGCGACCCCTGGTCAATACCTGTGTTGTTAGGTGACCCAAAGTTCAAGCAACAAGAGGTAGAATATGAAGAAGAACATGTGGCTAAGAGGACAAAAGAACAGGTCATGCCTTTAACCTTAGCCATGGAAAGGGTTTCCAGGGCACAGATGAAGGCAATGAGAAATGGAGAGAGGTGACAGCAATTTTGCAGGAAGGGAAAAGGTAAAAAGACAACATCCAACGGAATACAGCCCCACTCGTACATTTGCTAATTGGTGTTGTGGAGAAAGTAATAATTGATGCTAAAGAAGTCTCTTCCCGGAGGACTGATGAGGAACACCCATTCTTTTAGGCTTTTCATGGAAATAAGTGTAAACAGGTTTTGGAGTTATGTTACACAAATTTAAACCAAATGAGCTTAGACACAGAACTTAAAACAGTAGAGGAAAAGATGAAGGACACTGTTCATTAGGGCTTGTCTAGGTTTACACTGTGTGGGGGGAGGTGATTAAAAGACTGGATGATCCAATTTTTAAATTATTCCACGTTTTATTTGAGAATACAAATTAAAACACAAATAACTGTACATATATGTACTTACACATGTACATATATATACATGCAGTCTATACGTATCTGTATATAATAAATAGAATCAACTTTTAAACACCCATAGTTATGCCTAATATTTATTGAGCACTTACTATTCTGCACACTTTTTAAGACATTGCACATCTTGATAATTTATCACAATTACTCTATTAAAGAGAAACTCTCTCTTGCCTTTGTAGATGAGAAAACTAAGATACAGAAGTTCATATCCAAGTTCATAGGATCTGTACAAGGTAGAGCAAGTGTTGGGAATCAGGCCTTCTGATTCTGGAACCGTGTTTGTTACCTCGACTCCGTGGAATGGCAGTTAATAATAAAAAATTACATCTGGAATAGGTTTAACATTTATATTTGAACATAGCTTTGCCTGCTGTTCTGAGAATATTTACTTCACAATAAAATAGAAGAATCCAAATTGAAGTTACAAGGCTAAATTGATTCAAGAGGAACTTTTTTTTTTTTATGCCTGGAAAGAAACCACATCACTTCTTAGAAGGATGCAAAACATCAGTGTAAAGTATAATAGGCTTATTTCAACAAGATTCTGTTGCATTCTTGACCTTAGCTAGTGCGCTCGGCGCCTTGCACTCTGTGTGTGTGTGTAGTTCTGGGATCTATTTTGGAGTCAACCTTATTAGTTCCATCTGTGCACCGACAGTTTGCAGACATCTCTTGACCTTGGTCTGTGCACAGTTTTGCTTTTGCTTTGCCTGTGCAAGCACTGACTTCTCACAGGAACCTGGGTCCCCCAAACCCTTGCGTTGGTGAAACACGCATTTGGCCCCAAGTAACAGGACATCCAGCTCACAGTAGCTTAAACAAATACGGGTTTATTTTTCTCATGCAGTGAGAAGTCTGAAACTAGGCAGCTGCCTGTATTGGTTTAGCTATCGGTGTTACCAGAGTGGGGGTCTCTGCCGTGCTCTTGGCCTTTCCTTCTTGTTTGTAAGATGCAGTTACAACTCTGAACATCCAAGGCAGGCAACATGAGGAACAGGCAGCACCAGCTGTACCTGTTTCCTTCTTCAGGAAAGCGAGTCTTCTTAGAAGACCTTGTGCCCATCCCTTCGGCCTCCACCCTCCGGGGATGTGGCTGGGATGGGTCACCACTGGCTGCAAAGCAGGCCGGGAAAGTTTTGGAGCTGCAAGGGAGAAGGAAGTTGGATGTGGGTGTTGAGTAGCTAATTGATGGAGTTTGCCCTTGAGTCTCAATAGATGTTCTAATTTAAGGAATAGCCCGAATTACAGAATTGTGTAATAGATAATCAAAAAACTTTCAAGCTCAGGCTTTATGTCAAATTAGGCTAAATCCTACATTTTCCCTTTCTAACGCTTTTATAACATGTAGTTTGATCCTTTACACATTTGGTCTTGAAATCTTATTTTGAATATTCACTTTGTCATGCTTAAGAAATGACTTCTTAAGCAAGAAAGAACCTGATTTCAGATCCTGTCCAAAGGATCTCAAATTCCGAATTGCTGGATTCCAAACCAGTGAGATTTTACTACACTTCTTTGAAGAACATTTATTTCTGCATAGATGTTTTTCATCTATGCTCACTTGGATGAGATTTACAGAGCAGGACTCAAAGAAAATGACCCTTTTCATTGAATTTTTCAAAAGTCATCATTGACTAGCATTATGGGTTCGTTTTTACTCACTAGCATGCATTGTTGGAAATACAAAATGCATTTAAAACAAAATTATGCAGACTGATTTCAAATAGGAAAATTAACACATATGGGAGTTATGTTTCTACAGAAATTCAATCTGTAAACTAAGAGGAAAAGTTAAAATAAATTGTGAAAAACAAGCAAATAATGTTTTTTACGGGTAACTTATGAGAGGAGCAGAGAGATGGAGAACACGGCACCCAACTGCTGGTGGTGGTTCTTTTTGGGAGGCAGGTTATGGCTCAAGGGGACTCGAGTTGTCCGTGTCTGCACTGAGACAGGTTACACGTGAAAGGGACATTGTTAATAATGATGCCAGGGTGAGAGGCATAAACTGGAATAGGTTCAGGCAAGTCACAATGGATAGTGACCCTAATTGGACCTGGATCTGAATTCCGGCTCAAAAATTACAGCTTCATTAATTACGAGAAACTTTCATTATTTGTATCCTATTTTTCTGAAATGGTTTATTTTGTCCAGTTTTGTATTGCATGTATAATTTGAAAACAAGTCAAATTATGGGATTTTAAAAACATGGATGATGTGAGGCTTGTACTTTAAAAATATCCAGAACTGAGTTAAATTTTTTTTTTTATTAGTGCTACCACTTCATGTAGCATACTGTCAGCTGATGGCAGTTTTAGCATTTACTTTTGTAGCATATTTTTGGTCATTCATCCAATATGAGTAATACTTATTAAATCCATGCTGTGTGTCAGATAATATATTACTGTGCCCATTAATCCATTACAAATGACCTCATGAGGTGAGTATCTTAGTCTAATTAAAAAGAAGAAAAATCTCTGTGAGGGTAAACGACTTGCCCAAAATCGCATGGCTGCTAAGTGTTGGGGCTTAGATTCAAACGCAAGTCCAGTGCTTTTTCCCTTATTGTGTGAGTATTTTGAATATTGTTTAACACAATTATCTTTATTTTTTAAAACGTGTGCTTAAAATATGTATTACATTCTTATGCGTGCTTTTTATTACATTTCAGGGCTAAATTATTATCATAGAAAAGCACCTCTAATTTTACAACAGTATTGGTGGGAAAATAAAAGAAGCCGCATAGAATTTTGCTCTATGGGAGAGATGTAAGAATTATAAACCTAGGATTTGAAGACAGAAAAAAAGTTAGCAATGCCAAAGCACTATTGTCATCAGTATAAGGTATTTGAAAATAGAAAAGCACATTCTTTTCTTTTCTTTTCTCTTTGCTTTCTTCCCTTCCTTCCTCCCCCCTCTTTTTTGTCTTTTTTTAAGGCTGCACCTGTGGCATAAGGAAGTTCCCAGGCTAGGGGTTGCATGGGAGCTGTAGCTGCTGGCCTACACCGCTGCCACAGCAAGGTGGGGTCTGAGCTGCGTCTGCGACCTACGCCACAGCTCACTGGCCTTGCTCAGTGGGTTGGATCCTTAACCCACTGAGCAAGGCCAGGGATTGAACCCATATCCTCATGGATACTAGTTGGGTTCATTACTGCTAAGGCACAAGGGGAACTCTAATACCTTTATTTCTAAGAAGATTTCCAAGAACCCTGAACTTTGCCACAGCACAGTTCATGGTATAATAGAGGTGATATGAAACAAGAAACATGCTGTACCTGCCAGAGGCGTTTAGTTCATTACTCAAGTCCCAGAGATACCGCTGTAAGTGATCTAACTTATAATGATCAGTGCAACCTGAAATGTTGTGATAAAGATCTCGTCTTTTTTACACCTTTAGATACAAAGTAACTAAAAAAGAATTCCAGGTCAGAAATAAATAACAGCTGTTTAACCATACACAACAACATTGCACAAACTATTCAGGACATGAGGCAGAGATGAGTTAGGCCTTGAAGAAGCAACGTTATTTGTGCTTTTTGGGGGCTATCAGTCTTTCATTACTCACTCCTTTTAAATGATTCTACTGAAAAATAGCTCAATACATTCATTTTCCTTAAGTTCCCTCAAAACACCAGAACTCTAATTTGCTAGTCATATTTTATCATTCATGACAATTGCTGCATAGAGTCGTGGTGGGGGAAGTCAGTGAGTGTTTTTGCCTGGCTGTTATTGTCTGAAGCAGGCCTGTTTTGGTGATGGGAAAATAGACTGATCAAGAGCAATTCATAGCATCAGAGATTCAATACAGAAATACAGGTCTTAGGAGAGATTTATTTTTATACTAGAGCAGTTCTCAGTTTTCTGTGACAGCAATGAAGACTACTGACCTAGATGTTTAAAACGGTGTATTAATCCATCCAGTTGGGTGAAGGCCATGGGGGTTGGATAAAACGGAAGCTCTTCAGTATGGTGGCTCCAGTTCCAGTGGAAACCACCTCTGCTGGTGACTTAGCAGTTGTCAGCCTGGCATGAATGGCAGGCAGTCAGGACAATGTGATTCTTAACACATGACCAACCTAGGATGCTGTGATGTGGTTGAGGACCACCAAGAATCATTTCCTTCTTCAGAAGAATAAGTAATATTTATGAACCCAACCATTTTGCTAAATGCTTCAGAAACAGACATTTCACATAATCTCCCAACAACTTTATGAGGTGGGTGTTATTATTTCAGTAGTATAAATAAAGGAAGAAGCTAAGGCTCACAGAGATCAAAGTCTCTTGCTAAAGTCTAACTATGAATAAATAGCTCAATTAAGTTTGAACTCAGGTCACTGGCTTCCAAGTTCCTTACTACCTTCTTTAGGTTCCACTGCTTCTCAGTGGCTGTGTACATATAAGAGAGTCTTATGGATGGATAGTCGGCTCAAAGGCAGCCAGCACACGTCAGCCTGAATTAAATTAGCAGGCATAGGGTCAGTGGTCCTTGGATCAACACGTAGTCTGTGTCTCGTTCCAGAATCCTCATAAAAAGTCTAAGCTCTTAGTGGTAGCTTGTCCAAGCCTCCTCTCTAGGTGTTCATGTTTGGGCTGCAGCTTCTGCTGGCTCCCTGGGGCACCAACTCCCCCGCGGCCATTGTGGTGTGGGGGACTGCCCTGCCACGGAGAGATCTTTACAAGCACGAATTTCAGATCCTGACTTTGTAGTGTAGACAACCGTAAGTTGGCTGCGTCGAGGTCTCCTTTTTTGATCTTTAGTTGCTCCACCTCCTTTCTCCTATGACCCTGCTCTCATGTAGGAGTAGCAGCTATGAACAGAACGAATGAAAACATGAGCCTCTACTGACAGAGAAGTCCTTTCTAGCAGCTCTCTGGGGTGACGTCCCGTCTCCACCCCCGCCGCCCGTAGCCCCTGGGCTGGGTCTCCTCTCTGTCCCAAATTAGCTGAGGGGCCTTCGTCAGCCCGTTCCACCTCGCTGAGCCTTGTTGAAAAAGAGCTAGCCTTGTAGGTGTCATGCGAGAGTGACTGGGCCTGGTGTCCAAGACAGCAGTCTGGATCCTGTAAGAGGCTCCAGACTTGCTACCAGTTACCCTACAGAGACCCACTCCCCACTGAGTGGCCTGAAATATAGAGAGATGAAGTAATGGAAGAATCTGAAACTATTCAAGGAATTCTAATTCCAACGATAGTGAAAATTCTTGCCTGGCAGGGGAGGGGCTCTCTCTTCTTTGCCCCCACAGTAGCTCCCTCGCAGAGCTTCCCTGCTGAGTTGGGTCTGTTTACATGTCTGTTTTCCCTCCTCAAGGACAAGGAATCAATTGTCATTTTTTTTTTTAATCCACGGTGCTTAACATTCAACCTGGCACACAGCAAGCACTCAATAAATGTTTAATAATACGGGTAAAATTTATTGAGCATTTCCTCTGTGCCACTGTTTTCAGCACCTGTGTACAGGCATACCCCAGGGATATTTGGGGTTCAGTTCTAGAGCACCGCAATAAAGGGAATTACACAAATTCTTTTTGGGTTCCCAGCGCATATAAAAGTTATGTTTACAATATTCTTTAGTCTATTGAGGATGCAATATTATGTCTGAAAAAAATGTACATACCTTAATTAAAAAATACTTTGCTAAAAAAATGCTAACCGCCATCTGAGCCTTCAGCAAATTGTTATCTTTCTACAATAGTCACACCAAAGATTGCCGATCACAGGCGACCATCATAAATACCACAATAATGAAAAAGTTTGAAATACCACGAGAATTAGTGAAACATGACACAGGGACAAGTAATGAGAAAACGCTGTTGGAGAAGTGGCATCACTGGACTTCTCGACACAGGGCTGCCACAAACTTCCAGTGAAAACAAATGTAGCGTCTACAAAACACAATAAAGCAAAGCACAATAAAATGAGATATGTCTGTCTATTAATTCATTTAATCCTCACAACAATAAAATAATCTTCTTTTATCCGTGAGGGAACTGAAGTTGAGGGAAATGAAATAACCTGCTTAGAGTCACACAGCCCAGAGTTGGAGAATCTGGTATGTGAACCCAGACTTTCTGACTCAAGACGGCTCTTAACCATTATACTTGACTGTTTGCTATATTAACAGCCCTTGCAGAAGACTTGGGCAATAAAGAAGATATCTGTGAGAAAGATATTATTTTATTATTTTATATATAATCTCAGTACCACCTAGAAGTAACTATACTTGGCATTTCTCATTCTGTGGGCGGTGGTATTTTGTATAGTTGAGTTTATACTAGAAACAAATGGGTAGCTATTTTTAATTTATAATCATTTTTAACAATAGAAATATCCTTGCATAAATGAATTGATCATTATTTACCCAAGCTCTCTCCCTTGACTGGGCACTGTATTATTTCTCCCTGTTTTGGATGATTCTGTAATTTTTTGTGCGTACTTTTTTTTTTGGTACAGATTATATTTTTGTGTGGCTCACAGAAAAGGATATTCTTGAGGTTTTTGATAGACACTGCCGAGTTACCTGCCGCAGAGTTTGTACTAATTTACACCCCCATCAGTGGGATCTGAGCAGGCCTTAGATGTTGGAGGGGGTTTGAAAGAGGGAAGTGCGAAGACTTAAAGATTCAGAGTAAGGAAGAGACAGCCCAGGAGACAGTGAGTTGCCTACTTCAAAGTGGCAAGGGTGGCTGGCCTTTGACACTGCTACTCTTCACCCACTTAGAAGGAGTGGAATGAAACAAAAGCTGCCCAACAAGGAAGTGGAATTCTGTTGTCTTAGGCTGCACTTCTATTGTCTAAGGATTTGAATGGCTCATTCTTGCTAAGTGTGGCAGGTCATTAGGCCTCCCTTCCTCAGCAGGCTGATGACATGTCTTAAATTTCATTAAAGAATAGTAAAACACACTTCAAAGGCAAAACAGTGCACCCTGAAAATACTCTTAGAATTGTCTCTCTTTCTGTGTGTGTACGCATGTGCATGTACATGTATGTGGGATGGTGGTAGAGTGGGGGCCGGGGTCCATTTGAGAACAGTTGCCATTAAGAGAAATCAACCAGTCAAAGGAATCCTCTTTGTCATTTTAGCGAGTTTTCCGAGCTTACTCTGTTAGGTTTGGCACACTGCCGTAGATGTGGGGCATCATGCTGAGGCCTTTTCTTTAATACCTGGGAGGCTCTCTCTAACCCCTGGTGCTTCAGGAGAGGATTTAGAAATCTGTAATGCACCCATTGCCTAACTTCGTGTCTTGTAAAATCCCGGTTTTAATTAGGTGAAGCCCTTACTTCTCTGCCTTTGCCTTGTACTCTGAGCGGGTCTCCTGGCTTTCCCACTCTCTGCTCCCTCTTTCTCTTTAACTCTCTAGCAATTATGTCTTGACTGCAGGGCAATCATATTTTCATTCAGGGGCTTCCTTTTTATTGTTTGTCTTCGCCAAAACGATGCTATTCACCTGTTTTTATCTGTGGACTTCTTTTTTTTTTTTTTAATTCCTAAGGACCCAGTGCGCGTTGCTTATTTTGGTAGCAAGATGAAAATGACCTCAGTTTCAGAAGAGCAGACCCAGCCACAATGGGAACGCCAGCCGTGGAAGCTACGGATTATTTTTGGTAAGAAATTGCATCCTTTGACTAAAAGAATAAAAATCCCCGGGAGAGAACTGGTAGCATTTTCCCTGGGCGTGTGAGAACTTTCATTCTGGCAAGGAACCTTGTAATTAACACCCTGGGCTTCAGAATCAGATAAACCTAAATCGGAGGACTGGCTCCACTTCATAGCTTATGAAACTGGCAGTGGTTTCAGAGTCTCAGTTGCTTCACCTGTGAAATGGGTGTAATGACATTTACCCCCGTAGGGTGGCTGGGAGGATTAAATGAGGTAAATCATGTAGGCCATTCAGCACAAGGCCTGGCCTGTGTGTTCTGTAAGTGTCGACCGCAATTATTTTGATAGTTAACCTTATCACCATCATTATTTGCCTGACTCATAAAATTTCTCGCTTGATCTGTCCCTTAGTAAGGACTCTTTTTTTTTTTTCTTTCTGAATGTAGTCTTGATTTTTTTTTTTTTTGATAATCTCCACATATGAAAAGGAGGGAATATCATTTTCCAGCAACCAGTTACTACTGTGCTGAGAATTACACGTTTCATGTGTTTTTCCTCCTTTTCCAGTTGTTTGAGTAACACCTATCTGTTTGCATGGCCCACCCAGTAGTTTTTGATTGTGGGGTTAACTGATCCCTAAGTGGATGGGGGAAACCGTGGAGACACCAGAGAAAATGTTTATGCAGAAGACAGCAGTTGCAGTACAAATTTGTATCCAGCTTGTAATGGAATCGTTCATTGCACTGCCACCTAGGCGCACAGTGCCTACATTTTCACTCCTACATACTCTCTCCTTGGGTACACACTCTAAAAACAATAAAATATTAATAATAAAAAGAGGGCCTTCCCGAAGATGCGGCATGTTATGACAAGTTGCAGGGTATTAACAGCAATTCTGCGAAATGTAATTTGAGGCATCAGTTTTCAGAAGAGCCTGCCCCAAATCTATGGCATGCTTGATTCACATTGGCTGCTGTGGTCTTACATGTCTCCTTGAATTTTTTCTCTCATTGTTCAACTTTGCTCGCGCCATTTTTCCCTTCCCTTTCCTCCCACGATCAGTGTCCCACTTGCATAAAGCGTCACATCTCTCAAAGCTTGGTTTCTCCATACCCAGCAAAGCGTTCTTTCTATTCTGTAATTCTGCGGGGTGGGGTGAAAAGCAAGGCTTTAAAGTCAGCAAGTGATTTTCTCTTGGTTTCTTTATCCTCTCAAATCAAGACCCTAATTTTTATTTATTTATTTTTTAATTTTTAAAATTTTTAAAAAGTTAAAATGTAGTTGATTTACAATGTTCCGTCAATTTCTGCTGTACCACAAAGCAACCCAGTCATACATCTGTATACATTCTAATTCTCGTATTATCTTCCATCGTGTTCTATCACAAGTGATAGGATATGGTTCCTGGTGCTATACCACTGGACCTCATTGCTTATCCATTCCAAATGTAGTAGTTTGCATCTACCAACCCCAAACTCCCTGCCCACCCCACTCCCACCCCCTCCCTGCTGCAACCACAAGACCTTAATTTTTAGTTAATCTGGGTCCTGCACTATTTTAATAAATTGAGAGCCTACACACTCAGTCTTCCTTTCCTGGGATGAACTGAGTACAAGACCGTAAAGCCACTTGATCATAGGAGCCAGAGCCAGGGGTTAGGTGTCTTAATTTCTATGCAGGCATCTCAGCTCCCTGGCTTCTGGCATCACAGCCTGCACAGAAGGCTGGCAGGCAGGCAGAGTGAGTGTGACTGGGTCCTTAAGTCCTCCCCCACCGTGTGCCCCCACCCCTCGCCACCCCCAAGAGGCAGGACTGAAAATGCTTGACCTTAAGTAGTAAAGAAAGGAGTCCATCTTTATATGCAGCCTCCAAGTGGGATCAAAATAATTGCCTTTTTTATAAATTTGCTGCTAAATTAAAAAAAAATTTTCTCATTCGTTCAATACCACTTTTTATGCAAGGATGACAAGTGTTCTCGTAATTTTCTCTTATAACAGTAATGCTTTTTTTAATCATTTTTTAATTTTTATTTTTTCCGTTATAGTCGGTTTACAGTGTTCTGTCAATTTCTACTATACAGCAAAGAGACCCAGTCACACATATATATGTATTCTTTTTCTCACATTATTCTCCATCATTTTCCACCGTAAGTGACTAGGTATAGTCCCCTGTGCTACACAGCAGGATCTCATTGCTGATCCACTCCAAATGCAATAGTTTTCATCTGTTAACCCCAGATGCCCAGTCCCTCCCCCTCGGCAAACACAAGTCCGCTCTCCAAGTCCCTGAGTTTCTTTTCTGTGGAAAGTTTCATTTGTGCCATATATTCGATCCCAGGTATAAGTGATACCACATGGTATTTGTCTTTCTCTTTCTGACTCACTTCACTTAGTATGAGAGTTTCTAGTTCCATCGATGTTGCTGCAAACGGCATTATTTTGTTCTTTTTGATGGCTGAGTAGTATTCCATTGGGTATATATACCACATCTTCTTGATCCATTCATCTGTTGATGGACATTAAGGTTGTTTCCATGTCTTGGCTATTGTGAACAGTGCTGCAATGAACATGCAGATGTATGTGTCTTTTTCAAGGAAAGTTTTGTCTGGATATATGTCCAAGAGTGGGATTGCTGGGTCATATGATAGTTCTATATTTAGTTTTCTGAGGTACCTCCATAGGGTTCTCCATGGTGGTTTTACCAATTTACATTCCCACCAACAGTGCAAGAGGGTTCCCTTTTCTCTACACCCTCTCCACCGTTTGTTGTTTGTGGACTTGCTGCTAATTTTTGAACCCTTGGTGGTGGTGGTGTGGGGGGGGACCACTCACCTTGTAGGTGAGAAACTGGGGAAAAAGGACTTTGATGGGTCAGGCTGTGTGCAAAGAGAAGGCATTTCAGACTCAGCTCACACGGCTTGGTCTGGGAGGAGAGAGCACAGAAAATCCAGGTGTGCAGGGATTACTTGCGGCTCATTCTTTGGTGGTTGGGGGTGCGAAGTTTGGAGAGACACTCTTGAAAATAGTAATATTAGCTAAACTTTCTTGAGTGATTATTGCATCTCAGGGACTGTTCTAAATGCTTCCCGCGTGCTGATTCATTGAATGTTCACAATGCGCTGGGTGTTATTATGCGTGCGTGTGTGTTGAGGTGAAATTCACATAACATGAAATTAAGCATTTTAAAGCCAACAGTTCAGTGATGTTCACGCCGTTGTGCAAACGCCTGCTCTGTCTAGTTCTAGAGCAGTCTCACGACCTCGAAAGGAGACCCCGTATCCTCTGCATTAGTTTCCTAGAGCTGCCCTAACAAAGTCCTGCAAACCGGGCAGCTTGGAACCGCAGCCATATACTGCTGTTGTCTCACACTCTGCGGGCTGGTGCTCCCAGACCGAAGCCTCTGCAGGGCCATGCTGAGACTGCTCAGGCTCCATCCTCGCCTCTCAGGCTCTGGTGATCCTTGGCTTCTAACCGCATCGGTCCAATCCTGTCTCCGTTTTCAAGCGGCGTTCTCCCTGTGCGTCTTCACGTTGCCTTTCCTCTGCCCGTGTGCCTCTGTGTCCAGATTTCCCCTTTTTATAAAGACAGCAGCCATGTACTGCTTTAGGCCCATCTTGAGGACATGGCTTTAACATGATGACCTGCCTGCCAAACTCTCTTTCCAAATACCGTCATATTCTGAGATACGTAGGGCTAGGACTTCAATACATCTTTTCTTTTTTTATTGAAGTGTGGTTGATCCACAGTGCTGTGTTCATTTCTGATGTGTAGCACAGTGATTCAGTTGGACATATATATGCACTCTTGTCCGTTATGTTTTCTCTCAGGATGTTGAATATAGTTCCCCGTGCTGTACAGTAGGCCTCGTTTATCCATCCTATGTGGAATAGTTTGCATCTGCTAACCCCAAACTCCCACTCCATCCTTCCCCCACCCGCCTCTCCAGGACGTCAGTGTAGTTTTTGGAGAAGCACAATTCAACCTATAAAACATACGAGGCAGTTACTCCTCGTTCCTCTCAGCCCCTGGCAGTCATCAGTCTGCTTCCCGTTTCTGTGGATTTCCCCATGCTGGGCATTTCTTTTGAATGAAACAGTACAATATGGGACCCTTCGTGTCTCACTTCTTTCACATACCATAATGCTTTTGCGGGCCATCCATGTTGTAGCCTGTGTCAATACTTATTTCCTTTTATGGGTGAATGGTATTGTACTTGTTTTTCAAATTAAGACACCGAGGCACATAAAGGTTAATGACTGCATCCAGGATTACACGAGGAGGAGGTACCAGAGACGGGACTGGACCTTTAGAAGATTCCTTGGACAGCCAGTGTGTCCTCAGGGAGCATTGCCTGTAAGGAGCCCTGAGCAAAATGAGCAGCAGAAAGAGTAGACCAGCAGCCAGGAGACGAAGATGGGGGGTGCGACCTTTCCGACAGCCGGAGGGGTTCCCAGAGCCTCTTCAGAATGGTGTGTGGTACTCAGTTTTAGGGGGTTTCCTTCTCCATGCTGGGCACCCACCTTCTCCATTCTTCTCAAACCTGCAGGAAACCCTTTCTCACTGTACCCTTTGGTATCAAGATGCTTTGAGGAAATAATGCAGGGCAGCACCCTGAGTGGAGATAGGAATTTGGATTAAAAGGTGACCTGGAAAGTGTAATCCATGGACATTTTACAAATTAATGGATGTCTGACTAAGCTCTTGTGTTGAAGTTTTAAGAGAAAGTGGGATCCTGGGGCAGAATTGGGTGGGCAGGGAGCTGTAGGATTTAAGGACGGACCGACACAGTTTTGTGTAATTATCTTGATGTCACTCAGAAGCTTTGATATATCAAAAGTAGACCCGCGGCTCTCCCCACCCAGACCCGTCTCCCCTTGGACCGGTGCACAGTAAAGTGGAATGTGCCGCAAGAGAAGATGTATTAGTTGTTCCTGTGCCAGGTCAGTTCCAGAGCAGTCCAAAAGCTTTAAAAATTGCAAGGGCCCATTTGCCAAGCCGGAGAGATGTGGTTCTCCACAGGCAAACCAGTGCTGGACTTGAGGACTTCCGGGAGCGGAGTCAGCATCCTGGCTTCCTAGGGCTGCTGTCACAAGCGTCGCTAAGTCAGTGACTTCAGACGACAAGTTTATCCTCTCATGGTTCTGGAGGCTAAGTGAGGTGTCGGCAAGGCTGATTCCTTCTGGAGGGATCTGAGGGTGAGCCTGTTCCTCTCAGACAGGAGTGGCCGCGGACCATGGACCCCTCCGGTATAAGTGGTCAGTGATGGGAGAATCACAGTCCTTTGTCAGTATCCACAGGGGTTTGGTTCCAGGACCCAAGGATACCAAAATCTGAGGATGCTCAGCTCAACTCCCTTACGGTTCGGTGGTGTGCTTGAGACAGTTTGAGTGGTCGGTCCCACCGTGGAGTGTAGACAAGGTGATTTGAATGCTCTTGCAGTTGCTCTCAGTGGCTTGTCATCTATTGCTCTGTGTAACTCTATAATCTAAGCTTTTATCTTGTGATAATATTGGGATTTTTTTTGGTTCTGTTTTTAAAAACTCAGCAGCACTGAGCTTAAGAAAAGTTCATGTGTATTGAAAAGCTCAGTATTGGAAACTTGCTAAAGAATATTGATGAATGTGAAACTTATAAAGAAGCATCACCATGTATTTAAAAACTTAGTAATAACTCTTTTCAGATAGTTATGCCTGGCGGTGGCGATTTCACACGTGCAGTTCTGTTTTTATATCACTCTGGGGAGTATGACTTTTCAGTTCGGTAAAATGATTATTCTTCCAAGTTAATTTTGCCTTCATTTCTTCTTGTGTGCATAGGAAAAGTAAAGGGATATTTATTAGTGGAATAGCTCCATTAGCAGAAGAAGAAAGTCACAAATAGTTAAGTGATGCAGTTTTATTATCAGTTTTTTCAAGAGAAAGCGAGTTAATTTAAATAATGGTTTGATCATTTTTTTTTCATCCAATTCATGGACTCAGAGTAAAGCTTTTGAAAGATCATTCTGTCAAAGATATGGCATCTGACGTCATTGTAATTTATCACTTTGTTTAAAAAGAATTCAGGAGTTCCCGTCGCGGCACAGTGGAAATGAATCTGACTAGCATCCATGAGGATGCAGGTTTGATCCCTGGCCTCGCTTGATGGGTTAAGGATCTGGCGTTGCAGTGAGCTGTGGTGTAGGTCGCAGACACAGCTCTGATCTGGCGTGGCTGTGGTGTAGGCTGCCGGCTACAGCTCCGATTCGACGACACCTAGCCTGGGAACCTCTATATGCCACAGGTGCAGCCCTAAAAAGACCAAAAAAAACAAAAAAACGAAAAAGAAAGGAAAATTCACCAATAAGATGGTGGTGATACTACAAGTAAAGATTTTGGTGGAATGGAGCATCACGGGGAAAATAGTGCTACTATTAAGAAACCTGTGGAGCAGAAAGATACTTGGAAAAAGATGTAGTGCATTCATAGTTTGAAACTGCATCCAAACAAGCTGTGATTGTCTACCAACAAATAGAAGCAATAGTTGACAGACCTTATATATATTTTTATTTATATGCAGAGTTATTGAGCTACAAAGTATTTGTGAGAGAGATGATTTTCAATTAAAAAGTGCTTCAACCTTGGCAGGATGTGCTTTTTAAAATTATTTTCTGCATGTTCTTAGATTTTAGAAATGTTTGCGCCTTTGAAGTGCTGCTTTGTAAATCAACTCAAGTATAAGACAATACATAGTGACCTTTTACTTAAAACACATATTTTTTTTTTGGAAGTAAATGACTCCTCTACATTTGGTTGCATTTTGTTTAAAATCAGTTGGTAATCTTTAATCAAGTATTCAAGGAAAGGTGAGCCAAAAGACTTCACTTCTGGAAGCTTTTAGGAAAATGTAATTATTGAAAACAAAATTTGTGCCTATGAAAATCGAAGGAGTTGAAGAAATTAAATAATTAAAAAAAATTTTTTTTTTGTCTTTTTGCCTTTATGTAGAGCCGCACCCGCGGCATATGGAGGTTCCCAGGCTAGGGGTCTAACAGGAGCTGTAGCTGCCGGCCTTCACCACAGCCACAGCAACGCGGGATCCAAGCCGCGTCTGCAATCTGCACCACAGCTCACGGCAACGCCGGATCCTTAACCCACTGAGCAAGGCCAGGGATCGAACCCGCAACCTCATCGTTCTTAGTCGGATTCGTTAACCACTGAGCCACAAAGGGAACTCCAAGTAATTTAAATTTGAGGGTAAATAATTATGCTTTGAAATGTTTCTTCTGGGAAGAATATTTTGATGGAGCTTTTATTTTTTTTTATTTTTGTCTTTTGTCTATTTTGGGGCTGCACCCGTGGCATATGGAGGTTCCCAGTCTAGGGGCTGAATCGGAGCTGCAGCTGCCAGCCTACACCACAGCTACAGCAACGTTGGATCCGTAACCCACTGAGCAAGGCTGGGATCAAACCCGCGTCCTCAAGGGTACTGGTCAGGTTCGTTAACCACTGAGCCACGACAGCAAATCCATCGACGGAGCTTTTATGTTCAATTGGATGAGTTTATACTCTGTACTGGAATGGAATGAAATTGTGTGTGGGGATCTATGATTTTGTAGCATCTAAATTTGGTAAAACATTAAAAAAAATCCTAAACAGAAGCAACTTCCTTGATGAATTTTCCTCATAAAATATTTGTCAGTTTTCCTGAATGATTAAATAGTAAAGAAAAAAGTAGATTATTTTGCATTTATCAGAATTACTTCTTCACTTAGCAGGTACCTCAGCATCTGTAGGAAGAATATTTTCTTATTTAAAAATACTGTGGCCCACTGAGAAGAGTCAGTTGATGGTGTCAACAATTTTAAGTTTACAGACTATGAAATGCATCTTTGAAAATGATTGCAGGCAATTTTTCAAATAGAAATAGATATACATATTAAAAATATGTTCTTCAGAAAAATACCTGTTACATGGTATTAGACATCGATGTGACTCCAGAATTACATGTGTATGAAATAAGAATACTATTCTGCATATGTTATTTTTAACTGTTTAGTCTAATCCAAAATGCTTTGCTTTAATGGATACCGATTATTTTTTACTTAAATGCTTTTATTTCTGAAAATAATTTTTGACTGGAACTATTTTATAGGCCTACCATTATAATAAAATCAATGTGTCAAAAAAAAATAAGAATTTTCTCTCTTTTCACTTTCAGAATTGTCCCAGTGTGGATAACAAATTATGTAGTTACATAGTAGTTAATATGGTTGCATATTAGATAGATGCCTATTTTGAATGCTTTTAAAATTTTACTTACTGTAATTAATTAATGACTGCACCCGCAGCATATGAATGTTCCCTGGCCAGGGGTTGGACCCATGCCACAGAAGTGACAATGCCAGATTCTTAACCACTGGGCCACCAGGGAGCTCCTTGAGTGTTTTGGAAAAACTCCTCCTGCCTCATTGATGACTTTAGACGATGACCCAGTCATCCACCCATTTCCAGATTCCTGAACGGCAAGAAGAAAAGACGCCTGTTGATTCCTTAGTTAGGAAGTGGATGTACGTCGGGAGCTGGGTGGTCTCTCTCGCTCCTTCCCTAGCTCACTTTGTTGTTTTGTTTTGTTTTTAATTTATTATTATTATTTTTTTTGGCTATCAGATCCCATTTATTTTTTTTCCATTACTTAATGAATTTTATTACAGTTATAGGTGTACAAAGATCATCACAACTCAATTTGATAGCATTTCCATCCCAAACCCTCAGTGCATCCACCACCCCCCAGATTGTCTCATTTGGAAACCACAGGTTTTCCAAAGTCTGTGAGTCATTATCTGTTCTGCAAAGAAGTTCATTGTGTCCTTTTTTTAGTTTCCACATGTAAGCGGTAGCATTTGATGTTGGTGTCTAGTTGTCTGACTGGTTTCACTTTGCATGATAATTTCTAGGTCCATCCATGTTGCTATAAATGTTGTTATTTCGTTCCTTTAATGTAATATTCCATTGTGTGTATGTACCATATCTTCCCTATCCACTCCTCTGTCGATGGGTATTTAGGTTGTTTCCATGACTTGGCTATTGCATAGAGTGCTGCAATGAAAACTGGAGTACATGTGACTTTTCGAGTCATGGTTTCCTCTGGATAGATGCCCAGGAGTGGGATTTCCCCAGCTCACTTTGACTTCTCTCTCCCCACAGCTACACGATATGATACCGACTACTACCTCTCGCTCGGGCAGCTCAGCATTGAGTAAGTAAGCACTTAAAAACCCGTTCATTTATTTGGTAATTGTATTTGCATTTCCTGTGTATCCTTAACAAATTATTTTATTGCTGATTTATATTACTGTGTATAGTTCCTTTTCATGTAGAAGGAAGATTTAATTCTTCCAGTATTGTAGCATGCTGCACACAAGCATATTCACTAATGAGTTCATTAAGAGTTAAATAAGTAGGTAGTTTGTGTTCTAAATGCTTTACGTATGCAGAAATCCACAATGCATTGTTTATAGGTGATTAAGGTATATAGGTGATATAGGAAACACATTATTATTTTTTCCTTTAATAGAATATGGACTTCTGCTACCCACAAATTCCCTGTCCAATGGCATTTCAGGTACAGACTGGACTCGGGGACCTTGTTATCTATTGAATGACTTATTTATTTATTATATTCCGGCCTGATTGAGATATAATTGACATCTAACACTGCTTAAGCTTCAGGTGTACTGTGTGTTGGTTTGGTACACTCATACATTGCAGAATGATCACTGCTATGGTATTAACTAACACCTCCATCACTCTGAGTGACTGTTTAAAATGCCAGGCACTCTCTCATCCCTGGGAATTCAACAATGAACACAGTCTTTGTCCTTGCAGAGCTTACCTCTTGTGGGGGGAGAAGAACATGAAGAGAAACAGAGTATAAAATATGTCAGGTGCAGATGTGTGTTAAAGAGAAATATCACCCAAGCCAGGGTGACACAGATGTGAGGGAGGGACCGTCTGAGAAATGGTCCAGCAGAGAGACTGAAGCGAGGTCTTGAAGTCAGCCACTGGGATATCTGAGGGCTGGACCAGAGCTGAGCCAAGGATGCTTGCTGTGCTGGGAGAAGAGTGGAGTGGGTGGCGGGGAAGGGGAGATCTTGGAGGATCTGGAAGACCAGAGAGTAAGGCCTTTGGATTTTACCCTCAAGGAGAAGGGCAACCACTGCAAGTTTTGCACTGGGGAGTGTCCTAAATATAGCCTGCACTTGCAAAGGACCATTCTAGCTGTGCTATAGAAAAAATACTCCTTGTGTGTGCATGCACGCGTATGTGTGCATGTATGTGTGTGCACATGATGGGAACAGACAGGTAGAAACAGGAGACTGGAAGGACTTTTGCTTCACCCGGACAACACACGATGAAGGCTGAGACTAGGGTAGTTGCACTGGGAGTGGTAGGAAACGGTGGTTCCAAGTATATTTTGAGAGCAGAGCTGACATGATCTGTGACGAATTGGAGGCAGGAGAAACTTGAAGTCTTTTGGCTGAGGTCTTACAAAGGAAGGGGTTGCCATCTGCCGAGCAGGAGATGATTGAGAGAAGCAGGTTTGGGTGGGGTGGAGTGGGGGAGTCAGGGGTTCGCTTTCCAGCATGTTAAACTGGAGGCGCCTCTAAGGCGTCCGGGTGGGAGTGCGCTGGTTGATTACGTACCTTCCTGTGCCCGGCGACGTGGTCGGTAGGTCGGCGCTGCTAGCGACGCCCGTCTCCTCCGCGGAGGATTGCTGTGAGGAGTCAGAGTTAGCAGCTTGCGGTACTTGGCCAGAGCTCACGGGAACCACTCAGATGTTATTGTCATGAATAGCCTTGATGAATTCGCATTTTCTCAGAAAATTCGAAAAGGACATGCCACGTACTTCAGTGCAATAGAGCCCGTCCCTAGAGTCATAGAATTAGAGCCAGAAGTGATCTTTAGTCTCCACTAATTCCACCCTCATTTTACGGCTGAGACGACCGATGGATGGCCAGGGACCATGAGGCTCGTGGCCAGTCTAGAATCCGGGTCTGGAATCCAGGGCCTGGGCCCCTCCAGCCTGTCATTCTCCCACGACATAATGCTTCCCACGGAACAGTTTCCCCCCAGGGTCTAGACGTTAAGGGGTGTTTGTTAACAGCCCAAAATGATTTTCATGCCTAGCAAGGCTTCTCGAAGAGCAGGGAGCAGTCTGGGCCCAGGAAGAAGGCGGCGTGTGGGTGAGGTTCACATCTCACAACCTGCTTAGAAGTGAGAGGTGTGGGAGCAGTGATCTAACACGTCATAAGCCCCCGGCGACCAGGCCTCGTCGTCCCCCCTCTGCTAGGAATGCTTTTTTCCGTTGTGAAAATATCATGGGATCCAGTGTCCTCCGTCGTGTGGGCCCGCTCCGCAGGGAGAAGGGATGGCACACAGAGATAGCGGCCAAGTCGGTGCCCCCGTGTGGTTCCTTTTCCTCCCGTCTCAACTCCTCTTGCCCTTCACCCTCCAACTTCCAGGTTAATGCTGCTCAGGGGTTACATGCGTGTGATCTTTTCCATTCATCTTCAGAGGGTAATTAATGCATACTTCATCCTTGAGCCCTTTTAAGAGTCTGAAGTTTCTGCAGAAGGGCTTTGTGGCAGGCCTGGAAGTGAGTGCATCAGAGCCTTTTCCATTAAGACCCGCTGCAGCTGTGAGTGCAGGAAGGCCGGAGGCTGGAGGATTCCCAGGGCTTTCTAACTTCTCCCAGAGTGAGGACTTTGTGCCTCTGAACCCAAGGAAAGGAGCAGCCTCCCTTCTTGCCCGTGGGAACATGCCCTCTGCCCATTGTGCTCATGGTCAAGCTCTCCTCCCTCCAGAAGCCCCAGGCTCTGCTTTGTGGTCTAGCCCAGCGCGTGTTGGGGAGCTGGGGGCAGTGGGGAGCAGGCTGGGTGTTGAGAGGCCCCAAGGGGCAAGGGGTCAGACTCTGCTTCCCTGTCAACGTCCACCCCTCCAACCCCCAACTTGGTGACAAATGCTAATTTTGTTTGTAGCAGAAATGTTACAAATTCCTAATGAACTAGTGAGACGGAAGAGAAGCTGACTGAGTGGGGCTTTTGGGAGAGTTATCGCTCTTCTTTTCTTTAAAAAAAAAAAAATTCTATGAGTTCCTGTCATGGCGCAGTGGTTAACGAATCTGACTAGGAACCATGAGGTTGTGGGTTCGATCCCTGGCCTTGCTTAGTGGGTTAACGATCCAGCGTTGCCGTGAGCTGTGGTGTAGGTCGCAGACCCAGCTCTGATCTGGTGTTGCCGTGGCTGTGGCATAGGCCAGCAGCTGTAGCTCCAATTCGACCCCTAGCCTGGGACTCAACATGCAGCGGGTGTGGCCCTAAAAAAAAAAAAGATTCTGTTGGAGTATCTTTGACTTACAGTGTTGTATTACTTTTAGGTGTACAACAAAATGATTCACTTATACAAATACATGCATCTGAGATATTGCTTTTCTGATTAAAAAAAAAAAAAAAGCCCGGGTCCAGAGTAGAAATTTTGATTGTGAAACTGGAAGGTGCCAAGGCAGAGGGACACAGGAGTCGGGGGCCGGCTGTCCCTAAAAATGTGCTGGACCAGTTCCTCCCCTGGACCTCTTGGGAGATGAGAGGAAACTGTCCCCACTCGAGCAAGCGGAGATCTGGGAGTTTTGATCTTGCCCCTGAGCGCAGCCCTGACCGCGGCCTATGTCTCCCTGCTGCAGGTGGAAGCTTGGCTTCTGTGTGGCCTTAGGAACTGCACTTGAACTCTGAGCCCCAGTTTCCCCATTTCCAACATGAGGACAGTACTTTCTTCCCTGCACACGGGTCCCGAGCGAGTTCCAGGGACTTCTGTAAGTGTGACCGCAGCGGCCACTGCTGTTGTCGGTCTGGTCGCCCGAGGCTAGGCCCTGCCCCTCTACGGGGAGTGGGGAGATGATGTGGATCAAGGCAGGTAAGGAAGGAAGGGGCTTCTTGGCGGGGGGGGGGGGGGGGGGGGGGGGGGGGGGGGGGGGGGGGGGGGGGGGGGGGGGGGGGGGGGGGGGGGGGGGGGGGGGGGAGGAACAGGCCAAGAGGGGCACTGTCTCTGAGGACAGATTGGTCTCTGAGGCCAGCACCAGGAAGCAGACCCAAAGGTGTGAATTCGCCTGAGGCCGGCTCAGCTAAGCTTCCTGGGCAAGAAAGCAGGGCCTGTGTGTGGGTGGAAGCACTTGCGTGGCTGCAGCTGGGGGTGGGGGTAAGCACTGGGGCTGTTGGTGCGTCCTCACACTTGCGTTGTAGGGATGATGAAAAAAGTGTATGTGTGTGTGTGTGTGCACGCGCGTGCGCGTGCCCACACGTACCATGTCAGGCCTTGAGCAGTGGTAGGTCAGAGAGTCGTCTTTTAAAAACGGAAATCTAATTTATCACATCCCTATTTTAAAAACCCTCTGCTGCTGCTAGGCCCATATCCAGAAAGAGGATTGGGCAGTGACAGCTAAGGGATACAGGTTTCTTTTTGGGGTAATGAAAAGTTTCCCCAGTGTGGTGATGCAGGTAGCACTCTGTGAATACACAGCAAGTCATCAAATCGTACCCTTTAAATGGATGAGTTATATGGTATTTAATTCTATCTCAAGAAAGTTGTTTAAAAAGAGAAAAAGAGGAGTTCCCATCAGAGTGCAGCGGTTAACGAATCCGACTAGGAACCGTGAGGTTGCGCGTTTGATCCCTGGCCTTGCTCAGTGGGTTAAGGATCCGGCGTTGCCGTGAGCTGTGGTGTAGGTTGCAGACACGGCTCGGATCCTGCGTTGCTGTGGCTGTGGCGAAGGCCAACATCTACAGCTCCGATTAGACCCCTAGCCTAGGAATCTCCATATGCCGCAGGTGCGGCCCTAAAAAATGACAAACCTCCCCCCCCAAAGAGAAAAAGAATGCTTTGTTAGTTTCTTATTGCCAAGGATAAAATGTCTTCTGCAGCTGCCTTCTGCTGGCCATTCTGCTCTGATGTCTGACCAGTATCTGCTTTGCCCTGATGCATATTTACCTCTAGTCATGGAAACTGTCATGTGGCTTCAGGTTTCTGGGTTGTGGAGCCTGTGGATCTCTCTGCTTTGTTTGGTGGAATCCTAGCTCTGGTCCTGCAAAGCGAATCTTGAGCACCTACTGTGTTTCTGGCAGAGTGCCGGGCACCTGCTTTATGTCAGGCACAGAATCGGGCACTGTAAATACGTTTTCTCATTCCATCTGTGAATGAAACCCACGCATGTGTTAGATAGGAAAAGTAACATTTAGCTGCTGTGACAAGCAACCCTATAATCTCAGTGGGCTAACACAATAAGGTTATTTTTTGTTTATATCATAGCCAGTGTGTGTGGTGTGTGTGTGTGCATGCACGTGCATGTGTGTTGATGGGGCTGGGGGGTTCTGCTCTTTGTAGTCACTGAAGGACCCGGACCCCTCCGTCTAGTGGTTTCACTTCCTGTAGGGCCGCCAGGTCCTCTGCTGGGTTTTGCATCCAGCTGGCCGAAGAGAATCCAGGAAAGATTGTGGGAGAGGTTTCAGAGGCCAGTCCTGGAAGCGACATTCAGCCCTCCTATCCACCTTCCATTAGACAGAGCTCATTCCTGTGGGCACAGCAGGCGAAGGATGGCAAATGTCTAGTTGTTACCCAGAGAGACCGTGAACTAGATTTGGTGAACACTCAGCATTGTGCCTGTCACAAAGAGACCATTGTCGTTGTCACGATTTTTCAGACTGGCTACTTTTAGCTGTCTCCTAGCCAAACAGTAAGCTTTGCCCCGAGAGAAAGTTAGTCTTTTGCTGTTCCCCAGTTCCCTGTACCATGCTCAGTACTCGGCACGTCCCTCTTGTGTCGGATGGAACTGGAGAAGCTAAAACTTGCCGTGGGGTGACAAGTGGTTCCTAACACATCCTCACTTCTCTGCGACCTGGCGGTTTTCCACTTGAGCTGGCAGCCCTTCCCCTCCGCTGGAAGTTTGGCAGTGGAGTCCCTGGCTCCCACCCAAGGCTGGCGGTGCACAGACTCTTCCTCAGCAGGTGGGCAGCCCAAGGTCCTTGGGGTGCTCCCTCTCTGCGGTTCTTCAGTGGGATAAGGAAGGTCTAATGATGCAGGTACATGTAAGGGAAGAGAGGGTGGAGGGGAAAGACAACGACGCTGTTGGACCTGGTGGTTCTGTCCTTCTCCTTAAGGAGAAAGAATAGAGGGTTGTCCCAGAGCAGAGCATTCTTGATTTACGATGAACTGATAGCTTTAGAGGAAAACATTGCCCCTCCTCTCACCAGGCAAGCTCAAGCCCAGGTTCATGTGTTGGTCTTGGGGGGCTCCACCCTCACCCTCTGGTTCCTCCCTGCCGTGTGTAGATGTTATCCGTGGTCCTTCAAGGATATTCCATCCTTTTCCTCCTCCTGGGTCCTTTCACTGAAATTTGATCTTGTTCCTGACCCAAACCCTCAACTCAGCAGTGCAAACGTCTCTTTCTTTCTTAATTGTGCCCCACCACCACCACCTGGCCGTGACCTAATCTGTGGTTATCATCGTGGATATCTGAGAATGGATACAAATGAAGGAGAGAGGGGTGAAGGGCTACATGAGGGGGAAAAAAAGGCCCCAGAGAATGGAAATCATCAAAAACAGAGGCTGGAGATACGGCTTAAAGAGCTCCATCATTATTAATTTAGGGAGCTTAAAGAGGGTTGGCGACAAGAAAAGGGCAGTTAAAAAAAAAAAAAAAAAACAATCCCAGTGACAAGGCTGCCAAGCCTGAGAAGGCTGTTGTTCCTCTGAGAGTCAGGATGCTCACAGGCCTCTCGTTTCCTTTGTTTTCCCACCAGGCCAGGGAGGGCATCGTGCGGGCATCAGTCCCCAGGAGGCACACGGGGCAGAGCAGGCCTGCAGCAGCGGCTGGGCCACCCCTGCAGGTTGCTGGCAGGACTTAAGAAGGCTCAGCAGTGCTGGGCACTCTAATGGGCATGTCTGATCGAATACAGAAACTCTTTAATCACGGGTCTGGCCTTGACACTGACCAGTCAGAGTGGAAGTCACCTACCACACTGAATCAGAGCATGGGCAGGCTCCCCGTGCCAAGCCTCACCTGTTTAATAAAGCTGCTGGGTTGTCACAGTGGAGCTGGGGATTCAGAAGAGGGTTGGGGGCTTCTGAGGCAGTGGGTGGGAGAAGGGCTTGGAGAGGGGTTTTCTTGGTCACCCAGAAACATCTCATCCACATCTTAATGAATCCAGCTGTCCCAGGGCACGCCTGCTGATTTCCCGCCTTGGACCATCACCCCCGTCATTCGTGCTTCTGTGAGGACTGAGCCACTGTCCAGCCAGGGCGGCACTAGGTCTCCTTGGTGGGATCCTTGGTAGGCTCTGTTGGAGAAAGTTCATCGGGCGTTGGCAGCTGACGATTTCCAAGAGTGCAAGTTTCAAGGTCTCCAAGGCCAGTTACCCTTGACCTTTCTGACTTCCCGGAATGTGTTTTTCCCAGGGAGGCCCCCTCCCTCCCCCACGTAGTCCCCTTTGGTCTCTTTCCCTCTGGGGGCTCTTCCTCTCCGTTCCTAGGGCAGGTCCCGGGTATTTTAATCAAAGGCAAGGAGAAGGCAGCTCCTGGCTTGTCATTAGGATGATAGGATGTGAAATGACCACTGGATTGTTTTCATTTCTCCAAGACAGCAGCCCGGTGTTCTGCGTTGTCAGCTCATTAGAGGATGTCACTGAGAAATGCAAAACAGCCCAGCTCCAGCACCATCAGCCCCTTCTAATTCCCTCAGCTCAGGACCTGAGAGCTGGAGCACGCTAATCTGATTTCATCACCAGGGCAGTGCACTTTTTATTGGGCTCACTCAGAGGTGGCTGCAGGATAAAAAAAAAAAAAAAAAATTCAGGCACTTTTTTTTTTTTTTTGCAGCTAGAAGGTATGTTTCCACAGATATATATATATCCTCAAGAAATCTATCTGTCTCTGTGTTAGGTTCAACCTTGTTCTTGTTCCAGAAAGGATTTAAGGTTGATTGCAACCTGACATGCTTCAGCTTAGACCTGAGATGGGTAGATCTGAGATATTAAACTCTCTAAGAAAAGAGAAATTAGGTGATAGTAATCCCCTTCATAAAAGGATCCTCAACATTGAGCACGTGACACACTTTCTGACTTTCCAGTATAATTCAGGCTACCTACATTTATAATAAAGTCAGGGGTCCTTTACTGAAGCAGAGTACGTTCGGAATTGCCTCACAGTGCTTCTCACTCTTTCTCCTA
This sequence comes from Catagonus wagneri, assembly GCA_004024745.2. Classification (NCBI taxonomy): domain Eukaryota; kingdom Metazoa; phylum Chordata; class Mammalia; order Artiodactyla; family Tayassuidae; genus Catagonus; species Catagonus wagneri. The sequence goes on from PVHT021183524.1 coordinate 24,580,592, forward strand.
AAATACCCCGATGCCAGGGGACTGGGGGTCTCTGCACCCCAGGTCTAAAGATGGTTCGGGGGGTTCTGCTGCAAGAAGGGGCTTCCTCAAAGTCACATATTCTAAATACGAGAGGTGCTCTGGCCTGCCATTCTGTAATCTGTGTAACATAAAACTCATACCTGGGCTGTGGCATTAAAGAAGTTTCTCTCATCTGCCTAGCCCTTCAGAAGGGCCGACATTCTTTGTGGTCTCCCCTGCCTGCCTGCAGCCTCTGCCTGCAGCACTTGTTTTCCCACCTGCAGCCAAGGACAAGGGGCCTGGGAAAGTCCTAGCCTTGGAGAGAGAGACCAGAGGCCTGGAGTTCAGGCCAATTCTGGCATTTCCAGGTCTTCTTGGCCCTCAAGATCCAGTCTATTTTGTCAGTTTGTTTTCTTTATTGAGCTTTTCAGGACAGCCTGTTCCATTTCCAGGCTGGGTGACCAAAAGAGAGAATCTGAAAACGAGGGTGGGTGTAATGCCAGTTTTCAGAGTTTTCCATTTGCCTTAAGTTTGGGGTGCAGTAAAACCACTCTTCTGAGTACAGTTGACTCTCGGACAACGCAAGTTTGAACTGCACAGGTCCATTGATATAAAGATTTCTTTCACTAAATACCCGTTACAGTACTATATGCTCTGGGCTTGGTTGAAGCTGTGCATGTGGAACCACGTATCCTCCAGGCCGATGGTAAAGTTACACGCGGATTTTCGACTGTTAGGAGGGCTGGCGTCCCGACCCCTGTGTTGTTCTAGGTCAGCTGTATAAATTCTTCCATGTGTAAAACATAACACAGAAAATTCTGCCCTCAGAGAGAAATAAAATATGATGAGGGCTGTTTATGTTTTGACATGCACGAGTCCCTCTAGGCCCCAGGTGGTGGTTGCTAAATACCACAGCAAGGAACCAGGGCTCCTTGGAGCAGCGGCTGATTCCAGTCGAGGAGAGTAAATACACAAGTTGACCCTGGAAGAGCTTGTCATCTTGAAATGCAGGCAAACTTCTAAAGACCACAAGGGTGTGTCCAAAAGACTCAGAAACCAGCATTAAGGGGATGCAATCAGCAAAATCCAGAGCGAGTCAAGTGCTCGCGACACATGACCTGGTTTATTCAGCAAAAATTCGTAAGGAGTAAGCAGTGTTAGGGGAGGAGCCTTCAGAGGAGAAGAGCGTTGTGATGAGGGTCATATCGACCACTTATGCAGTCGAGCTCTTAGTTGTATCCCATTTTAAACAAACTTAAAAATCGTAAGATTCATGAGAAAATTGAATGACATTAAGGAATTAATACTAGTTGTGTTTTGTTCTTTAGCTGTGATAATAGTATTGTAAATATATATTTTTAAAAAGTCCTTCTCTTTTGGAGATGTGTGCTGGTGAAGTGTGTGTGTGTGTGTGTGTGTGTGTGTGTGTATGTGTGCGCGTGTGTTGTGTGATATCTCTGTGGAGATTAGACATAGAGACTTAGTTCAGACCAGTTTGTTTTTGTTCTGGTTTTGGCAAGAATCTTAAAGGTGGTGCTGAGACCTCCCATCCAGAGATGCACAAAGTCCAGCTGTTGCTCTTTTTATGATGTCATCATATTGTGTGCTGAATAGTTTTAGATGAAATAACAGGAAGCCTGGGATTTGCTTTAAGGTATTCCAGAGAGAGGGTGTATAGATGAAATAACTTTGGCCGTGTATTGATAATTGTTGAAGGTGGTTGATGAACATTGAGTTCGTTGTGCTTTTCCTGTGTTTGACTGTCTTTGTAATAAAAAAAAAATTTTTTAAGTTAAAACGGTGCATGAGCCCTCAGGGGAACATTAAGAGAAGGTTGCCGTAGTCCATCCCATTTGCGCTGCCTGGCAGGATCTGCAGCGGGAGTTCCGTTTTCTGCCCCAGAGCCTGTGTCTGCCAGTGGGTGCTCAGGAGTGAGTGGAGATGAATAGACGGGTCAGAGTCCTGTCCTCATGTTCATTATCCATTAATTGTTCTAAGTAGTGAATTAACTGGTTCACAATTTTCATAAATTTATTGGCCCTCCAGCTAATGAGGAGTCGACTGCGGCACCTTTGGGCGTATATCATTCTGTTGTGGAACTGGCATGTCCTTCCCCCCACATTACTGAGCTTGGCTTTGGAGGGAACGACAGCTGCTCAAATTGGGGGCTTGAGGAAACAGGTGTGGCCGAGAGTGGAGACACCAGGGCTGCAGGCTAGAAAGGAAGAAAACGACCAGCGGATTAATAATGCAGATGCACTTCCTGCGTGCGTGCATGTGGCGTGGTAAGCCTTCGGGCCTTAGCTGCCAAGATAATGCTTGAAGAGTTAACCTGGGTTCCATCTCCTCCCTCCCCAGCCCCTCGTTCTCCGTCTGCCAGCCCCTCCCTCCAAGAAAGCAACCTGGCCCTCTGGGGAAGGGCGTGGGAGAAAGGTGAGCAAATGGCACCGTGCTGTCTGCGTCTTACACCAGATCCAAGGACTCCGTCCTTAGGGAGAAATGTCAGGAGAGAAGGCTGGCTCCCTGCACCCGTTATCACCCCCAGTCTGGGCAGATTTCCCCTGGAGTGGAGAAAGGAGGAAAGATAGTGGGTGACGATGATCTTACGGAGGGAGGTGCCCTGCATCCTACTTGCAAAGCTGGCTGCAGAGTGAGGCCCAGCAGACACTGCAGAGACTTTGTGCACTGGCTGGACCAGGGCCACCCCTCTGCCCCTTACTTGTCCGACATAGAAGCCCGGGAAGCATTCAGTGGGCAGTGGCACAGGTGGTCTCAGTGGACCTGTGGGCACCTGTGTCGCGACCGGTACCGGCCCCTCTTCCCAGATCTTGCTCCCCATAAAAGGCTTCACCAGGAAGGAGGAGCTCCAGAACTGGCTGGGGTTCGAGCCGACCACAGCACCCCCCCGTCCCGATGAAGTTGTCAGTGGTAGTGAATTGGACATGATCATCTTTCTTTTTTACCCCCTACGCTTCCTTATCAGCACTGCACAGAGAAAAAGCGTTTTCTCATGGTGCACGTTGTTTTTGGGGTGTGCATACAGGAATTTCAAGGAACGATTGTCCCCAAGCTCTGTCCTTCCTCCTTCCTTCATCAAACCATGTACAGAAAACAAACTGGAACAAGATGCAGTCTGTTTGGATGATGTGAGTGGGAAGCACCTGTCACAGGAAGCATGAACGGAAGGAGAGTGTAAGCGATTGTTCATGGGGCAGAGAAAGAGGAGAAGGGGCTGAGGAGCATCCACGGGGGGAGGGGAGGATGAGCCTGCTTGGATGATGAGAGCAGTCTGGTGGTGAGACAGCAGGCGAGCGGAAGGGGATGGGGGAGACCCAACCAGAGGTTAGACGGGTATCCCTGACTCTGGCCTTGGGAGACCTGGCTGCCAGAGCATCATTCCCTATGGTGATAAGATACTGGAAAACCACAAAAAAATCGGATCTGGGGCCATGTCAAGTTCACTCCCTCCTTTTCAGTGTGCTTATTTGCTTGGGGTGAGTGCACAGAGGGTGGACCCTAGAGATCCTGGGGAGGGCTGACTGACTGAGCTCTGGGGAGACTAAGACATTTTTGTAGGAGTCAGTGTCACAGGTTGGTTGAGTTGGGTGCCGCCTACATTTCATGTGTTTAAGTCCTAACCCCTAGTCTTTTAGCACATGGCCTTATTTGGAGGTGGGGTCTTTACAGAGGTACTCAGTTTAAGAGATCACTAGGGTGGGCCCTCATCTAGAATGATTGGTAACCTTATAAGAAGGGCACATTTGGACATGGAGACAGGCACACAGGGAAAATGAGCATAAAGCTGGCCATGTGCCAACCAGGGACAGAGGCATGAAACATCCTTTCCTCATGGCCTTCAGAAGGAAGCAACTTGGCCAACACCTGAATTTCTGACTTTTAAACTCCGGAACCCTGAGATGATATGTTTCTGTTCTTCAAGCCACTCAATCGGTAATGCTTTGGTGCAGCATCCATACAGTCGTCCAGTGCTAGTAGCCTCTTCTTTCCTTTAGGGGAGCGTGGAGAAGAAAAGGGTTCTTGAGACTCTGCAAAGCCAGGTGGTGTTCTTCTGGCGTAATACCTGGAAACTGATGGTATTTACATCAGTGAAACAACCGGCCCACATCTCAGCCGATTCAGTGGTTCCTGTCATCTTAACCAGAAGTGTTTGTTGGCCCATGATAATTGTTCATTTGCTGCATGATCAGTTGTAAGCTGGCCAGATAATCTCTTGGACACGTGTCAGTTCTGTGCCTGTATGCAGGAAAATGCCAGGTTCTACGGCTGGTTTCCCTGTGCCTCTGGCCATGGTCACTTCTGATTATGAAGTTTGAAAAGGATCAAAAGCTTGGGACCAAAGAGATTGCCTAAGATACCCTCTCTCTTTCCTGGGCTGAATGGTGCTTCTTCATTGGATTCCCCTCCGTTTGAAGAGGACAGACTCAGAGCAAGCGTTCATGTTTCTTTCTTACCACATGCTTCTTTGGAGGTGTTGTTTTTCTTTCTTTCCTTTTCCTTTCCCCCTAAAAAAGATGTAGAAAGTTTGAATGCCAGTTAGGATACAGTTATCCTAATAGTGAATCAGTTGACTGGATGTGCCAAGTTGATGCTCACCATAGGAATGACCTGGCAGCAGCATAATAAGCTCTTTGTGGGAAAAATATTAGAGAGGGGAGGAGAGCAAGCCAGCACACGGGCTAGAGGATCCCCGCAAATGTGTGCACATTCTGAATGGATTTGAACGTGCCCGTGCCTCCTTTTGCTGACACATCCATCCAAGCCTTTGCCTTTTTAGCAGCTGTCTCTCTCAAGATGTGTTTTGCACTGAACATTGTTTCTAGATCTCAGGTGCACTGGCGTGTTTCCTCTCTCTGTTCTCAGTCAAGTCCCACAGTGCTTGAGATCTTAATAGGGCTATTGAAACAGTCAATCACAGTAAGAAAAAAGGGAGAAAGTGTTAGGTAGGAACCAAGTTAGAGAGACATGCCTAAGGCAATGAGCTCTGTAAAGGTGGGCGGATTTCCTTCAGGTTGTGTTACTCAGATATCCTCTTCCAGTGGGCCTTCCCAGTTACGTAAAAGACCTTTCTACCCAGCAGAGAGAGGTCCCTGCAAACCTAGCTTTTTGGAATTAGGCCAACCCCAGTTAGGATCCTAGATCCACCATTTTCTAGCTTCGTGAACTCGAGTGAGGTATTTTTAACCACCTGGGTCTTCGTGTTCTTAGTCTTTAACCTTAATCTTTGACTTTTAACCGCGACGTTGAAGTGGGCACAAAACCCATCAACAACCAAGTGAAAAAAGAAATTGCGGCCGTTCACATAATAAGATGTTCCACAGTGATGAGGATGAGAAATCTGCAGCCACGCACAGTGCACAGTAGAGTTACGCAGCACAATTGCACACAGCAATATGGGTGAATCACACAACCATAACACCGAAGGAAAGAAGCCACAAGGAAAAGGGTACATATTGCATAATGCCACTTGAAGTTCAAAGCTTGGTGGAACTAATTTATGTTATTCTGGGTTCGGCTAGTGGCTCCCCTTGAGGGGGGTGTGACTGGGCGGGGGCAGGTGAGGGCTGGAGGTGTCCCTTCTCTTGTTCTGGGTGGCGATTACCTGGGTGTGTTCACTTTGCGAAATGTACTGAGTTCCACACTTAAAAATGTGTGTAATTTTCCACACTATCTGTTATACTTTAATTAAAAAGCTAATGGAAGAAGGCAGATGATTATAAGAGTACCTCGCTCATGGAGAGGTGCAGTGAAATGAAATAGCAAATGAAAAATATCTAGTCATAGTAAGTTCTTGATAGATGTTAACAACTAGTTATTGTTACTGCTCTTGCTATCCCTATGAAAGTGCTGTGACAAATGTAGTTCCTGTCACATCTGGGTATGCCCATGACACTCCAGGGTTTTTAAATAGGAAGGCATGTAAAGTGCCCAGCTCTTCATCGGAGGTGCACCCCTGAGCATTGTGTCCCATCCAGAGCTGTGCATCCCAGTGGGGAAAAATAAAAAATTCAGCCCTGACTATTCTGACTTGGGGTAAGAGTCTCCAATTTTTTTTTTTTAAACATTGATTTAAAAAATGCAAAAGAGGAGTTTCCGTTGTGGCTCAGTGGTTAATGAACCTGACTTATATCCATGAGGACACGGGTTCGATCTCTGGCCTTGTTCAGTGGGTTAAGGATCTGGCATTGCCATGAGCTGTGGTGTAGGTCACAGACACGGCTCAAATACCACATTGCTGTGACTGTGGTGTAGGCCGGCAGCTGTAGCACTGATTCGACCCCTAGCGTGGGAACTTTCATATGCCACGGGTGTGGTCCTAAAAACACAAAAGACAAGAAAAAAAAAGAAAGCAAAACAAAACCCCACCCTGTGTCCTGAGTGTGCCAGTAACTTGGCAGAAGAGAGTAGGCTGGTTCCTGCTGTTCTTAAACTGGTTTACCTCCTCTCGCTTCCTTCTTAGATAAAAATAGCAGTTTAATCTATTGGCAGATAAAAGCCTTTCAAAGTGCTAGCCCCATTTGGAGCTGTTGCTCTTCATTGTTGATTTTCTGTAATACAGATGTTTTTGGTATAAAGGATGCTCCAGAATGTCCTCTGTCAGTTCAGTAAAGAAGACAAACAGCAGCCTGATCTTGAAAACAGGGCCTCTCCAGAAACCAGCTGACATAAGCTCAGTTGGGCTTCACCCCACATGAAGATTTTAATAAACAAACCTCGCTGGTCAGCATCTTACTGCGGCATATTGAAACATATCACAGGCTTTCTGCTCCTCTTCACAGTTTGCAGCTTTTGCACAAAGCAAGTTCTGGGTTAACAGAGTAATGAGTCCGAAGCGGGAAAATGCCTCTTCCCTGCAGGCCGTGAGAGAGCTGCGGAGTGAGAACATTAAACAGTGGGGCTGCAGCGTGACCCCGAGTTCAAGGCCGAGGGCTCAGAACTGCAACTTCTGCAGCTGAGTCAGCACCGAGAGCCCCTAGGCACGTGCGGACCTGCCCCCCTGGGTCTCCCCATGGTGTCTCTGCCTCATCCCACATCCCGCCCATGTCTTTCCCTTCCACGCTGCTGCTGCCGTGGAGCCTCGCCTGCCTTTCTGGCTTTTCACACATCTGCCAGGTGTGTTCGTCAGGCTCATGAGTCAGACTCCCTCTATTTTTATTTTTTATTTTTTTGGCCAAGCCCGTGACATGCAGAAGTTCCCGGGCCAGGGATAGAACCTGCGCCACAGCAGTGACAATGCCACTTAACCACCTGGCCACCAGGGAACTCCCAGACTCCCTCTTTTCCAGTCCTGGCTCAACACCTGAGAACTCTGTGACTCCCAACATCTCACTTAATCCCTCTTAGCTTTGCATGTCTCCTCTGTGAAATGTGGATCATGGGCTCTTCAGCCCTGTGTATAGCTGGAGTCACGTATGCAAAGCTCTTAGAGCAGTGCGTGGCCGGCATACAGTGGGTGCCCCATAAATGATGGATGTTATTCAGTTCTGCCCTAATCATGTGTGCACGGTCCCTTCTTGTGCAAGAATCAGAGAGGAGAACCCATCATCCAGAGGGAAGTGACAGGCACACCCTCTTCTTACTGCACTCTGCTTTGTTGTACTTTGTCAATACTGCAGTTTTTGCACATTGAAGAGTTGTGGCAACCCTGCATTGTATGATGGTTAGTATTTTTTAGCAGTGAAGTATTTTTTAATTAAAGTATGTGCACTTTTTTTAAAGTAACACGTTTATACACCTAGTAAACTACAGAATAGTGTGAACATCACTTTCATATGCACCAAGAAGCCCGAAAATTCGTGTGACTCGCTGCATTGCGTTACTTGCTCTATGACAGCAGTCTGGAACCGGACTCACAGTATTTCTGAGGTCTGCCTGTGGCTAATTGGATTTAGGAAGTTTTAAAATAGAAAGATTAATCCTTAAGAGCAGAGTTGAGGTGCCAGTGGTTTTCTCAGCTTTGGCAGCCCTGTCTGAAATTCAGGGCCAGATAATCGTTGTGGTAGAAACTGCACAGTGTGGGACATTTAACAGCAACCCTGAGCTCTGCCAAGGGCACTGTACCTCCACCCTCCCCTAAGACCATATCTTCAGGCATGGCCAAGTGTCTGCTGGGGGGCAAAAATCTCGTCCCTAGTTTAACACCACTGAGCTAGGCCACGACCGCACTTGTGAGCTCCAGCACCTGTGAGCTCAAGCTGCTCTTGTGAGCTAAGGCATAATGCATGAACCGGGGAGGGGGGGAGCAGAGGAAGTTACCCAGAGACAAGTGCCTTCCTTACCTTTCCATGAAGCTTCTTAGAAAACATAGGTGTGGAAGCTGGATTCATACCCTACCAGCATCTGTGCTCGTCCGCAGGCATTTTCCTACTTTCATCTGCTTGTCTTCCTGCCAGCTCCCATCTCACAGGGATGCAGGAGAGTGGGCGTGTGGAGGGGGAGGGGTCTCCACCCCCGAAGACTGTGAAAGGACCAAGCCTCTAATTGTACCTCTGCTTTCAGATCACCCTTCGGAGGTACACATACAGCATTTCACACTAGCCCCTTAGCTTTGTTCTTTTCCTTCACCAGTTTAAATCCAGGGAAGGCTTAACCACATGGGCTGCCCTATTTCCAGCTTTGTCTTGATTGTGTTAAGTTTATGAGAATGACGTTTAAGTGCTTTCATTTTTTCCATTTCCCCACTTCTTTTTATAAAACCATAGAGGCAGAATGCAATAAAAAATTCAAATAATTTCAGAAACATTGCTGTGAAGATAAAAATGGCAACACTGCCAAAACTTAGCTCTTGGCTGACAGCACCGCCATGCACTAAGCTCAAAATGTTCATTTTCCCGCTGATTTATAGAGATCTGGATTTGGCATACAACAACTGGTGGAGAGGTGTCAGTGTAAAATGTGTGAATGGACGGGGTAGAGAGTTGGCGATTTGTGAAAGTTGAAAACCACTAGTAATTATGACAAGGTGAGATATGGGCTCTAGGTCAGAGTGTATATTTTATCTTCTTAATTAGATCATAAGTACTTCAAGGGGAAGAAAGGACTTTCAAAAAATTCTGCAGAACCCTCTTTAGTATGCGTGCAATAAATACTTATTAAATTCTAATTTAATGAGTAATGGGTGGAATAAAATTAATAGTTTTTTTAAGACAGTGATGCAATGCTTAAGGATTTCTTAAATTTTTAGAAAAGTGCTTCATGCCTAGTTAAGGGATGTTGAATGTGTTGTATATAGATAAAGATACGTAGAAACCTATAGATAAGTAGATTGATCGATTGATCTCTATATGGATCCTTTGTGAAATGTAAATCTTTATTCATTAATTTTATTTGTCGGTCCTCATTTCTGTCTTAAGTTTCTCCTGGGTACTAACAATAGAAATCAGTTTGAACTGCTTTAAGCAAAAAAGAAGGCGTAGGGACGAGACTAGAATACTGCACAGGATCCAAGTGCAACGGGGCTCCATGAGAGAACATAATGAGGTCTTGGCAGCCAGGGGGAACCCAGGGAAGACCCTCTTTGTGTCTCTTATCTTTGTTTTTTACTGGCCTCTGTCCCATTTTTCTCTCTCCAGGCTGAGCTTGTCCACCTGCAGAAATGCTGTTGAGTTTCTTTCTCCTCTAGCACCCAACCGGCCATTAGCCTGGCAGTCTTCATCTCAATTTCAGATTCCCAGGGGAGACAGACAGTGTGATTGGTCCAGCTGGGGTCGAGCTCCATCTCTGCTCCAGTCACTTACGACCAGTCTAATGGGGTGTGAAGAGGAGTCGAGTGATTCTAACGTGTCTTGGAGCTCGAGCCTGTGGATGTGGGGTGTGATTTTCAAAGAAAGAGGATTCGATTGTGGAGGACAGACAACCTCAAAGATGTATCACACACATGTTCATTATGTATCATGGTGAAAATCTTAAGCATTTGTCCTTCCTAAGCATATGTCTAGCAGTATTCTCTAGTTCAGCTGTCTTTTCCTTGCTACCACAGATTAGTAGATTTTAAGTATGTTTATTGGCTCATCAATTAGCTTGAAACATACGACAAATTCTAAAATGAAAGAAATCTGTGAGTTTCAAATTTCACACCTGTGAGTTTGATAATAGCGTGACTTGGCCTTCCGGATCTTGAGATTGTCATTTGTCCTTGAAAATGAAATAAGTTTCATGGGGCTGCTCTGACAAATCACCATCATCTTGGGCAGCTTATAACAACAGAAAGGTGTTCTCTCGCAGGTCTGGAGGTCCAAAGTCCACAGTCAGGGGCTCCCTGGGGACCAGTGCTCTCTGGGAAAGTCCTGAGGGAGCATCCTGCCTTGCCTTTCCCAGCTTCTGGCATCTCCAGGCATTACTTGGCCGTAGCTGCTTCACTCCAGCCCCTGCCTCTGTCTTCCAGGGTCCTCTCTTCTTCTCCATCCGTCTGTTCCCTTTGTGTCTTCTGGAAGTACACTTGGCCTTGGATTTAAGGCCCACTTGGATAATCCAGGGCCATCTGGTCTCCAGATTCCTAACTTAACCATGTCTGCAGAGATTTCCTCTCCAGATGAGGTCCCATTTATAGAGTCCAGGACCTGGACACCCATTAGGAAAGCCTCCTTTTAACCTGCTGCAGAAGGTGCAAGTGGACTGACTGACAGCCGCTCTTGCACTTTGGTCTTATTTTGCCCACATCTTGTTTTGGGCAGGGCTGTCCAGGAGGTGGCAGCTGTGCTGGTGAATCTGAGATTCAGAGCCCCTGTCCTGGGACAGGAGCTGGAGGGACACGGTTCCATCTCCCCAGGCTGAAGAACAGTACCTTATGCAGATATTTTCCCAAGTGAGGTCTGCAGACAGAATTCACCACTTGTGTCACTCTCTGTTCTCTGAAGGATGGCATTTCTTGCTTTTCCTGGTAGACCAAATTAGGAAGGGGAAATGGTTTAGAACCGGTGTTTGTGGCAAACTCACTTGCAGGATGGAACCTGGTATCTGGCTGGAGTCACCCTGATCCTTAAAAGCTAGATAAGGTCAGCGTAAGTCATCTTCGTTTAGCGGAAGTGTAACCCAGGAGAAACTGGGAGCCAGCAGGTCAGCCCCGTTCGCACTGTTCCTCAGCTGTGTGAGCAGCTGTGTGGAGACATAGTCGCCTTCGTGGTACTGGCGGTATTATAGCAAGTGTTTTTATTTGTCAAAATATTACACTCAGAACTTAGCATGAGTCATTTTTCAGAGCAAAGTTTGGAATCTGTGACAGTGTTTCTTAACTGCCACTTAGGCAAAAAAAGTCCTTTGCTGGGCAGAGACACCAAGGCATAGCTTTCTAGAAAATTTTGCAGTTGTCCTTTCAGCCTTCTCTGGACAGCTGGTGGATCTTTGCCAATTTTCTTAGAAACCCGCTTCCAGGACATAATTCTTTTTTCAAAGATAATAGCAGGCGATGGAAGATAAGGGCTGGTTTGGGATGATTATGTCTTATTCATAGAGTCTTAGCTCTGAAAAGAATCAGAAGAAAAGTCATTTTACTATAAGATACTATGTATGTTTTTTTTTTTTTTAAACTGCAGAGCAAAGGAGTCCCTCTAGCAAACAAAATTGAGTTTTATTTCTGAATCACAGTATTCCAGCCAATCTGCACGTTGCCGACTTGCCTGTTTCCTTGATGTCTGTATATTTCAGCTTCCAGGGATAAATACCACCCACCACTTGCCTTCTAAGTTGTGGAAGGCTTTGCTACTGAAAGAACTCTCTGCTGTGAGATAGGAATATTCTAGAGTCACTTAACCAGATGTGTACCTGCTTTCTCTCCACCTGTCCTCCTTAGCATCCTGAATCCTCTTCCACACCCCCATCCCCCGCCCCTCAGGAAATTTAGGAGCGGGCCCCAGGATTCCCTGTTCTGAAGTACAGGGAAGTGTTGCTGTGTTTCTCCATGTGGGAGCCGGGCTGTCTCCTGGCTGGAGCGCTAAACACGGGAGGCTTCACGTGGGAGCTCAGCTACAGCCCCGCATAACTCAAGTGTTAGAATGCTTAAACAGCTCAACAGTGAAAGAGTGAGCCTGCCTCTTGGCGTCCATCCAAGTTGTCGATTTGTGCACAAACATGTAAAAGCTTTTCAGGGAGCCGTCACTTCTGTCCACGGGTGAGCCACTTCTGACTCTGAGGTGCTCTCTGCTCAGACTTCCGAAGCACTATGCCCCCGGTGCACTGTTTCACCAGATGTCTGCCCTTATTTTTAATATTCAGGCAGACGCATTGACACGCCGAGAGACATTCCTCCAGGGAAAACATCTCCCTTGTGCCCCTTGACCCTCCCATCCTCCATCGGTTTTCATGTTTCTGGCCGAGCGGACCAGTGGTCGGAAGGGGAATTAGCAGGGACATGGGCCATGGACTCCCTTAGGACGGGACCTTTCTAATTTTTGTGTGTCTTGTATTATAATGACCTCTTTGCTTTCCTACATGATTTATACGATTAAGAACTTCTAGCGCGCAGGAGACATTCATCTTGAGTCTCTAGTACCAGCCTAATATCCGATATCTAGTGCCTAAGCAGCACTCAGAACCTAATGGTCGAATCAGTCAATGACTCTGAAGTTTGATGTTTCAACTCTGATTTTGGGTGAACCCCGTTACTAGAAGAGGGTGGATTGAATGGTGGCCTTCAAAAAGATGTGTCCGTGTCGGAGTTCCCAGGTGGAGCAGCAGGTTAAGGATCTGGCATTGCTACTGCTGTGGCACAGGTTTGATCCCTGGCCCAGGAACTTCCACATGCCATGGGCGTGGCCAAAAAGATTAAAAAAAAAAAGGTATATTCATATCTTAATCCCAAGAGCCCGCGAATGTGAGCTCTTTGGGGAAGATCTTTTCAGAGATAATTAGGTTAAAGATCTCAAGATGAGATCGGCCTTGATTATCTCTAAACCCAATGACAAGTGTCCTTAAAGAGGCAGAAGAGGGGACGACCCAGAGAGAAGGGGAGATGGCTCTGCGGGGAGGGAGCGAGAGACTGGAATCCTTCAGCCACAGCCCAGGAACGCCCGGGACCACCAGCAGCTGGAAGACGCAAGGAAGGGGTCCCCCCTAGAGCCTACAGAGGGAGTGTGCCTTGGCCAACATCTTGGTTCTGTATTTCTGGTTTCTGGAACTCCGAGAGAGTACACTTCTGTTTTTTTGAAGACTCCATTTTCTGGAGATGAATTTGTCATGGCAGCTCCAGGAAACTAGTACAGGCGGTAACCTGCCTTCAAGAAGAGCCGTTAAAGAGAAGAGGAAGAGCCAGTAAGGGAGTTCCTTGGTAGCACAGTGGTTAAGGATCTTGCATTGTCCCTGCAGCGCCTCAGGTGGCTGCTGTGGCGTGGGTTTGAGCCCTGGCTTGGGATCTTCTACATGCCGTGTGAGTGGCCAAAAAAATTTAAAAAAAAGAAAAAAGCAAACAGATCTGGGCTTATACTGGGAAGAAGAGGCAGAGGAGAGGCTAGCTGAAGGGGTCCTGGTGGCAGAGCCTCTGGGACAGGAATGGGATTGTCATGAGAGGCTGGGAGGGCAGATCTTAATTTCCAGAGACCGTGCGGAACTGAAGGAAGCCTGAGCCAAGCAGAAGAGTTGGAGTAGCGGGAGCTTGTCGCGTTCCGTAGTTGCTTAGCCAGGACCTGAGGCACGCCCTGCACCGCACACCCAAACAGACCAGAAAAATACTTCAAGGCTTTGCTGGGGAGGAGAGAGGAGCTTCGGGGAGAAGGGGTGTGGGGGTATGGGCAGAGCCGCCTGGTCTTGGAGACCCATCTTTTGCCATGACCAGGAGTTAAAGAGAAGGACCCAGGCAGGGTGCGCTTGGTCGTCCCCGTCAGCAGTGATAAGTGGCCCTCGGGTTCCCCAGACCGCCCTGTGCTGCCCCGCCTGGGTCACTGCTCACGGGCGCTGGGGTCCTGCGTGGCACAGAAAGCCGGGCACCCTTCTGCAGAGGCCAGAGCGGCACACGGCAGGGGAATGTCAGAGGAGCGCTGGGGCCAGGGTGGGGCGGGGCGGAGAGAGCAGCGCCTTTCTCGTGACAGAGACAGACACACAAACATGAGACTTGGAATTTTAGGCAGTTGGGACGGGGGGGAGTGCACAGGGCTGACTGTCAGGAGACCTGGGCTGTTGCTCCAGCCCACCGCGCAGTGGCTCAGCTACTTTGCAGAAGGAATTTGACGTCCTCGTCTTCACTGTGAGAAGGTTGGCTCGATCACATTCGGGGTCTGTAACCCTGAGAGTCTGTGATTGCAGCCTGGATGGTGAACGAAACGGACTCAGCCTGTGGAAGGGTTTTCTTACTGAGATATTCAAGCCAATATGAAATGCTGTTTAATGTATACACCTTCCCATCCAAGATGGAATGGGATGGAAGAGAATAGCGTGGATAGGGTAGGACAGACTGAATTGGACAAGAATAGACTCGGATGTTTATTGCTAAGAACAGAGCTGCATAGTTTTGGTTTAGTACAGTGCAGGCATCAGTGAATAAATGTTGATGAAATGAATGAGTGAGGCTTGTAAAAGGGTCTTAAAGATTTTTACTAATGCCCCAAATCTCGTTTTAAGCAGTTATCTGGGCAATAAAAACATTTTATTTTATTTCGCTCTGTCTTCTTTAAGTCAGAAGTTGCTTATGGATGAGGCTTGTGTAACTTCCCTTTTTATCCCCCAAATCAGTGAAGGCTGTCCTTTGCCCAAGCTGATGGTCAGTTAATGTAGGTGACTCGCTAGTATTGATTTCCATCATCTGTGCCACAGACGCTCTAGAAAACTAAAGAGAAAGAGCCGCCAGAACCTAGTTAGGGGTCCCTGTGTTCTGCTCTTCAATGTTTTCCCTTTCTTTCTTTGGACTATGATATCACCTGACCTAACTATTCATGTCTTGTTTCTTTATTTCATGGAAAAAGATGAGAGTGACATATTGTCTCCAGTCTCTCTATTTCTGGTGTAAAGAGCTTTATTTTATTTCACTTGCAAGAACAGGCAGAAATTATGACCCTGTGCATCTTTGGTGGGGAGGGGGAGATTTCTAGCCTATTCTTAAAAGAAACAGAGAAAGCTCAAAATGACAGCAGAAGGCCAGGCCAGGTAGCAGAGCTCCCCCACCCCCGCCCCTGCCCCCATCCACCTGGCCCAAAGTGGTGATGGAACTTGGTAGAAGTTGGCTTGGAGCCAGGCCTGCCTAGCTTTGATTGTAGCCAGTGTCATTTCTGTGTAAAATTCTCAACAATCACATTAACAAGCCATTTAACAGACGCTATAACCACCCTGACATTCGGGTTCATCAGATTTTTCCTCCTGTGACAGGCCCTGAATGAGCATTAAGGTTGAATGTGATTGGCTTTGGCAGGCGGCATCTCCCCGTCTTCCTGGCACACCCCTCCATGCCCTCCATCGCTGCCGAGACCTGCAGGAGGAACTTGTATGACTGAGGAGGGCACTGGATGATGTGCAGGGCCGACACACACCCGCACTGTCACACACGGCACACATGCTATGGTTATGTGCCTGGAGAAACACAAAGACAGCAAAATAGTGCCATTGGCGGAGTAAGATGAGGCTTTCACTCCTCCAGATTCTGCAGGTTTGTGCAATGAACTGGAAATAAACACACTCTACATATTAAGGAGCCATGAGGAAATACTCTCCTTGTTTGAATTGGACTCACATTTGGGTCACGGAAATCTGAAAGACGAGAGAGCTTGGCAGTGGATTCCTTCATTTCTCCATTTACCCATTCATTCATTCATCTGAAAAGTCTCCGATACTATGTAACAGTTTCTGCCTTTCCTCCCTCCACCCTCCCCCTTTCACAGACAAGCTAAGGAATCAACTAGATGTGCAGAGAAATAATTTTAACAGTGTGAGAAATTCTGGTGTCAAGGAACAATCCAGATATTATCAGGACATAAGAGGATGTGCTCACTGTTTGCAGATGACCAGGAAGCCTTTTGAAGAGGGCAGTGTCCTGTCTGAGTCTTAAAGAGGAAAGAGGCATTTGTAGATCTGGGTGTTAATTAACTTGGCTCTCTTGTCATCTGTCCTTTTCTCCCTGATTGTCACATCAGCTTGTCAAGATCCAGGGCTGTGCGTCCGGTTTCTTTATGTAGCAAGAGCCTGGCCCGGTGCCTGGTGCCTGGTAACCACTTGGCATGCTGAATAAGCTAACACATCTATAAACGGCTGGTACTACAGTTCTTTACATAGCCTACATAAAGAATTGGCTAGCCAAGGTCAAAGTTTTATTTTGGTTTTAGGTGACAGCAGACAGGGCAATGTGGCAAATATATGAGAAACCAGTGACTAGGGGGCCAAGATGCTGTCCACGTGGGGCCTGGTGGAAGGTGACCCTGGCCCTAACCATGGGTGCAGCATCAACTGTTGATCACCGCCTGTGCTACTAAAAGACACCATGAGTTCACCCTCCTGGCTGGGTAGGTAGACGTCCCTGGGGAAGCTGCCCTGGTGACCCCTGCAGAAGTCCTTCGGTGGCCCTGCCCCTCTCTCTTTAGGTCCTGGACAGTGTGTGTGTAATCAGGGGTTGACCACAGTTAGTGTGGATCAGAATGATGGGAAAATCGGCAAAGACCAATGATTGTTTCTTCCTAAGTTTCCCTTTCTTCTGTATTACTCTTTCATCTGCAGAGCGTGGTCTTCTGGGTAGAGAAGGCTCAGGAGGGTCAGAAAGGTGGTGTTTGCTTCACCCTCATTTCTTAGCCTGCTTGCCAAGAATTGCCCCAGTGGGAGAGAGAGAACATTAGGAGGGTTGGCCTGAAGCTTCCCATCAACAGGAGGTAGTTAGATTTGTCTGGGACTAGAATTAGATGGGTTAGGAGAGGATGTGTTGAAACAAGAGCCCATTCTAGAAATCAGAAAAGCTTCTTTTCTCATTCAAGCCCAGCCTTGACCGGTGAATGACCTTGAGCAAGTTTCTTTAACTTCTTTGGGCTACAGCTTCCTCATCTGTTTCCAAAACCTGGCTCTCAAAAACATCACTCATTTTCCTTTATCAGACCCTCAAGGTCCATACTCAACATATAAGCTTGGCAAATATAATTTTCTGAATGAGAATAAAGAACATAGTTTTTCAAAACCCTGGGGCCTGTGAATATTTTCCAGACTGCCCATTATTTCAACCGTTCCCACGTTTACCAGTATCCCTGGAGTGTGTGCCGTTTCAAAAGGGGTAAAGATATTAAACTGAGATATTCTATAGCTACAGTGGAAGCACTCATTGCAGTCAGCTCTGTGTTTGGTCCCTGGGCCTGCCTTTCCTGCAGAGGAGCCAGGAGCCTAGGGGTCTGGTGTCAGCAATTCAGGGAGGTGCTGAGCTCTTTCATTTATTAGCTGATGCCTTTCATTATACAATAATTTTAGAAATAAAATGCAAACATGCACGTATAACATTGGGGCCAAGTAAATGCTAATTGTTTTAATTCATACTAAGGTGTAAATGACTGATATTAGACCCTGTCCTCAGAGTGTGTTTAAGGTAATAATAAGGAAAAACCTCAAGCAAAAGAAGGAAAGTGATGGGAACTTTCAAGGACAGTGTAGGAATGTGGGAGAGGGAGGGGATGAAGTTTTCAAAGACAAATTCTCCGTTACTTCCTTCCCACTAAGGTTAGAGAGAAACCAGTGGGGTAGGATCCAGTTTCAGAGAATGTCATAGTCGCCTTGTTTTATGACCCAGGCTAACTTTCAGGACCTGAACACTGCTTGCGCCAACATTGGATAAAGCTGCCAAAGCAAACCTCAGGATCTTGAGAGATTTTATGAAACTAAAATAATCCTTTTTTTTTTTTTTTTACATCATGCATTTTTCTTGAATGTAAAACACACACCCCTCACCGTGGAACATTTAGAGAGCGCGGCAACGCATATGGAAAAAAAATTTCTTCAGTTCAACCATTGTTAACATTGTGGCTTTTTTTTTTTTTTTAAAGCTTAAAGGGAGTTTACAGACTGCACCCATGGCCGTTTAGACCAAGGAAGGAGGTTGCAAAGCCACCACAGCAAAAATAGATTTTCTGGGGGAAAGATAAAACCACTTACCACGTGTGTATTCGGTGAAGTGTGTGTGGGCTTGCATGTTCACTCACCACTTCCTTTTCTATCCCGTACTCCTAGGAAGTAGGTTACCTGAAGAGTCCGTTTGTCGCATTCAAATCAGAACCGATTTTTAAATTAGGTGAAGACTAGGAGGAGTGCAGATCAGAGAGACTCTGTGTGTGTGCTCGCTCACAGTGTTTCCAGCAGGAGTGTGAACCTGTGTGTTTTTGCATCTGCATAGACCTCCAGGAACCCAATCAGGAATAGAGCGGGTTCAGAACAGCTTGGATTCTGCTTGCACTCCTGTTCCCATCTTTACGGCCTGCAAACAAATCTTTTCTTCAGAAATGTCAGGTCGTGTGTGAAAAATCCAGGAGACCATGGGGCAGTTTTTCCAACACTGTGCTCGGCCCCAGGGGAGTGTGAGGTGGTCGGCTGTGCCCACCAGGCTTCAGGGTGAGGCCTCCTTCTCCTGGTGGTTTTAGAGAGTGGCTGACGGCGATAATAAATACCATTTGCTGCCACGGAGGCCTGGAGCTGTGCTGACCACAGGAGTCGTGGTCCCCAGGACGCTGGGCCCGCTCACAAAGCAGGCATTTATGAAGTGGTTGGCTCTGCATTAATTAATTCCCCAGCCATTCAGCCACAGTAACAGTCCCTTCAATTAGAGTCCAGGCCCGGGAAAGCCCTGGTGTTTAGTGGAAGTGACATCTGCACAGCAAAGTGTGACTGTGTTAATCCAGAACCGCACAAAGGGACCCAAGTCCCCCGTCCTGCCTGGCGCCTTCCTTCTTGTGTCGCTTTTGAGGCAGAAAGAGGGCCCTTGTAGGAATGTTCAGTTTGTGCTTTTCCTCTTTGGTGGTTAGCTTCTCGGCGGACAGTCTTCTCACCCGCTTCTCCTCCAGGGATGGGTTAGTGCTGACGTGGTGAGGTCTGCGCCGTGTCCGTCTGCTGTTAAGGGACCTTAAACGACCCGAGGCCCTGGCAGGCTGCGGGGGGCCAGTGGGCCGGGGCTGACAGGCACATGGATGCGGAACCCCCTGAGAGGCCAGGCAGAGCTTGGCAAATTCTCTCGTCGTAAAGATAAGAATTTGGGCGCCAACAGGAGACTTGGGGTTCAGTGGCTTCTAGGATTATAAGATCTCAAAGGGTGGGGGAAATTAGAAAGTGGAGCTGATTGATAGTCACGTAACATCAGGAAAGCATTTATTCTTTTTTAAAATCCCGTTTTATTGAGATATTATTGACATGCAGAGCCATTGAAGTTTACGACGCACAGCATGATTTGAGTGACATACATCATGAAAGGATGACAGTGACCGTTTCGTGTACCTCTGTCGTCTCATGTAAATACAAATTTAAAGAAACTGAAAAAAATGTTGTCCTTGTGATGAGAACTCTTGTGCTTTGCTCTCTTAACTTTCGTATGTGACGTACAGCCATGTTCATTGCATTAATCATGTTAGACATTATAAACCTAGTATTTATTTACCTTACAACTGGAAGTTTGTACCTTTTGACCACCTTCTTCCAGTGTCCCCCCCACCCCTCCGCCCGGTGACCGCAGATCTGATTTCCTTTTCTGTGAGTCTGAAAACATGTGTTCTTTAAGGGGAGTCTATGTCACGTATGCTGCACGCGGGCTCTAAATAAAGGTTTGAGGGCGGCTGAATGATGGGTTGATTAGAGCCTTGCCCCCGTTCTCTCCCCGCTTGTCTAACTGCCGCATTGTGCAGCTATTTGGCCTTTTTCCTTTCCGGTTCTCTCGGCACCTTGCAAGCGTCTTCCCCTCCCCGGCACAGAGGATTCTCCTGTCTGCAGGCAGACATCCCTCTGTAGCTTTCCTGGAGCTGCGCCGGCCCGTCTGCTGCAAACCGTCTGCCCCTTTCTGGGTTTCACTGCTGATTTACCCATCTCAGCAAATATTCGCCAGTTGATGCCGTCATTTATCACTTTCAAACTTCTGTTTGTTTGTTTCTGCCGGCACTTTTAGAAAGGTAGAGTTTTTAAATGTTTTACCCCTTTTCTAAACCTGCACTATGCTAGATCCCAAAATGGTTAGGCGAGCTCCCGCCACTAGGGAAGCGGAGTAAACACAGGCACGTGCACAGTAACTGTGAGGCAGGAGAAGGACGGGCCGGCGCGGAAAGGGATGTGCAGCTGAGGGTGGCGGGGACGCCAGGGAGGGGTGTCACAGCCGCCTCAGCGGTCAGCAAAGGCTTCCTTGGTTAGGCCTTTGCCGTCAGCCCTGAGAGGTGGCCAGGGTTTTGTCGTGTAAAGGGAGGGCAGCGGGCAGGGTGTAGGTTCTTGGGGAGCGAGGGCTCCACTTTGGGAAAAGCCTAGACTTGGCCTGGAGGAGGAGGTGGGCCTGGCAACCGAGGGCCTTGTGGGCCAGCCCGAGAAGCCGTGGTTATTCTGGCAGATGTGGAAGCGAGGGCGGGTTTTATTCTGGGGGAGGAGGTGAGGTACACATTGAAGGAGATGCTTACTCAGGGGTGAGCCTTGCACTTGGAACCCGAGAGTGACGCCTCCTTGCCTGGGGGGGAGATGGGGGTGCGGGGATAGAACAGCGGTTTTATGGCTAGAGCTTTCCGTTTAACAGATTGCCCTGGAAGCTCTATCTAGGGTAGTCTGGGTAGACTGGGAAATTGGGGGTGGGGAGCTGAGCATCAGGAGTTCCCGTCGTGGCGCAGCAGAAACGAATCCGACTAGGAACCATGAGGATGCAGGTTGGATCCCTGGCCTCGCTCAGTGGGTTAAGGATCCAGCGTGGCCATGAGCTGTGGTGTAAGTCACAGATGCGGCTTGGATCTGGTGTTGCTGTGGCTGTGGCGTAGGCTGGTAGCTACAGCTCCAGTTCGACCCCTAGCCTGGGAACCTCCATATGCCGCGGGTGTGGCCCTAAAAAGCAAAAAAAAATAAAAATAAAAAATAAAAAAATAGAGTTAAATCAGGCAGAGAAGACGTGGACCAGGGATGGTGGGGAGCAGGTCAGTGTTGCTTTTAAAGTCAATACACAGAGACTAGCAGTCAGAACTGGCAGGTGGTCTCCGCTCCCGTAGTGCTGCTTATGCTCACCCAGGCCGGGAAAGTTCCAAACACTTTATGTGTGTTCATTCATGAATTTTTTTTTTTTTTTGCCTTTTTTAGGGTGGCACACATGGCACGTGGAAGTTCGCAGGCTAGGGGTCAAATCAGAGCTACAGCTGCCGGCCTACACCATAGCCACAGCAACTCGGGAGCAGAGCTGCCTCTGTGACCTACACCACAGCTCATGGCAGTGCCGGATCCTTAACCCACTGAGTGAGGCCAGGGATCAGACCCTCATCCTCATGGATACTAGTTGGGTTCATTACCACAGAGCCAAGACTGGAACTCCAAGTATGTTAATTAATGCAATGACGAAGAGGCCCAGAGCTGAGTTCCAGTCTGGTTCTGCACTGATGAGCTGAGTTGTGGGAGCCTCTTTGGCTCAGCTCCGCCTCCTGTGAAATGACTGAGTTAGGTCAGACAATCCCACATGTCCCCCAGAGCTCTGAAATCCCACGTGACTCCTGACAGATGCCATTGTGGGTCCACCTGGAATGAGCACCCACACCTCGGGGACCCCAGTCGAGACTCTTTAAAGGCTCTCAGATCAGGGGCCTTGGGAGGCTGGTCCCTTTGTCCAGACTCTTCTATTGGTTCCCTTCCTACATTTCGAGGTTCTCAAGTCCCCCTTGCAGACGGATTCCAACAATCGGACCCCCTTCCCACCTTCATGCACCACATTCCC
Source organism: Catagonus wagneri (assembly GCA_004024745.2). Classification (NCBI taxonomy): domain Eukaryota; kingdom Metazoa; phylum Chordata; class Mammalia; order Artiodactyla; family Tayassuidae; genus Catagonus; species Catagonus wagneri. The sequence goes on from PVHT021183524.1 coordinate 24,602,418, forward strand.
CTCCCCCCTCCATCACTCTTGTGTCATTAACAAAACGCCCCAGACCCTTGCAAAGCCCCTACAGCAGAACCGTCCCAGGAGAGAAGCATGGATTTAATAAGCTTCCCCTTAAATGGCCCTTCCAGTGATTAGGGGGGAAAAACAGCTACACACGGGAGGACACACCTCCCGGTGCAGGAGGTGAGGGAGGGAGAGAAAAAAGGAAGTTCCACAGCTCCTGGGCCTCAGGGACCAAATTAAAAAGGCAGCACCGCTTATTCAAAATCAGATGAATGTCAGTGGGATGTTTGTCAAACAAACTTGTCAGTATTTGTCACAATTTGAGGAAGTATCAGTCAGTAGCCACACTTGAGCATGTAACAGAGTTATTTATAGCTGCCAGTTTACGGTTTTAACTAATGCAGGGCCAGGGTTCTGGTTGTGAAAGCTTTATTTGTAATGACTGTGTGGCTGTAAATAGTTGGGTTCTCCGGGGTGTAACAGACAGCTCCCTGCTGTCGTTCGGGGGCCCAGCCTGGAGGCGAACGACCCCAGGGGCAACCCCTGTTCTGCCCTCTTAGTGGGGGCCCCTGTCCCTGAGTCCTTGGCTGGGCTGTTTCAGCCTTTTTCTCAGTGTGCCTTTTGGAATGAAGTGTTGTGCTCGACCGCGTTCCCAGGAGACAGTAGAGGTTAATTTATTAACATCTGCCCAGAGTTGTCCCTGGAAAGGTTGAAAAGCAGCTTGGACGGACTTGCCCTCTTTGTGCCTATTTAGGGACAGTGAGCTAATTACAGTCTCTTTCTCAGGCTGGAGGGTGGCGGGAGATATCCTGTTATTCTCCAGACCTGGCAGAACTCCAGTGGTTTGTTTACAGCTTCAGATCTAATTTGACCCACGGTGATAGACTCTTCTAAAAATAAGCGGTCGTCAGAAATTTGGAAACTTACTGGTTCCTTGTGTCAGCAGACCCTCAGGAGGGGCAGCAGAAAAGAGGGAGCGCAATATGCGTCCATAGATTTTACGTGTCGAATACTAGGTATGTCAACTCGGAAGCTGGGCATTGTACTCTTCGGCACATGGGCCTTATTCTTGCCATCTCCACCCCCCGCAAATGATAATCTGTTAGTCATATTGAAATTTCTGATTCTCTGCGTATTCCCATCCCACCCCAGCCCCCTTACACTCAGTTTTAATACTCTTTGGCTCTATCTGATTTTTTTTTTTTTTTAAGAAAAGGTGTGGCTATGAAAAAAATGTATTGGATCTTAATTTGCAAAATTAGTTCTGGTTCATTTTATTGCTGTAATTTAATACTCATAATGATTTTCTGACGCATATGTTTTAGCAGCAAGCTCTGCTTCCTATTCATTTTTCATCCCAATTCAGCTGAAGTGCATTAGTCAGGCTGGTACACAGAGAGGAGCCGCCCACGGGAAACTGACATCACGCTGCCGGCTCTGCGGGCCCTCCGACCACGCTGAGCCCCTAAGAGTGTGCAGGTAGGGATTTGGGCCAGAAGGAGACAGGCAAGCAGTATTTCTAGAAAAGGGTATTAGAGGGTTTTTTCTTTATGTCATCACCAGCATCTTCATCATTATCATCATCATCATCACGGCAGTTCTTTGTCCAAGGAGGCTGTGAGGTGCATCCCGTTTGAGGTCTCCCACTGGATCTGCCGTAAGGAGAGCCTGCCTGAGTACCGCCCACGACCCTCCAGGGGATTCAGGCCATGGATGTACACGCCCCAGAGCTATAGGACCCTGAGGAGGTGCTACTTGTCCTGTCCCTGGGCCAGGGAGGGCATCCTGGGAGGATGTGGCCCTGGGTTGACTCCTACAGGTGGTTCCTTCAGGCAGCAGCTGTGTCTTTTTTCGTTGCTGTGCAGGTACCTCCTGACATCGTAGGGGGGCCTGGTAAATATTGGTAAAGAGAGCAAGTGAAGGCTTAGTCTTTTTTGGCATTTGACTGCCCTTATGGGAATGCTTCTTTGTGCATTTGCAACACACAAGTGAATTAAAGATGGTTGAAAAGGAAAAATTGAAGAGAAGAGCTGTTTCTGGAGTATGTGCCCTCATGTGGGGTGAGGAGCGCCTTGTGACTGATGCACCACCGTCCTAATCAAAGTGATAAGCTCTTTACTGAGCCGTGGCAAAGTGCCTAAGCCAAGGTATAGGGAAGAAAACAGGGCAGTGTGTGGGTCCCCGTTATGTTGGGACGTGCCGTCACCCACGCAGGGGGCTACGACTTCATCTGCCCCGGGCCCCAGGTCTGTGCCGAAGGGGGCGGCACTGAGCCGAAGGGGGCGGGAGGAGCTCAAGGGGATGGACTTCGTGCCAGGTTCTTCCCTCTTTCTCTCATTTCTTCTCTGAGGCTTCTACTCATCTCCATGATTGTTGTCACCACTTTAAAAAGAGAGATCCTCAATGTTTATTTTAAAATCAAAGAAACAAGTGGGGTTTTTTTGTTGTTGTTTTTTTGTTTTTGTTTCTGCTTATTGGTCAAAGAGGAGACTTTTGTATTACCAAGCGTTAGCAAGCATGCCATTTCAGAGAAGGTTCTTGGAATTGGGAATGGGTTCGGCCAGTCAGTACGACACCCGTCTCAGCAATATTGCAACTGTGTATTGTAGACCTAGACGTTCCCTTTCGAAGAAAAAAAGAGCACAGTAAATTCCGCAACCTAATTTGTCGATCTGATAGATGGCTTCTACCTAATAGTTTTGTTTGTTTCTGTTTCCAAGAATTTCCCCTAATGCCGAGTGCTAGCTGAGGAGGACATGGTATAACTGTATTAGTTTAGGTTCTCTGACCGTGAATTCTTAGAATTGTAAATGTTTAGAGCTTCAAGACACCCTTTGCTTCTTCAGCTCCAGCTCTCTTTGTTTAGTGAGGAAGAGTCTGAGCCCGAAGGACTGAGTGACTTGTTCAAAGCCATTTGACTTCTCAGAGACAGAGCTGGCATAGAACTAAGGTCCCTTGCGTCCCTAGAAAGAAAGTGATGTTTATTGGAGATGGACGTACCTGCTACAGAGGTGCAGCAGAGTGGTACAGGGTGAGGGGTGTGGGGCTAGACAAGCCTGAGCTCTGTCGCAGTTTGTGAGGCAATGACGTGCTGCTTCTCTCCTTTGAGCTCAGTTTTCTCATCCGTAAAGTGGGAACAATAATGATCCAAGAGTGTTGGGAGGATTAAACGAGGAAATGCAGGTCAAGAATTTTCCCGTGGGATGTCTCCAGCATATAACAGAAGCAATGAGAGACATGAAACCAAAACGTGAAAAAACAACACAACTCCCTGCACCTCTTCAAATGATGCTCCTTGATCTTTCAAGCTGGCTGGATCTGTCGCAGAAATGTTACCCGCAGACTTTCTTCTTCCTTTGCATCCTTTGCACATGTGTGTTTCTCCTGAAAGAAATGCATGAGCCCTGTTCACCATTAAGCTTCAGGCGTCCAGAAATGGGCTGGACAGATGGGTGGGCAGGACGGGGGGGGGGGGGGGGGGGGGAGGGGGAAAGGGCCCTAAGCGAGCGAGCAACTCCCAGGAGCAAGAGGGGTCTGATCATGTGGCAGGTCCAGCAGGAAGCCGAGGAGGAAAGTGAGAGTCTGGGACAGGTGGCCTCACTTGGGAACCCAGCCTGGACCCGCAGCGGGTGCCGCTGTACTCTGGGTGGTAGCTGCTTAGATCAGAGCTGGAAACTCAAGGTAAGGGTGACCACCAGCAGTGTGATCCTGGCCCTGGAATGGACACAGGTCAGGGGCTTTGAGGAACTGAAACGTGCTTGGGAGAGGATTAATCAGGGAACACCAGCTCCTGTAAGTTAAGTGATGGAGGGCTTGGAACACTGCATTTGAGCTGCTGTCCAATCACATCACACAGCCTAGGCGATTTCGCCCACATCCCAGAAATACCGTTTGCACATAAAATATCCCATTTAACCCCTCAGTAGCCTTGTGAAGTTTTCATGGCACTTTGCAGATCAGGAAAATGGAGGCCCAGAGAGATTTCCATTCTAAGCACAAAGTCACAGACGGCAAAATGAAGCCTAGATGGAAAACAGATCTCACTGATTTCAGAGTCTGTCCTGTCCCTGTCCACTGACCCAGCTACATTTCACTTGAATGAATTTTCTACTGCATTTCCCTTCCCACTTTAGTTTGCCGGTGGAGTTGTGGCTGTCACTTTCTGTGTCTGGGGAGGTGAGCGGATTCTGGAGCCAAGCTGCACAAATTCCTATGGTGTCTGCACCGTTTATTGGACTTGAGACCTTGGGTGATGGAACCAGCTTCTTGTGCCTCAGTTTCCTCGTCTGTAAAGTGGAGTGTATTAATCAGGGTTCTCGAGAGAAACAGAACCTAGCGAGAGAGAGAGAGCGCGCGCGCACGTGTATGTGTGCGTGTGCACAGAGACAGAGAGACAAGTGTTTGTGGAGGCTGACAAGTGTGAAATCTGCAGAGCAGGCTGACAGGCCGGAGACCCAGGGAAGAGCCGATGTTGCAGCTTGAGTCTAAGGCTGTCTGGAGGCAGAATTCCCTTTTCTTCAGGGGACCTCAGACTTTCGTATCTTGGGGCCATCAAATGATTGAACAAGGCCCACCCACATGCTGGAGGGTCATCTGCTTTACTCAAAGTCTACTGATTCGAGTGTTAATCTCACCTGAAAAGTAACTTCACAGCAATATCTAGTCTAGTCTGACCAGATACCTGGGGACCGTGGTCTAGCTGAATCGACTTCTGAAACTGACCGTCCTGGGGCTGAGATCTGCCTCATGAGGTGGGCGTGAAGAGTGATTGAGCTGATGTGGGTACAGAGCTTAGAACTTACCCTGCGCAGGTGAGCTCTGGCCAAGTGCTACCTACCATTCCTCCCCAGAAATGGCCACACTCTCTCGTTTTGGGTGGGATGTGTCATTGCTATCGCGGCTCCTGCAGCTGCGGCATTTGCTTCTCGTCCACTGACTTCTCCTGAGGCCACACTGAAGTCTGTGGGCCTCCCCTGGGCCGCCGAGTCCAGGAGGAGGAGTTCGATCTCACCTGGTGCCCAGGATAAACACCCGGTGCCAGGTGTGGCGGCCCGCAGCAGAGGCCCAAGAGAGGCAACCGCGGGAGGGGCGGCTGGGGACAGCTGACTGAAATCGCAAGGCTCGGTTCCATCGAGAGAATCTTTGTTGTTGTTTATCCTCGTGGCAAGAAGCAAACACACTGCTCTTTAATTTTCCTTGGCAGGGTCTGCGGCGCCGAGTGGCTGCCAGCCCGTCTGCTGGGCCCGTGCTGCGCCCCCACCCCCGCCAGCCTCAGGTGGAGGCCCCCAGCCCACGGCTCTGCCGGAAAAGCAGTTGCCGCAGCCCTCCCGCCACACTCTGTCCCCTTCAAACCTCTGCTCCATTGTGGCCGCCGCCCGCCTGACAGAGGGAGGTACCCTTGCAGTTAGGCGGCACATGCTCCGTTTCCAAGCAGGAGGATTTTTGCCTTGCTGCGGTCAATGGCAGGGGTGGGATTAAAACTGGGCTCAATGCAAAAGATCCTGGAGGACAATGCAAACTCCAGGAGGAAGGCGCAGAGAGGGGGTGCGGTGGGAGATGGGGGCCGCCGGGACCGGTGAGGGAACACACGAGGCTTTCGTCTTGGAGGCTGATCCGTTTCTGCACCCTGATAGAAAAGGTCATGAATTTTAAAATGTGTCTCTCCCGCCGACAGCTTCAGTTGTAAAACCAACACCCTGAAGCTCTCGGCGGCCACGGGCCAGGCCGGGGGCGCGGCCGCGGGCAGCAAGCCCTGATCAGGTGGAGTCCGAGCACTGCCATCCTGGGACGTTTCCCAAGTCCGGTCCTCCTCACTGCCAGCTCCTGGGGGTTTCCAGGAGGCCTGGCACCAATGTTCTGTGAGGGCCTCACGCCCGGCTCCATGTGTCCTACGTCACCTGCTGTGGTCCTTGTTCACCGCTGGAGGACTGCGTGCCCGGGGTTGGGGGCTTGGTCATAGGGCTTTCAGAGCAGTTCTAGGAGGAGAAGCAGGTCTCTGATGAGGGTTGGAGCCTGCAGGTTCTCGTCGGTGTCGCCGCCTGGCTGTGGGAGGGGAGCGCAGTGGCTGCTGCCTTTTCGGGGCCAGGCTGGGCGATGGTGGCCGTCGTCCTCGGAGCCCTGGGTGAGCTGTCAGTGTGTCTTATTTAAGAGAAGTGTGTGCTCTTGGGAAAGGGAGTCTGAGTGTTGTAAGGAATTCATTGTTGCAGCGTAACCAGAAGATGGGCTCAACCCTGAAGAATTGCAGTCGGGGTTTATCTGTTTATAAATTGAGAGCTGAGAATATTTGAGTATCGAGTTTTCTGAGAGTGGGGAGAGTGGAAACGGAAAGAAGATTGCAGAGATTTCTGGCGCTGTCAAGTCGCCAAGAGCAGTTCCCTGACAGCCTCCAAGAAGCAGCTCCTTGGCCAGATGGCTGAGCAGAAGACCAGGCTCCGGGCCCTGGAAGAGGGCGCCGTGCGCAGGCAATCTTGCCGAGACTCAGGGGCTTCTGGAGCCCCTGGGAGCCCCACCTGTGCTGGCCTCGGGTCCTGCCTGGCCTTGTCCCGCTGTCCCTTAAGAATAAGGGACCCTGCCCAGAGTGGGGGCACATGGCGAGGAATCCCGTGTTTCAGCGCCGGGGCTCCCAGGACTCTCAGTTACGGGGAGAGTCCTTTACAAGGGGTGCTGGACAGAACAGTCTCCCCTCATTTGAGAAACAATTGTTTATTGTGATAAAATACCTGTAACACAAAATTTACCGTTTTAGCCATTTAAACTGCAGTCCAGTGGCGCGAAGCACTGCATGTTGTTGTGCAAGCCTCACCATCTGTCTCCAGACCCTGTCACCTTCCCCAGCTGAAGCTGTCCCCGTGAATGAGCACTCCCCACCTGCCCTCCGCCCGGCCCCTGGCAACTCCCATTTACTTTCTGCCTCCGTGAGTTTGGCTGCACCAGGTTCTCATGTGAAGGAATCACACAGTATTTGTTCTTTGGCGTTGGGCTTTACTTCATATAGTATCTTCAAGGTTTCTCCATGTTCACCGTGTATCAGAATTTCATTTCTTTCTTTCTCTTTTCTTTTTGGCTGCACCCCTGGCATCTGGAAGTTCGCAGGCCAGGGACTGAATCCGAGCTGCAGCCTCGACCTACGCCACAGCTGTGGCAACGCTAGGTGGTTAACCCACCGCACCACTTCAGGATCGCCTCTTCCTTTTGTATTGTGATGACATAAACAGAACGTCATCTTGACGGTTTCAGCCATTCACAAGTCTACAATTCAGTGGCCTCACAGATGTTTCCAAAGCTGTGTAACCATCACCACTGTCTGAACCCCGAACTTCCATCCTGTTCAGCATAAACTCTGTGCCCGTTCCGTGCTAACTCCCCACCTGGGCCCCTGGCGAAAACGGTTGTATTTTCTGTCTGTGAACCTGCCCATTGTGGTACCTCATCTGAGCGGAATCTTTCAGTATCTCCCCTATTCTTGGCACAGATTGTTTTAGAACAGATTTGCAAAGACTCTGTAGAGCCAGAAGAACAGCAAACAGGAGGATTAAAGCCTGCACAGGGCGGCGCTGGTGGTCAGTTCCTCAGAAGCAGGTGGCCACTCTCCATGGAAAAGCAGAAAAGGGAGCCTCACAAGGCAGCCTGGACAGGACCCCTGAGCCCCGAGAGGGTGGCGCTTTCTTGGGGATGGCATGTGGCCCTCGTGGAGGGGGCTGCAGCAACGGAGTGAGGCTCAAAGTTCTCGAATCACAGCACTTCCCCTGGTTGGATTTCACTGACCAAGGTTTCTGAAAATCTGATTCTCCACAGAGGCCACTGGCAGGCAGGGAGACCTGGGCTGCGATGAGCTGAGGACTTGGGCTGAGCACTCACATTTGTCTTGGCCATGGAGAGGAGTGGGCAGAACTTGGATGGGGGAGTGGTTCATGGGTTTGAAAACCAGCTCTTCCATTTACTGTCGATGAGACCTGGAGCAAGTTCACATGCTCCAGGAAGTTCAGGATCCACTTAAGAAAGACGGGGGTGAGAAGAATCCAGCTCACAGGGCGAGGAATAGGGGAAGCAACACATAATAATGCAGCAGCGCTCTCTCTTGAGCCCCCCACCCCCACCCCGTACGTGCCTGGTAGTGACAGCTGTTGTAATAATCATTCGCGTGGATGCTATTTCTCAGTGTCATGTAGGTTTTGTTAGTATGTCTTACTCTCCTTAAGTCCAGACAACTTTAAGACACTGACATTGAGTTCGGGGGTAGGCATGCCCGAGGTGGGGTATTTCTATAAATTTACTGGGGGGAACAATACCCCATGAATCTTGAGAATTCTCATCACCAGTTTCTGTCCTTGTCAACATCTTACTCTCAACACTCATTTTCCTTTCTAAGCATTGGTGAAAATAGAGAATTTGGAAGTGGGAGCTCATCTATAATGAAAAAAAAATATTAGGCTGAAACCTTCTTTTATTTCAGTTACTGCACAGTGGTTGACGGGAGATCCGGTGAAAAGATGTAGACAGAACAATCTAAAATCACCCCAGACAGGCCAGTCCCCTGGGGGGGCGGTGGGCGCAGTGGAGGCACGGAGCGGGCCCAGTGGAGCCTGCGGTTCAAAGGCAGGTCTGCCCAGGACATCCTCCTTGCACGCCTTCAGTTTTCCTCAGGGCGGCTCCAGCCTCTGAAGGCTGCTGGTGGGACCCCATCAGTGGTCCTCGTGGTTTTAGGAGGAGTCTTCTTTCTCCAGGAGATGCTCGGCAAGGACTCAGGTGCACTCTGGCCGGCACAGCCTCCTTGCAGACACAGGGCCACCACCCCCTTAACTCCTGGCCTTTGAATGGGAAGCCCACCCACCGGTTCTGTTTTCCCCAGCCCTAGGGTGAGTTCTTCCTCAGAAGCCTCCTGGCCCCTTTTTTGTGACCACACTCAGGTTACCCAAAGGTGATTATTAACAGCAAGTCTCGAAGCCGAAGCCAGAGCGTTCTGGTCCTGATCCCCTCTGTCAGGTGCACAGCCGGCTCCCACGTGTGTTTGCTCAGCCCCCAGGCTCCGTTTAGCAATGGGTGTGTCAGGGCGGTTGGGGAGCGTCCATCTGCCCACAGATCCCAGTTGGGTGGATTAATTAATGATGATAGAGTACTTTGAAGGTTGGAGGGCTAATTATTTAGCCGGTTCCCTCCCTTCCCCCAAGTCCGCTTGATGGCCTTTTGTCTCTTTCCCTCATGGGGCAGCCTTTGAAGTGAATGGGAGAGGATGAATCAGGGGTCAGTAAATAGAGCAGGCCATTCCAGATGGCCGAGCTGGAGAGCCCCGTCTGGACGCCGCCCCACTGCAGGAGCCGAGATTTCACGAGATCTGCAGTACCACGTGGATTTCTTCCGGAGCTGGCCAAGCGTCCAGGAGACTGTGGCTTCCCAGACTCTCAAGTGGGCATAACAAAGAGCAAAGCCTCATTTGATACAGTGAAACCTGGTGCCCTCGTGCGTCCAGGGTTGGCTCCCAGTTTTGATGGGAAATCCTTCGTCTATCAACTCATTCCCTCCTCTGCCTCTTTTTACTCTTTTCCCAAAGCCTGACCCCCGAGGAGGGACACGGTGCCTTCTGCTCCCATCGCCGGGCCAGCAGCAGGCGGGGGGCAGGTTCTCAGCGTCCCGTGGGTGCAGGGGGGTCCTGCTGCCTTGTAGAGGGAGGAAGTAGTTATTTCTCTGCCTTCCCTCTCTCCCAGTGACCCAGATTTTGAAATTAAAATATATTTTTCTATTTCCTTTTTTAAATCTTGAATTGTGCATACTTTTTCAGTGGGGAAAACCCAAGGATAAAATGAATATTGTAGGTTGTGGGATAACACATACAGACCCTCCCTGAGCCCGAGAGTGGGCCTTTGGTGCATCTCTGTGCATAGTAAAGAGAGAGAAGCTCGGGGCTGGCAAACCCTGAGTTGCTTGAATTCCTGCATTCATTCATCTGTATCCACCCCGGTTGCACGGGTCTTAGAGATACAAAGAGGGGAAGACACCTGCTTCTCAGGGTGTGTCCAGTCCAGTAGGGAGAAAAGTAGGATAACGTATGAATATGGCAAAGGAGACCTTGACTGACTGTTTCGTGTTTTGCTCTGTTTTTTTTTCTGTTCCCTCAGATCAACAGGTTGATGGGCCCTTGGCCTGTCCTTGCCTCGGGCTATTTTCAGGGCAGAAAGCAGAAGCTGCTTGAAGTCAAAGGCTTTTGTAAAACTCCGGGGCTCTTTGAAGAAAGGAAGCTGGGGACCCCAGGGGTGATGGGGAGAGAGGGGAGGCCTTGGAGGGCATGACGAGAAAAGAGACATGACTCTGGGGGCAGAGGCCGAGCAAGAGAGGGTTTTGAGGGCAAAGGCAGAGAGAGAGAATGACAGAGGAGTGAGGGGCTGTGCAGAGACCACCAGGGTGTGGGTGGAGCAGACCCAGAGGGGCCAGTGGGACCCAGGAGATCCCAGATGAGACCCCGGGGCAGGGGAGCGCCGGACCCTGAAGGCCCAGGGTGGGGTCGGGCAACGGGGGACTCTGGGGACCAGGAATGGCTGGCCATGAGAGGAGGGGGCTCCCCAGTGCTTTGGTGATGGGGGAGGCCTGGTCACTGCACCTTGCCCTGAGCTCCTTTCTGTTCGAGGGGCATCTTTTAGCTCAGAAGGAGCGAGAGGATGCCGAAGAAGAGAAAGAGGGATAAAGTCAAAACCCCTGGCTGTGAAGGGGAGCACATGACAGGCCCGGGAGACAAGCAGCACTGGGGATTTGGGCCATGGAGGCTGTGTGCTCCAGGGAAAGAATAATCTGGGGTGGTTGCCAAGGGACTCTGGAGGGAGAGGGCAGGATGCTGGAGGAGATGCTTGGAGAGAAAGGTCGCCTGCTGTGTGATGCGAATCATCCCTGCCCTCTCCCTAAAATCTTCAGTCACGTCATCGCCCGCTCCACGCTGTGGCGTTAGTCCCCCTCCACTCCCTCTCCTCCTCTCAGTGGGTGGCAGCAGGGGACCTGCCTGCCTACAGACAGCTCAAGGTGAAATCAGATGCTGGGTTGTCCAAGCCCTGTTACTCAGAGGCTGAGTCATCCGAGGCCATGCCCACGTGCCTTTGTTCATTCCGTTCCGACGCCTGTGACACCCCTTCCCTCTTTCTCTGCCAGGCAAGTGCCTGCCCACTCACCTTTCGAGTGTCCTCGCTTCTGTGAAGATCTCTGTGCCCCTCTCCTCTCTTCCACTCGTGGGCAGAATGGGGGTTAATCGCCCCCTCTGAGTTCCCCGCAGTCGCTCGGAGCCTTCTGCTGCGCAGCTGGCTCGCCCTCTCTGAGGACAGAGCCCCGCTTGCCTGGATCTTTGTTACGCTCCCCTTCTGCCCGCTCTAGCACAGGGCCCAGCCTGCAGCGGGCACTTGGGGACCAGGCAGGCAGGGCAGTATGCACCAAGAAGAAAATGAGATCCAAAAGTGAGGGGTTGGAGCAGAGAGCCAGGACCTAAAGGATAGCCTCCTTGAAGCGTCCCGTGCTCAAAGAAGTCTGATTTACATAATTAAAATCCAGATAACTGGGAGAAAGGATTGTGAGCCCAGTGGTAGATGGAACTGTGTACACGGAAGGCAGCACAGATCCAAAGACACGATGCAGCCAGGCTTACAGATCTGTTGGGGCTGGAATCATAAAAAGAGACAAAAGGTGGAAGAAACGCACAGGATGGAAGGACAAGAGGGTAGGGGAGAGGGAGGTGAGAAATGGGGTAATAAAAGGTGTCGCGGTGGGGGTCCCTGGGCCCCAGCTCTCGGAGACAGACCGGTGGGGAGGGGCTTGGTCTTGAACCGGGTCTCTGGTCCACAGGGGGGAGAGCTCGGCTGTGGCTGGTAAAAGCCGTGTGGGAGGTGGAGATGGGGACCTGGGAAGACTGGCCCGGAAAGGCCTAAAGACGTAGCACAGAAGCTCCCAGGCCGTTTTGGTGGGGAGGGAGGAAACGGTGGATAATAATATACTGTAGAGATAAATTAATAACACCGAGCTACCTCACCAGGGTGTTATGAGTGTTAATTAATTAATTATTGTTTGCAAAGCACTTTGAAGGTGGAAAGGCTCTGTAATTATTATGAATAAAATGTCAGAGATAATAATCCGGCAGAAGGCAGTGACCTCCTCGGTGCCTCGTTTGCATGGCACGGAGTCACCGATTCGAGGCTCCTCTGCCGAGGGGAGACCTGCCGGCAGACAGATGCCCGTCCTGGCCCTGCCTCCTTCTTCCGCGCTGCTCTGTCGGCCCCGGGGCTGTGCCCTCTGCTCCCTGGCAGCAGATTCCCGAGACGTTGGGTGCAGTGATCTGTTCCTGAGCCTGAACTCCGCGTCCGGAATACACTGAGGGCTGGATTACTTTACGCGGGGAGCGCAGGGACAGCACGGGCCTGAGCGTCACCCCTTCCAGATTTCCACGTTGCTGGTTGTTTTGTTTCAGAGGCGCTGCCGACAAGGCGCGTTGGTTTGGGTCTGCTCTTCCGGGGTGGGCTGGGGAGGGGCAGGGATGGGGAGCAACTGAGAACAGGGCCTCCCTCGTGGGAAGATGGGGTGCCTACCCCAGCTTGCTCAGGTCTGGTTGTGGGGGGTGGGCAGAAATGGCCGTGAACTGACCATGTTCCTGACATTCTAAGGGGAGGGAGACTCAGCAGACAACGAACAGCCCCCTCCCCCCGCCATGTATACATATAATAGGTCTGGTGGCAGGAAAAGCAAAGAAAATTATATTACAGTGAGGCGGAGAGTGAAAGGGTCAGGCCGAGGCGGGTGTGAGCTCCTCCAGGTGGAACGCTGGAGCAAAGGGGACAGAGGACAGCTGCTTTTAACCCCTTCCCCCACCCCCAGGCTTGAATCAGGTCGCAGAGTCCCGCAGGGTATTTGCCAGCCCCTGCCTGTTGGGGAAAAGCCTCCCCACATGGAAGAGAGAGAGGGCCCCGCGTCCAGACCCTGCGCGGCCTTCTCGGAGTTCCGTGCCTGGGACGCGGCACCACAGAGCCTGTGGCATCACACCAGTTTGTACAGAAAAAGAGGAGAACAAACAGTGAAAGCTTCTTTTATCTCCTGGAGACAAAGGGACTCCCCTTATTTGCCTCACATGTGCCTGGTGAGAAACCTCGGAGCTCATTTCTTTTCTTTTTTTTTTCCTTTGTGGCCGCCCTGCAGCATATGGAGCTCCTGGGTCAAGGATCAGATCCAAGCCACAGTTGCAACCTAAGCCACAGCTGCAGCAACACCAGATCCTTAACCTACTGCGCTAGGCTGAGGGTCGAGCCTGAGTCCTAGCGCTGTCGAGAGGCCGCTGATCCTGTTGCACCACAGCGGGAACTCTGCTGAGCTCATTTCTGAGCTAAGCATTGACAGTACAGGGGTCAGTCCACCCGTGACCTGGCTTATAAATCAGAAGGGCAGACTTTTTTGGCATTCCCGTCGTGGCTCAGCGGTAATGAATCTGATTAGAGTCCATGAGGACGTGGGTTCGATCCCTGGCCTCGTTCAGTGGGTTAAGGATCCAGCACTGCTGTGAGTATAGGCTACAGACACAGCTCAGATCTGGCGTTGCTGGGGCTGTGGTGTAGGCCGGCAGCTGCAGCTCTGATTCCACCCCTAGCTTGGGAACCTTCATATGCCACAGGTGTGGCCCTAAAAAGACAAAAAGGGGGGAGGGCGCAGACTTTTCTTTATCGGGCCTAATATGTCCTCGAGACGCGCTAAAGAGGGGAGGGTGGGAGGGCAGTGCCTCCCGCCCCAGAGGGACTCTCCCCGTTTTGCTTTTCCATCTGTGACTGTGATCTCGGGAAAGCCCCCAGCTGCGGGCCGCTTTTCTAAACGGTGATTCTAAAGATCAGGATGTGGGGGGTCTCCTTACCGCCACGTGCTGGGCCCCACCCCCAGGGTTTTAGATCCGGAAGGTTGCAGGTGGGGCCCAGGAATCTGCATTTCCGCAGCCTCCCAGGTGTCGCTGATGCTGCTGGTCCAGGGCCCCCCTTAGAAAACCAGCGATGTGGAGGACTAAGGGCCTGCTTCCCCAGGGTCCTGGGTTGAAGATGGAGCCTAAAGAGAAAAGGGGGTGGAAGTTGGGTGGCGGGGGAGGCATCCAGGTGAGGAGGCACTTGACAGGACGGGCAGGCTGGCAAGGACACAGGCAGGCCTGGGGGCTGGTGCGTGGGGGTTGTCCCCGGCCGGGACAGCATTCTTCCCCACTTCTACCTGCCCTGGGCGTGCCCCCCACCCCGCCCTCCTTGAAGAAGCACTGCCTACAGGGATTTGTGCTCCACCTCCAGCCTAAAGGACCACCCTTCCTCCACAAGCTTTTCCGTCTGCTGACCTTTGCAGGGCTTCCAAGGGCTGGTAGGTATATTCATTTGCTCAGGCTGCTTGTCACAAGATCCCATAGCCTTAAACAATGTAAGTTTATTGCCTTGTGGTCTCGGAGCTGGACATCTGAGCTGGAGGGGTCCTCAGGTTGGTTCCTCCTATGGCCGCGAGGGAGCGTCTGTCCCAGTCTCTGGTGGCTGCAGGCATTTACTTGGAGACGACTTTCTGCCTGGGTCTTCACGTCATCTTCCCGCTGGGTCTGTCTCTGTGTCCAATTTCCCCTTTTTACGAGGATCTCAGTCATACTGGACTAGGACCCCCCGTCCCTCATCTCAACTTGAGCTTCCTCAGAGACCCTGTTTCCCAGGGAGGCCACGCTCGCAGATGCAGGGCGTTAGGACCCCAGCCCTCGGGGGCACAGACTCAGCCCCTAGGAGTAGGCCTTCCCTTCCTCCAGTGAGTACTTTGGTCTGTGCCCTTAGTGGCCCGGAGCCTGGCGGTGGGAACCTGAGGCGGGGCCACTGTCTGCGCGCAGGCGGTCTGAGTGGAAGCCCCGGTCCCCTGCACAGAGACATCTCCCGGAGGTAGAACCCGTGTCTCACCGTCTCTCCATCCTGACCTTGGCTCGGTGCTGCTGACCAGCCCAAGGGGCCGCTGGGGGCCAGATGGCAACCTACCCTGAGCACAGAGATGAAAGGCCAGATTTTCAGACTGGAGGCTGAGCCTGACTTGGGGCGGGGGCGGGGCGGGCGGGGACCCAGGCTGGGAGTGGGAACTCAGCCCCCATCTCCTCATCTATTTTATGGGGTTGGCAATATTTACTTCCCGGGTTGTCAGTGTAAAATGAGAGAGTGCACAATGCCCTGGTCAGTGGGCGTTATTACTAATTTGGAGCCCAACAAGAACGCTAACCGAAAACTTGTCCCAGAGCATCGAGCGAGGTGTGGACTTGCACTCAGAGTTTGTAAAGTTCCTCCCGACTTTTCTCTCCCCACTGCCCCCACCGGGCCGGGAGCCCTGCAAGTCAACGGCTTCGAGGCTTTGAACTGGGACTTCAAAGAGAAGTCAGCTCTGTTCTTCAAACAGGTTTATAAAGAGATTTTGATACAAGACAACAATACTTGTCAGCAGTGCCCAGTTATCGTCCTTCCCTTTGTAGTTTTATTAGGAAATAATTTCCCAGCCGGCGAGGCTCCCGCGGGCACGCCTTGTCTCTCTGTCTGCCATTGGATCTGCCCACCAGTGGGGCTGCCCCTTGCGCTGCAGCGGTTTTGCCAGCTGGGGGCCCAGAGAAAGACACCACCGAAGGGTCTCCGGGCAAGATGCGCCATCTGCCCCTCCCCTCCCCTCCCCCTCTTTGTAGCAAAAATGCAATTTGTCTGACCTCTGGGGAGGTGTAAAACATCAGCTCCTTAATTGCCCCCTCCCCCCATTTTTTTCTTTTTTTTTAAGAGGAAGGAAAAAGAGGAAACCATGGCCAGGAAATAAAAGAACCTTTTAAGCTTTCCTTTCTATCATGCCCGCATTCTAGGCTGGCGGTCAGGATTCCCCATAGATTAAAACTAAGTCACCCGGCTCACTACGGGGAATAAAGCGAGGACTGTTTTTTTCAGGGGCCAGGTTTCCCAAGCCAGGGATGAGGTGTGGTTTTCTAGACGGGACTGTTCCTTCTTCTTTCCTCGGGTGCTATTGTTTTCCTGTAAGTTGGGACAGGGGAGTCACTGCATAGCAAGCGCTGGGGCAGGTTCTGAGGTTCCGCCGGCATGTTTCTCAGTGGGGCTGGAGTGAACTGGGGTGAGCAGTAGACTTTTCAGGGACCCTTCCTTACAGGGCTCTGTGCCCTAACAGAGGAAGCTCCTCCGGCCTCAGAGCCCTCACTGGACCTGCTGGAGGCGCTCTTGACATCGGCTCGAGGGGGAGGCAGGGTCCACAGGGGTGCCATGGTGCTTTAAGGATGGGGGCTTCTGGGGTGCATTTCCACACAAGGCAAGGGGACAGAGAGAGAAGGAGAGTGGAGATGCTGGAGGGAGCAGTGACCCCAAGGCCAGTGGGACAGAATGGAACTAGGGCACTTAGCCACAGAGGAAAAGACGCCGCAACTCCTTTTTATGAAACTGAGGAGGAAACGTGAGTGAAGGTGTCAGTCGTGGAGAGAGTAGGAGAGCAGACAGTGTGGGCAGCTTTCCTGCCCTTTGTTTTGCTGGAAGTAGGATCTTTATTGGGAAAATAGGGATTAATGGCACCTCCCGGGGGCAGGATGGGAGCAGTTGGCTTAATGGGACTTAGAAAGTTGGAGGTAGACGTTTAGAAAGTTGGAGGTAGACGTTTCTAAGAGCATTTAGTTCAGAGCCCTGATTTTATCCAATGAAGTTCAGAAGGATTGAGAAATTTCCTAAGGTAATATGTTGATGAGGGATGGAGCTGGGACCTGAGCCGCGTCTGCTGTGATCAGGGACCGCCGCTCTGCAGGACGCTCCCTGCATCCCCCAGGATGCATCGCTGGTCTGCATCCCCCAGGGAGCACGGTGTTGCTGTGGCAGATTTAGGGGAGACTTTCTGGGATTCCTGACCAGTTGTGGGATGAGGGTGTTCCCAATGCCCTTGACCTGTTTAGAGCAGAGGAGTCAGTGCAGAGGGAAGCCTAGTGTGGTTCAGGATCATCCCGGGTCACCCCAGGGCACCGCACGGTGAGCAGAGAACTTCTGGGATGGGAGCTGCAGAGCCAGTGCCATTTCTCAGACTCTAAAGTATTTTGCTGACCCAAGATTATTCACCTTCCCATCGATAGTTTCGTACTCTTGCCAAAGGAAATAGTAAATGCTTCCACTGAAAAGCCACAGAGTAGGAACTGACCTAAAAACGTGGAGTTTCGGAGCAGCCGTGTGCCAGACCACAGGAACACAAGTAAGCTATTGGTGACTGGCCAGGCTCTATGCCAGTGTTATTACACTCACTGTACAGATGGGGAAACCTAAGTGGAAAGATGGATGATTTCCTAAGATTCATCCAAAGGCAATAATAAAACTCACAGTTTAATGTTTATTACACTTATTCCTAAATCTTCCTCCTGCTGATTACTTCATATTTCCATGGAATGTGCAAGAAGCATTGATTAGGACGTTAAGAATAGATCATCGAGTTTTTCCATGAGGTCTGGCTGGGGCCTGGCAGACCTCAACTCCAGTCACTTATATAATTTTTTAAGTCATCCAGTTAAAAAAAAAAAGAAGGTATAATAAAATGGTTGTAACATATTTTATATGTTTGAATTTAGGGAATGGCAAACTCTGGTTTGCAGGCCAGATCTGGCCTGCAGCCTGTTTTTGAATAGCCCATGAACTAAGAATGGTTTTTATATTTTAAAAGGGTCATTAAAAACAACAACAACAAAAACAAAAAAGAATTCACAGCAGAGACTGTATGTGCCTAGAAAGCCTAAGGTGTTTACTAACTGGCCCTACAGGAAGTTTGCCGACACCTGATAACAGATGAATGCTCTTAGCCCCTGAAGCAAGGATGTGCCTTTCATTATAAATAAGACAATCACCGGATTTCTTAAAACTCTTCATTTAGTGTAATTAAAGGTATGGTGGCCTCGTAATGAGATATAAATTCCAGTCATTGGACCGCTGCTGCATATTCCAGTCATTTTGGATAATAAGGCTGAAAGTGAACCTTGGAGGCCTTTGTGACCCTGAGGCCTGGCCACACAGCCTTGTGACCACTGGTCCAGGGTAACATGGTCTGGGTTTCCTTTGAGCCGGAGAGATGCACACAGGCTTCCTCTGAGGAAGCCTTTGGCACCCTAGTTTGCCCACCCTGCTTTCAGAAGCTCATCCATGAGTGGGGTGAGGGTCCTCCCTGAGTCCTGGGGCGGCTGAGCCGAGGGGAGTGGACGCGTGTCACAGACGGACCCCCAGTTCCCTGACCAGCCCGCCTCCAGAGCTTCACGGTGTCTGGGGGGGAGGGGTCACTGGAGGCTGAGTCCCTGCAGACAGGGGGCGCTGTGTTTCTCAACTGCCAAGCCGTCTGGGCAGAGGCTGCCCGCGTGTGCTGGAGCCTCTCCTGGGAGACGGGCGGCTGAGCTAACAGCTCATGACACGCAGCAGCTGGCCAGGAGGGGCCCAGGACAAGCGCAGGGACCCCTGGGTCGTGGGGGGTGCATGCCTCGCTCTCCTCCTCTGGCAGCCAGAAAGGCAGAGCAGTGGAGGCCAAAGAGTGTGGGGTTCAAATCCTGCCTCTGCCATGAACTCATCATCAGCCCTAGACAAATGACGTCACGTCTTGCATCTGCACTTTCCTTAATGTAAAATGAGGCAGTAATAGTCCTGCCTCATAGGTTATTGGGAGGCTAAAAAGAGATGTTGGATGCAAAGAAATCAAACAAAAAAAGACAAAACAAAAACAAAAATACCTCCAAAACCACAACAGTTACTGGGGTCTTTATTCCATCCTCTGAGCATGGGGCTTGTTCTGTGTTGATGCTTCACCTGAAGGGCCGAGGGTCTCAGATGAGGAAGTGGGGAGGGGAGCAGGGGGAGAGAGACTGTGCTTTGCGGTGCAGAAATGGCACAGACAAGACAAGTTTTGGAGAAGTTAACAGACCAGGAGGATCAGAGAGAAAGGGCCAGCGAGTACCTCGGTGACCCCACAGTCCAACCGTCCTTAGACATTTTCCAGGAGCTGTCTCTCAGTGATTATGTCTCCTGAGGCGGACAGCCCTGGGCTCAAACCCCAACCGTGACTGGGCAAGAGATGGGATTCTCTAAGCCTCAACTTCCTTGTTTGTGAATAGGAGTAATAATAACAGTACCAGCCCTCAAGGTTGTTGTGAGCGTTAATCGCTGGCCTCATGGCTCCTCTGTGTGCCTTCCTAGAGGGAGCACTCCACGCAGAGACCAGATGTGACTGTGAACGGGGGGGGGCCTCACTGTTGTCCCTCATAATCTGGGTCTCCTCTTACTGTCATTGTACCGAGGTCCGAACAAGGTCTTTCTTTGTGCACAGCCAGCAGACCTACAGAGATCGAGTTCTATTAAATGATGTGTACGACAGCTCAGAACCTTCTAGCCTACGTCACTGAAGTCAAATCCATGCAGTTAATTTCCTGTTTCTCGTAGGGGGTTAATTTCCCTTGCTTTTGGTTGGGCAAAAGTCCGTTTTGAAAACACCCCTTGTAATGGGTGTTTTCAAAACACTCGAGCGTCAGTATGAGCCTATTAAATTCTAACAGCTCTGCTGGCAGGTAAAGCACATTTATAGACTTAAAAAAAATAACCATGCTGTTTGCCTTTCAGACTGCTGGGGCCAATCTGGAGCAATTTTGTGCTTAAGGTCAAGGAATTTTGAGAGATGGATTTTGTTTCTCCAATTCTCTATCCTCATATTGTCCTTCTATGTAGGAGTGTAAATTGCAGGATTGTTTATCTGCCTCTAGCTGGAACAGGGCTTACCAGAAACCTATTGCTGCTCTGCAGTGGAATCTGTCTATCTATTTTTTAGCCGTCAGTACCTTAAAAGGATTATGCTACCTCTGGGCTTTTTCTATTCTAACTTTCCCCAAATATTTGAATGTCCGAGAGCTGCTGTTAAAAACAAAATTCAACTCCGAGATTCTGAAGGGTAGGATTCTGGCACCATGGAAGGCTATTTGGTTGTGTAAATAAATATCCCAGGCCCAGATGTTTTTGCTGAGGGAGAAGGATCTAGAATAGAAGTGGACGCAAGGTCTAGCTTTCTGGGAGACAGAGGAAGAAAAGAAGGAGGAACTGTACTGAGAATAAAAAGGTACCTGCAGGAGGAATGGGAGGGGTACCGGTGGCTGTCAGCGCTCAGGATCATCTACAGTATTTAGTGGGAAGGTCCTCTGGGGTAAAGTATTTGGGGACCAGTACATTCCAGAGCCAGAGGGATGGCAGCAATGATGTGAGAAAGGGGAAACGTTGGGACTTTGGGAACTTCATCCTACAAGACTTAAACCGTTTCAACTCGCATGTTGACCTGTGGTTCTGAGCACATGAGGCGGCAAGGAATGGACTGCCTCAGTACCCGCTGAAGTTGTCATTGCGGTGCATGGTCATGAAATGATGTCAGAACATCAGAAAATGTGTTTAGACGGGGTTCTCTTTTACTTTGTGGGAATTCGGTTCAGAGATTCAGTAACTTTTTCATATGGTTAATGTCATTGACTTACAAAGAATTCTTCTCCCAAGCAAACATAGAAAGACATAAAACCCCATAATTAAATGCCTGCTCTGACTGCAAAGTCAGACTGTCTTAAACCAGACCTTTCATGCACGTAGAAAAATGCATCCCTCAGCATCCACTGCAAACTTGTTAAGTGGATTCTTTCCCTTTATCCCTTCTTGGAACTCTGTCAAACCAGGTCCAACTCAGAAGACAAGCGGCGGTGGAAGAAATTTCAAGTCCATTCTTCTTGCTTTGGGAGTGTCCTCTACTGACTGGCAGAATAAGACTAGTAACCGCTTCTCCTCCTTCAGCCGTGCCAGGTGTGTTCAGAACACACTAAGTGTGGAACATGGCCAGTGTATGTGAATGATGAGGTTGGCGCTGAGGGATCCTTTCCTGGCTCCACTTCTTGGAGTCAAGCTGCCACCATTGTCACCTTTCTGTATGTGACGCTGAGAGTTATAAAGGTTTCAGGCCTGTGAGACGAGATGGAGCCAGTGTAGCTGAATGTGTCCTTATAGACAATAGAGGAGCAAGCTCTTGAATTGCTGGCTGCTGCTCAGAGATTGCTGACCCTGTATTCTCCCCAACCCCAACGAGTCCATTCTTGAGTTCTCACACATGTCAAGTAGACTGGAGAATGGCCCCCAAAGATAGCTACATTCTAACTGCCAGAGCCTGTGGATGTTACCTTACCTGGGAGATATTTTGAAGATAAGATTCCATTAAGGGTCTTGAGATGGGGAGCTTACCCTAGACTATCTGAGTTGGTCCCCAAAGTATAGTCATCTTTTGTTATCCATGAGGATTGGTTCCAGGACCAGCCTTGGATACCAAAATCCACAGAGGCTCAGGTCCCGTGGTCAGCCCTCTGTGCCCATGTTTCCACGTCTTGAGTTCAGGCCACCTCACACTGTGCGGTACTGTAGTATTTATGGCGAAAAAAATCCATGTACAAGTGTACCCACACAGTTCGAACCTCTGTTGTTTAAGCGTCAACTGAAATCACGAGAGTCCTTGTAAGAGGGGGCAGAGAGGGATTTGACTGCAGGAGAGAAGTCCTCGTGAGGGTGATGGCAGGAGCTGCTGCAAGAGTTGCACGGAGCCTCTTTTTCTCTCTCTTTCTGTCTCTCTCTTTTTCTGTCACTTTTGCTTCTTCTCAAGTTCCACATTCACGTCTCAACATCCCACAAAACCATCCGGGTCTGTGTTTCATTCACTATGAAATGCACGATCAGCTGACAGAATCGACTAATCTGTGTACTTGACTCAACACTACTTTCCCTTCTTCCCCCCCTGGCCAGTGACTTCTCATCCAGTTAAAGATGTGCTTTTGACACCTGCCTCTGGAGATGGCGTTATCCTTCTGTCCTGACAGAGTCCTTGAATTTCAGGGTCAGGGGCAGCTTTTATGAAGCACATCCATTCCAAGCCCAGTGAAATAATTAACTCAGTCTGGAGAGGGTGCGCTGTAATGCACACCCCAGGTGATGTGGGCACATGAGCTACCCTTCGAATAGTGTTGGGAGGATTGGGCCATCGATGGGGCTGGCTGGAGGCAAGCAGTGGGCACCTTCGTTTTTTTGGAACAAATGTTCTGTGACAGTGGCTCTGGTGTCCCTTCCCCTTTGTTCCTGCAGAGTTGGCACCTGTCCTGATCTGCCTCCTCTGGCTTGTGCTGGGCACATCTGGGGTTGGGTTTTGCTAAACCCGGGGCTCACGGGAAACCTGGATGCCCACAGTTCTTGGGCAAAGGCAGCTGAATTGCAACCACCTTTCACTGAGATGCTGGGCTATCTGGGAAGGGAACAATCAGTCAGGTGAACCAGAAAGATCCATTTAACCAACTTAGAAGATGGGCATTTTTGATGAGAGCATTAACCTTCTCCAGGCTGGCTGTCATTTCCAAACGACAGCTGCGTGCCTGGCATTTCCAAGAAGTCTTCATCTCTAAGAGAAGAAGGGGAAGCAGGGGTCGCATCTAATATATTAAAAGCAGAAAGGAAACCTTTAAGCAATTTGGTACCCTTCGGCCTGTAGGTCCCCCCTCCCCACCCCCTGCCACTGAGGTGGTGCATATTTTAAAGGCCTAACCTAGGAGATGTTTTGAAAGAACAAGTTAAAAAAAAAAAAGCTATCTTAGACTTGTCTTTAGAACATCAGAAACTGGCTGCCCTGGTATTTGGCAGGGGACAAATTCTTTGGGGAGTTGGGCCCTGAATCATTTAGGATTCTTTTGGTTGCAAGCGACAGAAAGCCAAGTTTGTATTTCCCTCATGGGGGTGGTGGTGTATGTCTTGGGCAGCTGAATGGTCTTGTTACAGATGTGGCCTTTGGCACAGGTGAAGAAGAGCTTCATCGTGTCATCACGCATCTAGGGGTGGACTCTTCTTTTGTGTGGACTTAATTGTCATGCACTCTCTCCCTTCCTGCTTGCAAAGGCACTGCCCGCAACTGGAAAGCACACACTTCTAGGTTCAGATCCGGTCACTGTGGGAAGCTACTTCCCTGCCTAGTAACATAAAAGTTGGGAATGGGATCCCCTTGGTCCTCTTTGGCTAATTTGTCATCCTGGAGCCAACTACTGTGAAGGGGGCACTGACCCCTGCCCCTCAAACTTTAATGCACGTCTGACTCATCTGGGAATTCTGTTAAAAGGCAGATGCTGACTCAGAAGGTCTCAGGTGGGAGCCTGAAACTCTGAGCTCCTAGGTGATGCCGAGGCTGCTGGGCCAAGGGCCTGACTTGGAATAGCAAGGATGCAGACTGGGCTTAGGCTTAATTTCGGTGGCGATTTCCATCTGCATAGCCTGAGAGCCTGTAAACTCAGGTTCAGCTGAGGATAGAAACCAAGAGTCGAGTGGAGAAGAGGAAGAACATTCCCTCAGAGCAAAATGAAATACTGTTGTGTTGTGAAGGATGAGTCAGACTCTCACAGCAAAAGAGCACATTTCCACCACGGTCCTACCGGTTCTTTGTTAACTGCAACATAAAATTCAGCCAGTGGTATTTGGGGATGTCGGAGTCACGTCTGCGCCTCAGTAGCACCCCTGGAAGCAAAGAAAGAAGAGACTCAGGGCTGAAAGACAGATGATAACCACTCTTTTAAAATGTGCTCCTGGTGATCGCCATTGCTATTCATTATTAATCAAGGAAGGACTGGCGAGGGCTTGGTGTGGGTAGTGATTTTGTTGAAGCACCAGCCCACAGAGACCGGAAAAGGAAACCAAAGGAGAAGCATGAATTATAAATACAGATCCTGCCGTAGGAAGCTGATGGAGGCCTGGGCGCCTGCAGTGGAGAAGGGGTCTCGGTGCTGCAGGCTCTGCAGCTGCCAAGTGGGGGTAACATGTGACACAGGGACCTGCACTCTGCGGCGTATTAATGCCCATTAGGGGACCGGCCTTCATGCTGCTCGTGACGGAGGATCAATGCCAAGGCAGGAGCCACGAGTCCGAGAATCTTCAGAAGAACTTCTGTTTCTTTGGGAAGACATGAAACCTAGAGTTGTGTTTTTTTTTTTTTAAATGTAATTGCTCCGATTATTATGATAAAGAGGTAGGTGGACCTGGGGGACTATATAATTAGTTGGTAAACTATGATAACAAGAGATTATTCTGGAAAGCATTTATTTAGATGTGGCGTTTACAGGGACTCGTGTAATTTAGGTATTTGAATACCACTACGTAATAAATAATAATAATAATAGCCACAATAGCCCCAGCTTGCTGGGGGCCTTGCTGGTTAGAGAATGTTCTAGCCTGTTAAGAGACAGAGAGCTGTCATTGGGCTCATCCTCTGGTCATTTAAGAAGTGAAGGCAGCTTCGCCGTTAGCCCCTCTTCACCTGTCCCTTCCCTTTGTCCCTCAGCATCCCGACGCCTTCTGGCTGTGCAGGCAGCGTCGCCCGCCCACCTCCCGCCTCCCACAACCCCATTTTTATCTCTCCTACAGCCTAAGCTGTTAGTGTTTTGCTGCTGGGAATCCTGGCATCGTGAAAGTTCTTTACACGTCTCTTATCAGGTGAGCCTGTGCCATCTCTTAAATCCCCGTGGTAGGAGGATGTCAAGGCGTTAGCTGCAGCAGATGCGTCGTCAAGGAGGTTTCTCGTGCTGGAGATATGTTTCTGAGTGAGCCTCTTCTATCCCCAAACATATCCTGGTTTCCTTAGGAGAAAAGTTAGGTCGGAGTAACTTCTTCCTTATTTGAATTAAGCCAGTAAGGTGGTTCTAGAACCTTCCTTCTCAGTCCTGAGTGCCTACAGTTAGTTCTCTGGGAGACCAGCACTGGCTGCCAGCCTCAGGCTGCTGCCTTCTGATGCCCCTGCCCCAGAGATGCTTCTTGCTTCTGTTTGCATCTCAGCCATGCCCTCCCCCCCATCTATTCTACTGAAAATTCTTCCTTTATGGATGTGCCTTCCCACTTCCTCCTTCCTCTCTCAGCAGGTATATTAAAGGGTCTAATTCTTGCCCAGAGTTAAGTCCAACAGGAGATACCCAATCAGACCAACGCCCTGTGCTTAATCTGAGGTGATGGGTTACCAATAGGAAACAATCAGAGAACAGTTGTGTCTCATACTCTGGGGCACTTACTGTAAGTACACCTGGTCTTCAAAAGCTGGGGAGAGAAATGTAGTCCCAGGGGCTGAGAAGAGACTTCTGCCTGGCGTGTGGCCCCCTGCACCTGACCTTCACTTAACATGCTCTCTGACAACAGCGCTTTTCTTTTTTCTGTTTGGCTTTTTAGGGCCACACCTGCGAGAAGTTCCCAGGCTAGGGGTCCAATCAGAGCTGTGGTCGCTGGCCTGCACCACAGCCACAGCAATGCAGGATCCGAGCCATGTGTGCAACCTACAGCAGAGCTCATGGCAACACCGGATCCTTAACTCACTGAGCAAGGCCAGGAGTTGAACCCACATCCTCATGGATCCTAGTCGGGTTCATTAACCTCTGAGCCATGAAGGGAACTCCTGACAACAGCTTTTAATTGTGAATCTCCTTGTAGATGCTCAACTTCCCCCCAGGCCAGCACTGTGTCTGCCCCTTCAGCTGTCCATTTCCAGATCCAGGTGCAGAGCCTGGCCCAGACGGGTGCTCAAAACCCATGTATTGAATTTGTTTATTAATTCGTGTTTTCGGGCCGGGTGTATAGAGTAACAGTCCCTTATAATAGACTTTGTTGAAAGGTGGTGAGCAAATGTTTAATTGCTCCAGAATCTAGAAAATAAATCTGTAAAAAAGTACATGTGGAGGTTGGGGGCGGGGGCGGGTGGGAGTGTTAACAGAAATATTGAGACAATGAAGGACCCTAAAATTTTACATAATTAAAAATTGTATTTCATATTCTTCCCAAGTAAATTTCTTTTTAAAAATATTTTTATTATAGTTGTTTACAATGTCCTGTCAGTTTCAGGACAAAGTCACCTGGTCATACATATCTATACATTCTTTTTTTTCCACATTTTCCTCCATCATGTTCCATCACAAGTGATCAGATATAGTTCCTTGGGCTATGCAGTGGGATCTCATTGTTTATCCACTCCAAATGCAATAGTTGGCATCGATTAACCCCAAGCTCCCAGTCCATCTGTTTTCTGATTGGTTATCATATCTGCACACTCACCAGCCTTCCGTGAAAGTTCCAGTTTTCCCATTTTTTGGCCAACAATTGAGTATTGCCGTCTTTTTAAAAATTTAGCCAGTGGGTGTGCAATAGCATCACTTTTGTGGTTTGGATTTGCATTTCTTGATGTCTTCTGGAGTCAGACACTTTGTATATGTCCATTGGCTGTTGGGTGTCCTCTTTTGTGATGTTCTCTTTCATGTCTCAGTATGTTATTTTGCAATTTTATTTTTTTTTGGCATATAGCTTTTGTTCATTTTAAAGGGACTTTAGACATTTTGACCTTGGCTTTCACTTTAAAAATGTGTCTTTGATAGCATCAGAGCCCTTTCTTCAGATGAAATCTTAGCGAGAAGAGTAGCATGCAAGCTCTGTCAAAGCAGAGATTTCCTCGTAGAAGGAAGAGCCTTTCCCACCCACGATCCCTAATATGTTCCAGTGAACCTTAAAACACTGCCTTATGACAAAGACAGTTTTTAAGAACCAGGATAACAAGTGAGCCAATAAAAGTCCTCAGAAATACTTTACAAAATATTTGCTAACCCTAAGCAATAAAGGAAGGTCACAGGAGAAATAAGAATATGAAAAGCATTTTCACAACTTGAATGGGTTACAATGGACTATATACTATTAATTTCCGTTTATGCTCCCTTGCCCAGTAGGGACTTTGCATCATCTCTTCTCCCCCCCAATTACA
The DNA here is from genome assembly GCA_004024745.2 of Catagonus wagneri. NCBI lineage: Eukaryota > Metazoa > Chordata > Mammalia > Artiodactyla > Tayassuidae > Catagonus > Catagonus wagneri. The sequence goes on from PVHT021183524.1 coordinate 24,629,232, forward strand.
AGATGCTTTCAATTTTATTTGATTCGTTGCAGAACATATGCACACCGAGACAGATGTGTATGTGTGCGTGTGTGTGTGTGTGTGTGTGCACCCATGGGCACTTACACACTCCTTTCATCCAAACGCTCAATGCTCTCCGATTTTATAACTTAGATTCAGTTATTCCCGTGTCCTGAATCCAGCCTTGGTCCCATAGAAGCAGAAGTACTTGAATTCTTCAAATGGAAACATTTTGCGGTAAGCTTTATTTAACACAGCTGGGTAGGCATTTTCTGTGTCCAATGCCAGAGCCCAACACCCATCACACGGAAGATTGTTTTACGGGTCCCTTTTACATTCACCTCGTCTCCTTGCCTCACCAGACCCGAGAGGGCACTGCGGGGGCTCCGTTTCCTCCTCTTCTGCCTTTATCTCTCCCAGAGTTTCATGCCCAAACTTCTATTTCTTTGCCGCCATCTGTTTTACCTCCCTTTGCTTTTTCCCAATCCCCAGTTTCCTTTTTTTAAATTATCCCCAACAGGAGGGACTTGCAATCTGTACATATAAAAACCTAAAAGAAATATGGAAATAAATTTGCATACAATGGAATTTGGCAAAGTGAAGGAGCTTGAAGGGGGGAGGGGGGCGGATTCTGCCTTCTTTTGAAAAGTGAGCCATCAGTGGTGGTACCTGGAATGATTTTAGGCAATACACTCATGAAAGGCTCTTTAAAAATCTGAGTCGTTGAATACTTCCTTTAAGGGTATTAACATATTTGTGCTAAGATAGTATACTTGTTTTCAGCTGGCTAAAAGGTCCTTTTAAATATGTAAGCTTAAAAAATGACTATGTTTCTCTGGCAAAACTTAGGAGTTAGTGACATTTGGGAAATACTGGATAGGTCATGCTCAGTAAATCAAAAGAGTAATTTTGATTTACTTTTATCAGAGCTAGATAAGCAGAGTGAGGACACAGCGTGATGAGCCCTGCTCCCTCAGTGTAACAGTGTGTTAGGATTAACGGAACAGTACAGAACAGTTTATTACAATGGTTTTCAAGGTATAGCGCACACATCGCTGGGGTTCCCAGGACACTTTCAGTGTGTCCATGATGTCAGAACTATTTCCATAATAATATTAAGATGTTATTTGCCCTTTTCAGTATGTTGACATTTACACTGTTGCTAGAAAAGCAATAGTAGGTAAGATGCCGGTGTCTGAAGACGGTTCCAGGCCGTGGCAGCAGGCCACATGGCACTGGTGGTGGGTGTGTACTTACCCAAGGTGGCAGAAAAAAGAAAAGCCAGTGTCACTCAAAAGGGACCTTAGTACACCAGTAATAATTATGACCTGTGTTAAATCTCAGCACTTTACATCTCGGGACTGTTCTGTGGGACCGAATGGAAAGTATGAATCCAAGGGCAACGGGTGTCTCAAGGAGAAGCACTCATGTTGACTTGAACATGGAGCACGACTTTTATTTGAAAGAATAACTGACAGACAAACTATGATTATTTATACTTGGGTGTTAGGCAGATATTTTCTCAACAATGAATGAAACAAGCCTGTTACTTCAAGGAAAAAAAAATGCACAGTGTTTATAGCCAGTGATAAAATTTGGTGAAATTTAGAATTCTGGAAAAACTTGTATTCATCACCGTGAAGCAGTTTGACTGGTTCCCCAAACCTAACAAGTTGTAATGAGATTGGTGGTAATATTTACAAATGTGATTTTTGCAGGGGGTGTATCTCAGTGAATCAATATTTTTTCCCAAAGGTCCAGTGCATGATAAATCATGCATTGATGAAAGAGTCGTTTTCAGTATAAGACCAGTGGATTTTAATATAGCAGATTGTGAAAAGAGGTCATGATAGAGTTTCGGATTTCACACCCTATACTCTTTAAGAAACTACCATTGTCAAGTTTTGGTGTAGTATTGAAAAGGAAGATCTACAATTACATAAAAAGGCTATTAAAATACTCCTTTTCACACTGGCATATCTATATGACTGTATGAGACAGGATTACCTTCATATACTTGCACCAAAACAACGTATTTGTAAAGTATGAGTACAGGGGCAAATAGGAGAATCCAACTGTCTTCTATTAACCAGACATTAAAGAGATTTCTAAAAATGTGAAATATTGTCACTCTTCTTAATTTTTTTTTGTTTTAGAAAAACAGAATATTTTTGCTTTTTGTAAAAATATTTGCCAGCATATGATGGTCTTATTTTTAAAAGAATATATATTTCTAAAAGTTCTCAGTTTTCATTTTTAACACAGTGCATTATGAATAGATACAACTTAAACAAAAGCTCTTGAGAGTCCGCAATAATGTTTAAGAGTGTAAAGGGGTCTGAGACCGAAAGTATGAAAACCAGTGTTCCATGAGTAGGGCTCGTGTCTTCTGTGACCAAAACCTTCCACTTCTCATTGAGTGGCCTTGGATGGAAGTGTGTGTGTGTGTATGTGAGATGGGGGTGGGTTACGACATAGGATCTTTGCATCATAAAAGTTTAAGAGAAGGGGCTGTGTACAGGGCTATAATGACTGCTATGAAGTGGTCCAAGTCCAGCACTAGCACATTACAGAGAGATGATTTCTAGTGACTTTGTGAAAACATAGACAACTTTGGGTGAAACTGATGGTTGAGACAGAAACAAAGAGAGGATACAAATGTTGGTTCAGAAATAAAAAATGTGATGGAAGATATGGGTCTTCCTCTTTACAGTGTATTGTGGTGGGAGCCTTTAAGACGGCCTCCAGGGATCTCCAGCTCCTAACTTTCACACCATTGTTAACCTCCTCCTCTTTTTTCTTTTTTTTTTTGTCTTTTTGCCTTTTATGTGGAGCTGCACCCGCAGCATATGGAGGTTCCCAGGCTAGGGGTCTAACAGGAGCTGTAGCCGCCGGCCTTCGCCACAGCCACAGCAACGCGGGATCCAAGCCGCGTCTGCAACCTTCACCACAGCTCACAGCAACGCCGGATCCTTAACCCACTGAGCAAGGCCAGGGATCGAACCCGCAACCTCATCGTTCTTAGTCAGATTCGTTAACCACTGAGCCACGACGGGAACTTAACCTCCTCCTCTTGAGGATGAGCTGGACTCAGCAACTTGCCTCTAATCAAGGGGCAGGATGTCACTACTGAGGGTGGACTACAAAAAGATGGTGACGTCTGTCTTGCTCGCCCTCTCTTACTGTCATTGGCTGGTTCTGAGGGAAGCCAGCTGCCATGTTGGGCGCCACCCTGTGAGAGACCCACGTGGGAAGGAATTGGTAGGCCCCCAGCGTACTGCCCCGAGAAACTCGATCCCGTCAACAGTCACGAGTGAACTTAGCAGTGTATTTTGCTTTTCCAGGTCTTCAGCTCCCTGATACCTTGGTTGCTGCTTTGTGAGGGGCAGAGGGACCCAGCAAAGCCAAATCTGGATTTCTGACTTAACGAAACTGTGAGTTAATAAGTGCTTGTTGTTTTAAACTGCTCAATTATGGGTAGTTTGTTACACAGCAATTGATAGCATGTAGATATGCATATTGGTGCAAAGCTTGCATATAATTTCAAGAAACTTTGAGAAATCTCTGAAGCCTGTTGATGGATAATGTAGGGACCTTGTTGGAACCCCTGCTTTAGGAAGACATTAAAGGGAAAGACAGCAAAGGAAGAAATAAAATAAGAACAGCAGAGTACGTGGTGGAGGGGAAACAGAGAGAGTCTAATTAGAAATGGTTATGTCGGGGAGTTAAGCAAGAACCTATTGCCTTAGTGGGAAGAAAGTTTCACTAACATTTTCCAGGGGGACAGATTCCTGAGGAGAACAGCTGAACTGGTGAGTAACAGTTCCATCATGATATAAAATTGGCGGGATATGTAACCCAAAGAAGAAAAGACCAATGTTCTCTATTTGGGTGTGTGGGAAGAAAGTTTCAACCCAGCCTGGTTAGGCTGGAAAAGTGTTGGCTTGGAAAAGTGAGGATCCTGGTATCTGGGGACTGAAAAAAACGTGCAACTCGGTAAGTTACCAAAGGTTTTATAATGGCTCACATAACTTGGAAGTTCGGAGATTGAGCTGGCCTCAGGCACAACTGGCTCCAAGGATTTAGATGATGCTATCATGTCTCTCTCCTTTGGTCGACCTTCAAATGGCCAAGGGTTGGGCTTGGGGTAGGCAGTTCTGCAGAGAGCTCCAGGCTTTCTCATCCGCAAAGAGTGGCCCTCAAAGAAAAAGACTTGTCTTCTCTCAATATCCGTATAAAATCTAGGGAGTATGATGGTTGTGCTTGGAAAGCCATTATCTCCCAGGGACCCCAGCACTGCACGGAGGGGTGGGAGGATAATTACCTAAAGGAAAAGGGGTCCTCTTGTCAGAAAAGAAGAAACAGCGTGGGGCAGGTAATATGACATATGTCTACCGTAGTGAGTGACAATAACCAGAGGCTGGGAGGATTGTTTAATATTTAAAGTTATGCCAACGTAACACAATAACCTGAGACTTAACGCAGCTGTGTGGTGTTTGTGTCTCAGCAGTCCCTCATTATAGGAAATTTGGGTTGTGTATTTGAATTGACTTGGAATGATGGAGTCTAATGAATAGAGTTCTGGCAGCGGTGGCACCGGAGAAGGGGTTTGGGGGATGAAACCGTGAATTCAGAGGCTCAGAATTTTAAGGAAAAATTCAGTCCTTTCTCCTTCTTGTGTGTCAGCATCTGTTGTTTTTCTCCTAGAACACAAAGTGGCTTGCAGAGCCCATATCCATTTGAATAAAGACTGAACAACCACTGCAGCAAAGGCTTCGCTGCCAGATGCTCTGCATGTGACTTGGTTGAATTTCTACCACTTTCCTAAGTCCCTGGATGAGGCCCGGTTTCATCCGGGGACTCTCAGTATTTTTGAAATGAAGAATTTGATTCCAAATGGCAGAGATTTAATTCCTACACTCATAGAAAGAGATGATGCCAACTATTCAATTTAGATCTTCTTCGGTTCGTAAATAAGGACTTGTGATTGACTAAGAGTCATTTAACTCTTTTCAAAAAATAGTTTTGTTTTTATTTTAAAGTTCATTTTTTAAAAAAATCTTCATTTGAGACCAGCAGTAATGTAGAAATTGGCAGGAGAGATCGCTTTGGTGGGCCATTCACCCCCCTCCAAATTTCCCTTCAAAAAAATGTCACAGTGAGATTTGGTCGAACATGAGAAACTGCTAAATGATAGGTTAAATCTATAAACGGTAAGGTAACACATTCCTAACTTCTGTAAAGTTTTCAAATATTAACTGCCACCATCACAACATGTGGATGATATCAGTGTTAGTAGTCAATTAAATCAATTACATTATACTGAATTTACTTACTTTAAGAAATGAAAATAGGAGTTCCCGTCATGGCTCAGTAGTAAGGAACCCTACTAGTATCCATGAGGACTCGGGTTCAATCCCTGGCCTCACTCAGTGGGTTAAGGATCAAGCGTTGCCATGAGCAGTGGTATAGGTCACAGTCGTGGTGCGGACCTAGCACTGCTGTGGCTGTGGTGTAGACCAGCAGCCGCAGCTCCAGTTTGACGCCTAGCCGGCGTGGCCCTAAAAGGCACTACAAAACAAAAAAGAAATGAAAATATAATTTTTAGTTAGAAAGACATGTTCTTGCTTATGTTCTCTTCCCCTGTGCTAAGGCCAGTCCCCTCAGTAAATATCTGACATTTTTTTTTACTGCTAGCCTTGTTTCCGGGGCCCCTTCTTTTGCTCGAAGGCTAAGGCACATTGTAGAGACCCAGCATTCTATTTGCCCTCTCAGCGCTTCAAGTTCGGTGGAAGCCCATGGTGTATCCTTGACCCAAACTCAAGTAATTGAATTGTATTTCCCACTTGATGTGTTTACCTTGAGAATCACATCAGATATTAATATTAACGATGTCCCTCTTTTAAGCTTTGCCTTGTCTCCAGTATCTGTGTACCATACTCTATAATTGTGTTTTCACCAACAGTCTTTCCAGGCTCATAAAATCAATTTCATAGCTCATAAAATCAGTATTTTGGATATCCATCATATTTGCATTCCGTGCCCTGACTTTTTCCATACTCAAATATTCCCCAAATTATAAGGGAAAGAGGCCAGAGAAGTGAAAGAGAGCTTTTTTTTCTTTTTTCTTTTTAATAACCACAGTTTTCAGTGCTGGGAAATTACAGGCAGGATTTCCTTTGGCCCTTTTGGAATATTTCCTCTGATTTCTGGAAATTACTGCCTTGGAGATTCAGTACAACATTGACTTTGGGGAAGGAGGGTAAAGAAACATTCACATGTCCCCCAAATTTCCTTTGGGCGACTTTTCTGGCAATTCATTTTGGCTCAGTAGTGACGTATTGAATCAAATGTGTGCCACCACAGTGACAGACACAGGAGTTGCGGGTGCAGTTCCCTCTCTCTGGACCGTTGTGGTCTGTAGAACTGGAAGGAAGGGATGGGGTCAAGGGAAGGGATGGGGTCAAGGGAACGAGCACCTGTTGATCGTCTGACTCTGTGGGGACATTCTCTCCAGCCCCCCTGCACCGCCTCAGCTCGCCTTCCGAACTGCACGGCCCTTGGACATTGCTGTCCTCTGGAAGCTCAGGGACATTAAATATTTGTCCAGGCCACACAGCGCATGTGTTGTGAATTAGAAGCCGAGCAAGATTTGAGTCCCTGCTTATTTTTACTATTTTATACTATTTCTCCCTCCAGCACTGTTCGTTTTGCCCTGTAATTAAGTTCTAGGCATTCCATCGCCATCTCACTACTTAGACCTAAAACTGACAGTGTTAAGAACGGTTGGAAAAACATGCTTTCTTAGAAATTGAAAACTGCTCTATCCTTATATGTTGTGAATTTCAAATCTCTAGTGAATCTTTTGGGAGTTGAGTTCATTTAAAGCTGACTTTCTGTTTCTGAGAAAAAATAATATAATGATAGCACACAGGTTGTGGCTTTTTAACAAAATAGTCTTTTTAAAGGAAATTGTGATGAGACTGAAAGATCTTGTCGGGCCATGAATAGGTTTTTTTCAGGCTACCATTTGGAAGCATTAAAGTCAGAACTAAGGACACAGTGACTGTGAATACTTTATGTTCCACAGATCTTAAATCACATCTGGTTTACCCAGCATTATCAGCAGAACCTTTCCTTATTCAAGTCCAATTCCTCCAGTAAGATTTTGTCAAATTAAAGGGCTCAATCACATGACTTAGCATGAGCATTAGCGGAACTATCCCTGAATTGAGGTAGGGCAACCCATCTCAGGCAGTATTTCTAAGAGTTCCTATAAGGCACTCTTTGATTTGAATACGGGTTAATCAGCACTTTGTGTTACTAAGCACAATATTAACATTCATTATTTAAACACACAGGAATAATTGTATGAGTACAAGTATGTTACATGATGGGCAGTTGGGCTATTTCATGAATAAATATATTAGCGAGCATTTAGTTTTATTTATCGTTCAGGCCTCGGAGTGTTGGTCCACCTCTCTGGGTCCAGCCTGCAGCTGGCACACGTCCATAACTGCCACAGAGTCAGTGAGAAGTGTGTCCAGGCTGCACCGTCGAGCCTGTGGTGCATGCTTTAGAAGGATCCTGGTGGTAAGACATCAGCCCCGCTTTCTAGAAGCCTTGGGAACTCGAGAAACGGCACGGCCTCCCAACCTAGTTCCCACAGACCTGCTGCGAGGAGTTCTATCTCTGGGTCTGATTTCAAGGTGAACGGCTTGGAGAATTCAAGGGAAGGCTATAGTTTTTTTTTTTTTTTTTTTTACTTACCACGTTGGTTGATTAGCCCGTATGTGGTATTTGATTAAGGTCTGAGAGCTCTAATTAGCAATGGCTAACAGGGTCCGCATATCCTCGGATATTGATTCCTGCCTCCAGAAAAACCAATCTAATTGTGTTCCTTATCATTAGTGAATGGCTGGTGTGCTGAAATGATATTTTATACTGGGAAGGCGACTCCATCATGATGGCTTTGGAATGGGATGGAGCGGGATGTGGAGCTAAGGCGTTAGGAAAAACGGCGTGTTTTATCTCTTTGAGACTGTTTTGATCCCTGGAGGGGGAAAAGCCATAGATATTCCGGGTGAAATTTTCTTTTTAACTTTCCCTGAAGGGGAAAATTGAAGTAAGACTCAAATGTGTCGTTGGGACCACAGAGGGTGGAAGAAAAGCAAAGACTTTGCGGGCAGCTCTTTGTTTCTGGAACAATTGTCTGTTGATCTGTGCCTGCCTTCCTGCCACTCTTGAAATGACAGCACGGTACTACAGTAATTAAGGCACCTCCATTGCTTCCTTTGCTGATCCCTAGTTTTCAAGGATTGTAATGAAAAGACTTACCTCCCCCCCAAAGGAAATAATATTAATAATATCGGCTTGGCACTCAAAACATACACGAAAACCGTCGCTCAACTTACCTGGGTTTTATTCTCTTCTGTAAAAATTGCAAACTCCTATTTTTCAGGGGTCCTTTCACATCAAGAACACCATCTAATAAGGAGAGTCTCCTTTGTTTCTCTAAACATAGCACTGATCTTTTTTTCTTTCTTTCTTTCTGAAAATATTGAAATCTAAAATCAGATCATTTGGAGATTTTCCCTGGAAAAGCCCGAAGGGGCCATAACTCGAGCCACAGCGGAATAATCCTCTGATCGCTGTGCCTGCTTAGTGCCACCCTGGAGCGAGTATTACCCGCTGCTGCTTTTGTGCCATCGTTCTTACTAGCATCTATTCCTGTGAGAGCACTTATCACACTGAATTGCAATTATTTGTTTATCTGTCTGTCTCTCCTACTAGGCTGAAAAGTCCTGGAGGGCAGAGGTTCTATCTGATTCATTGGTGCAAAAACTCAACGTCCTAGGTTCTTGTCACCAAGTGGTGAGGTCACCTTTCTATTAATACCGTAGATTACAGTGGGTTGAAGTCCTTTCTCATTGGTGGCAGCCTTCCCCTCCCCTCCCCCTGCTTCTGAGGTCCCTGGCCTCCCCAGTGATCTCGGAGCATCTCATGGTATCCCACGCCCGTGGCGCTCGGTTGAGATGAGGCTGTGATGCTGCCTCTGTCTCCCCCTCATCGAAATCTGACCTGAGTTTTGGCTGTCACCTCCCAGCAGGTCAGGACCACTCAGCCCTCTTGGGACCGTGCTGGAATGTGGGGAGGCGCAGTGGTGAGGCTTTCCTTCCCCTCTGGGGAGGCTATTTTGGCATAAATGAGAGGGAGAGTGGTATAAAATGGAAATAAATTTAGAGAGTCAGGTGGAACGAGATAATGAAGAGGCTTATAGACGTGGCAAGGGGTTCTGTTTTTAGTGCAGATACAGTGGGAGATATTACTAAAAGAGGGTTGTAACATGGTAACTTTTACTTGGAAGATTGCTCTGACTGATGAAAGACTAGTGGAGTAGTTCAGCAGTACATTAAGCAGAGGCACCAGTAGGGAACCACTGCAACAGGCTTGTAGGATGGTGGTGGAGTAGAGATGTAGCGGGTGGGTGTGCAACCTTTTGATCAGTTATGGATGCAGAAGCGTTCAGTTTGACTCCCAGTTTTCACTTGAGTTCATGAGTAGAGCAAGGCCTCATTTCCTCAGATGGGAGATATTGGCAAAGGCATGGGTTTAGGGCCAAATCTAGAGTTCTTTTTAGACTTTCAATTTGGGATGCCTATTGGGTATCCAAGTGGCCATGCGGAGAAGGCAGTGGCTGTGCAGCTTTTGAGTTTAAGGACAGGATGAGGGCTAGAGAGATAAATTTAGGAGACATAGAAATATAGATGGTGGTTCAAGACCCAATACTGGATGAGATTGCAGGGAGAGAGTGTGCAGTTATAGAAGGGAAAAATCTGCAACCAAGTCCTGATGTAACTGAACTTGGGAGGAGGATGACAGCCAGAAAGGAAGTTTGAATGAGGCCAACTAATGACATGAGAGGAGAACCAAAAAAGAGTGGTAGTTTTGAAGCCAAGAGAGGAAAGAACTTCAGGAGAGAGGAAGTTCTCAAGTGGAATATGGAAAACTTAAATAAGAAGACAAAGGAATGTATACTGTTTTCCTCTTCAGCCTGGCTTGGCACTGCTTCCCAAGCTGTCACTTGATGTTCTAAGGCAGTGGGAAGAGACCCAACAGGGCTGGCACGTTGGAACGCAGTCTTCTAACACTGACGAGTCTCCCAAGGTGTGTTTTATTTGGACTTAAATAATACAGTGTGCAGGACACCCACATCCTGGTACAGCCTGAATCACAAAGAACCCTTTTCACAGTCCTCCTTCTTTTATCCTGATGGTTAGGATCATGCCTGAATGTCCTACTCTCGTCTGGGGAAACAAAGATCCCCTGGCACAGGGACCCCAGATCCGCATAGAGAAGAGGCGTCCTCCTGCCACTCAGTTTCTAAAAAAAAAAAAAAAAAAATGAAAAGAACGACCACGAAAGAAAAAGAAAATCAACAAAAGCTTTGGCTCAACCAGAGGTAAAAATTTACAATTAGAGATAGCTTTTGTTCTTCCTCTAAAACATGGTATTACTGTCATTTCACAGCTTTAGTGCTGCATAATGTATGGGTGTTTGCTTTGCCTTCAGGTAATTAAAGAGTCCACCCAGGTTGTTCGTTCCAGACATGGGAACAATTGGACCCAAAGGTGACTGAATTCAGGTCTCTAACTCTTTTGCTGAGTTTCAAAATGACAGTTTTTGCAGCTTCAAGCCAAGTCATTTCCTCAAGGTCTAAGACAGTGCCTGGAGTCTCTTCTGTGAGCAGTTGCTATTTGTTGCATGAATGAATGAACGAGGAGGCCAAGTGATAAAGTGGGGAAAAACACTCGATTTAATTAGAAGATGTGGCTTCGCGGGAAGGTCATTTATACTCTCTGTACCTGAACTTCCCCGGAATTTTAAAGTGATGTGTTGAAAAAGCACAGTTCAGTGGGCAAACCTGAAGTAAAACAAATTCTGTTAATTTCTCACATCTCTCAGATGACGTGAACGGAGCCCCAAATACACTGTCCGTAAAAACGTTACCCGAGCCCTCTTCCCTCGCACCCACCGCTGCTCCACCGTCTCCCGCTCCTTAGCGTCTTCCTCTGCGAGGACACGCGTCTCTCCCGTCCTCCTGACCGCAGCTGCTGAGACTATCCTTCACTCCAACTCGCCTGCCCCCAGCACTGCAGCTTGCACCTCTTTCTAGAAAGGCCGCTATATCTTTAGGAAGCGAAGGGAAGGAGGCGTTGTTCTTGTACGCAGAAGAGGGGCTTGGGTGGTTTGGAAGGAGGTGCGTCCTAGAGGATTCTCACATTCATGGTTTTTGTACCGTCACACGTGCAAAATGGGAAGGATAAGGCCCGCTCTCCAGAGTGGCTGAGAAGATTAAATGAGCACAGGTAGCTGCAAGCTGCCCACAGATAGATGGCGTCCCGGGGGACTCCGCTGCAGCAGCATTATTTAGTGTCCTAAGTGCAACTTCTTTGGGCTTATTCTCACAAAAGATAAGGTGTGTCTTTATAATGAACATACACCTGCTGTCCTTTTAAAAAATAAGTGACTTGACAAATAACAAGCAAACTGCTGCCCTTAAAAAAGCGGCCAATACAAGAAACGTCTAGAGGTAGCTTTAGAGGCATCGTTAAGAAGTTTTTTAGTGACAGCTGTGTACGCAGCACAATTTAGAGTAGTGAATATCTGCACGTTTATCAGCCATTTACAAATAATTTTAGGTACCATGTGAATTTGTGGTGTATACACAGTGCCGTCGATGAGCTACTGGTTTAAAGGGAGAAATTCAAGAACTATTCCTTAAGTAGAACTTCTCTGATAAAAGTCTGGAAATGATATTTTTTTCGATTCAAAGTGAGTGAGAGTCATGTTTGTGGGTTTTTTGTTTTTTTGTGTGTTTTTGATTTTTGCTTTTTAGGGCCGCACCTGTGTCATATGGAGGTTCCCAGGCTAGGGGTCGAATTGGAACTACAGCTGCTGGCCTACACCACAGCCACAGTAATGCAGGATCTGAGCCACACCTGCGACCTACACCACAGCTCACGGCAACAACCAGATCCTTAACCCACTGAGCGAAGCCAAGCATTGAACCAGCATCCTCATGGATCCTGGTCGGGTTCGTTAACCACTGCGCCACGAAAGGAACTCCCAAAAGACATCTGTTAACCCACAGTTTCTCTGGATCAGGTATATGTGAGTGGATAAGCTGCGTGGTTCTGGCCTGGAGTCTCTTATGGGGTTGCAGTCATGTTATCAGCTGGGGTTCCTATCATCTGAAAGCTTGACTGGAGCCAGAGGGTCTGCTGACTCCCATACGGCTGTTGGCAGGAAGCCTCAGTTTCTTACAATATGGACCTGTCCAAGGACTGCTTCAGTGTCCTCAGGACCCGGCAGAGCTAGTTTTTCCCAGAGAGGGTGACCAGAGAGAAAGGAAAAAGCCACCCTGCCTTTTATATCCTGAGGCTGGGGATCACATACGGCCACTTCTCCCACACTCTGTGAATGAGAAGTCAGTTGCTATGTACAGCTTACACTTAAGGGAAGGAGAATTAGACTCAACTTTTTGAAGGGAAGAGTATCAAAGAAATTTGTGGACATATCAAACCAACACAAATTCCTTGGACTGGGGTCCATTTTTTTGTGGTTTATATTGCAAACAAAATGTGAGTTTTCAGGATAAGGGTAGGTAGCTACTTACATTATTGGAGTCGCAGAACACAGTACGTACGTCTCTTTGTTGGTTATGGAGAAACTGAGTTTAGGGGCCTAAAGCAGCTTCTTCCAGGTATAGGAAAGTTCAGCGTCTAAATCTAGATTTGGGTCCAGATTTTCTGATACATAATTGCACGTGCGGTCAGATCACATCCAAATAATGAGAGCAAAACCAGGGCTCTTTGGCTATCCTGTAATTTACTTTTCCAGCTTTTGGCTACTTACATAATCTCAAACATCTGGATTTAAATTGGAAACATTTCATCACAAGTCCAGATGTTTCCAAATATAGCTTTTTTTTTTTTTTTAAAGGAAAAGCTACCCAAACCCCTTGGTGGATGAGTAATTCTGCGTGTTGCATGGCTATCTTGTTAAAGACTTAACTCCCCTCCCCAGTGCATATTATTCTAGGTGGAAAGTTTCTCATGTAATCAAGTGTTAAATCGGAAATCTGGACTGAGGCAAAAGAAGTCACAGAGGACAGGAGAGCGAGGTGTGCGACAGGGCACCGAGATATAAGCAAGGGAGGAAAATATCCCAAAACTTACCGCACAACTTTTGTGCCCTTCTTCCAGGATTCCCTCATCCCGGTTGTGGTTAAGTCAGGGGGAGCCTTATAAGGAAGATTATAGAATAAGGCAAACGACACCCCTGTGTCAAGGAAGAGCTTCCCTGGGGCCACGCAGGTCTGCTAAGTGTCCTCTGTGTGCAGAGGTCATTGATACCTGTCTCCCAACTGTAAGACTTTACCTAAGAGTACTAGAGAAGTCATGGTCCTGAAGCTTCATCCAGGAACAGTAAAATCATTATCCTGCAGAACAGATTTAAAGGGATAGTGGAAAATAAAAATAAAGAAGCTTTTATGATTCATCACCCCGCATGCATAAGGCTCCATTAAAGTAGGCCACGGGCATTTTCTGCCTTTTTAACAATGCATGGTGAGTTATTAAGAAAGAGTCGGGTTAGCTTCAGTGTTATTCTTAGTTGATGCAATGATAAAAGAAACCTGGACTTATATATACTGCAGTGTCTCTTCAAAGAAATCAATACAAGGATGTCGTCAAGGTTTACAGAGATGTATGGAGGTATTTGCTCCGAACTCATAATTCTTTTATGTTTGTTTCTAATTTCCCTGCTCTCTCCTTTGGTTCCTATATTGTCAGTTGTCATCTCTGACTGCTTTCTGTATGCTTCCCTGTGTAATCCCGTCTCTTCTTTTAACTGCTAGTTGGTGGTGCTCACCCAAGTTCTTCATAGGGAAAGTCACTGGAGAACCGACTAATGGATAAGGGAGTTCTGATTCAACTTACACGTTAGGTAATCAGCAGAAGCATGGACATGTTAGCTATTCACTGATACTAAGTATTTGTTGAATAATGTGCCTTTATCTTTAGTAGGCTTTTTCTCTAATATATTTCATTAATTCATTGATTTAGCAAGTGTATGTTGAGTACCTACTATGTGCCAGATGCTGAGCTTGTTATCATTTAACACTGGCATCGATTGTGTTATTTCGTCAATTGCTTCTATTCGAGTTTCTGTGTCCAGTGCTAAACACTGTGTGCTGTAACTTGGACCAAGAAACGGATTTTCCATGTCTTTTCGGAATGGCAAATCTCATATGCCACTTAAACAGATGAAGAGGCAATGGATTTAGCAGATGGGGAATAAATTTTAATCCCACAAATGGCAGAGAATTTGCTGTGTGGTCTGTTGGTAATAAAACTAAAGACTTTAATATGATGTTTTAATTCTCCTGATTGCTTTAATAACTATCTTTATACTGTACCTTCACAACAGCCTTCTGAATAAGGTAAGACTACTAGTCTGAACTCTGTCAGACATGAGGTTAGATGTCCTAACGGCCCAGAGCCAGGGACTGAGTCAGGGCTACAGCCCACCTTTATTCTTTGAAATCAAGACTTTTCCCTCTCAAATCTGTCTCCAGGGTCCATTTCTCTGTGGTTGAATGTCTTCCTGTGTAGGTATTGGGCTGATCTTGATTCAATGCAGATTAAGTATTTGGAGATGTGATTGGACATCCGTGTAGCAAAATGTTTCCCAAGAGCTTTAAAGGTATCAACAAAGCATCTCTTTTGGAGTCTGTCTGTATTTCTGACCTTCTGCTCTGCTTAGTAAATGAGTTGAGATGCCAGAAATGGAACTGCAGTTCAAGAGTGGTTTTCATGCGTCGAGTTCCTGGTACAGGGTCCCCAGGAGCAAACCTCTGCCCTTTATATGCCTAGAAGCTGAGGGAAAGCCCTGATGCCAAAGGCTAGATGCTTTGGGAGGAGTCTGTCCACACCACTGGGTCCTTGTAGACACCTGTGCTGAGGCGACAGGGAAGGGCTGAGGCTGGTGTGTCCTAACTCCCACAGCTCTAGATGCCCCAGCTTTCGAGGCAGAATGAAGCCACATGGAGAAGAGAATTTGCAAAAGAGACTGTAGCCCATCCAGACAATGGGATTATCCAGCACTAAAAAGAAACAAGCCATCAACCCCAGGAAAAGTCATGAGAGAAACTTCAGTGCATGTTACTAAGTGGAAGAAGCCCATCTCAAAAGGGCTCTGTACTGCATGATTCCAACTGTGCGACCTTCTGGAGAAGGCAAAACTACAGAGACAAAAAGATCAGCCATTGCCAGAGGTTGCTGGGGAGGGCAGTGAAAATACTCCGATACGATAGGCAGTGGTAGACGTGCGTCGCCACACTTTGTCCAGACTGTGAACTGGATACCAAGAGTGAGCCATAAACTCCGGGCATGTGGACCACGTGACACCGTGTGTCAGGGCAGCTTCACCAGGTGTGACAAGCGTGCCGCTCGGGTGGGGGGTGTTGGAAATGGGGGTGTCTGTGTGGGCGTAGGGGCAGGGGGTGGGGGGGAGACCTCTGTACCCTCCGGTCACTTTTCCTGTGAGCCTAAAACCGCCCTAAAAATGCCAAGTCCGTTAAGGAGAGAGACAGGGAACTCGCCTGCCCCGAGGGTGCTCCCCACATCCGGGAGCTTAGGTCCTGCCCGGGGGGAGCTGTCGGGCTCCCCTTTCCGGTCAGCACAGGGACGTCGGTGACGAGCCAGCCACCGAGACCGACACACATTCAGGGTTTGCAGCCAACCCCAGCATCTCCCTCATTGCGCGTGCTGTGTTGGGACAGTGGCCTTAGCACACGTTTCCCCATTTCACCACGGACTTGCTCTCTAACGAGTCTCTTTCCCCCACTCTAAGTAAAAAAGATGCTAAAAACGTGACACACGGGACCGATGGGTCACCCACATCTGGGCTTTTCATTTTAAAAGAGACGGTGGGGCTGGGGAGGACAGTTGAGCTTTTCTTACCAAAGGGGGGAGTGGGGGGAGGGGCGCCGAGATGTGGGAGCGAGACAGAATCGTCCACCGTTGTTGCTGAACCGCGGACGCGTCCTTGGGGACTAATTACTGTGACGATCCCAGGCATCGCCGACTCAAAGCCGGAGTGCTCCTCTCGATGCCAAGTTCTCACATTCGGGCACCTGGATGGCACCTATGAAGTTGGCCTGTACCAAAGAAACCATGTGCAGATGGATATTTGCATGTGAAAACCGTGTAATTGCGCGCGTGTGTGAGCAGGAGCTTCTGTGCACAATTATCAGCCTCTCCTTGACATGTTGGGAGCAGTTTCTGGTCCTGGGGAAAGCTGGCCCGCAGTGTGCCAGGGCAGGCCCGAGTCCTGTGCCTGTGTGAGCCATGCCCAGGTTTCAGAGAAGCAGCTCTGATGTGTCGCCATGTGCATGTTGACCATCGGTGACAGGCTGGCACTGTGACATAGCGAGTAAAGCTCACACGGTGCCACCAAGTGGACCTAGGTCACCCAATCCAGTTCCACCACAGCGCCTACAGAGCAGCAGGGGAGGGTGCTGTTCGTTTGAGGAGCTGCCGGCACTGGATGCGCTGGAGCGGTGGTCTGCGCGCTCTTGTAGCAGAGCTGTGTTAGTCCCCCGGGAAACCGAGGCTTGGGTGTGAAGATCAATCTGACAGGGCAGGATTTGAGTCAGGACTGTCCACTTGAACTGTCCCGTGCTCTGCCACCTCCCGAGGGTACCAGTGAGCACCTGTGAAGGAGGACGGGCCCCAAAGGACGGAGATGGCCATCAGGTCCTCATTCTCCTGCAAGTGTTCCCGTCTTCTGTCTGTGAGTCACGCTGGCTCCTGGGAGCCCAGCGTCAGAGGCACGGGCTCAGTTTCCGAAGCCCCTGCTCCTGTGCTCAGCACAGAGCATCGCAAAGGTCACGAGATGCCACGTGGGGCCTGTCAGTCTCCCACCTCGGATCTGACTGTGCCCTCGGCTGACCCCTTTGCCTGGTGTGCTCCTGCCTGTCTCTTCGCTTGAGTGTGTTCTCCGCTTGCTTTCCACTCACATCAAGGTGCAGCTCTTCCAGAAACCACTACCGCATGAGGAGGTCGGAGTCCTGTCTCCACTATATGGACGAGGAGCTGGGTCACAGAGAGCTTGAGTCATCAGAAGCCAGTCAGGAAGTGGCAGAGCTGTACTTTGAACACTGGCAGACTGGCTCCCCACACCGGCGCTCCTAACCTTTATGCCATGCAAGTGCTTAGTTAGAATAGTTAGAATAAATATCTTTTATTCACAAAAAATCTTTAAGGGCCCCTTGTCATCGTAGAGCCTGTTATGGAGCTAGACACTCGGGGCACTCAGTTTTCTGTGACGCCGGACAGTGTGTTCTGGTTGTGGACAGGTCACCCCCAGCCTTAGGTTTAAGGTGCATTTGCCTGGTTTTCTGATAGTCGGAGAAATGCAGTCAACAGCAGCCAGGGGCAAGGGTCTGTGAGTCTTGTGTCATTTTTATGCCACCTGTTGGCCTCAGGCAACTTACCAGGCGAAAGCAGTTCTCACCAGTGGAACAGCAAGATCCAAGGGGAAAGTGATGGCATTTGTGCTGTGGTGTCAGGACTTTGCAAAACCCCATGTTCTGCTGCCCATTTAGGTGGAAATCCACAATGTATTTTCTGTGGCAGCCCTGGGGTTTCTCCTAAAATCCCACTCAGCTCCCCATGGTCATTTTCCCCTCTGCAGACGCTCCAGGAAATCCATCCACTTGCTTCTCCTTCAGAAGCTGCCTTTGGAGTTTGTCTCCTTAACACCCTCCAAAGACAAACACAAAAGACCTTTTATTTATTTTTTTTTTTACTATAGGTAATTTGGAATTCTGTCAATTTCTGCTGTACAATGAAGTGACCTAGTCATACCTTCTTTTTCTGGTGTTATCTTCTGTCGTGTTCTGTCACAAGTGGTTAGATTTAGTTCCCTGTGCGATACAGCAGGACCTCATCGCTTATCCACTCTAAACGTAATAGTTCGCATCTACCAACCCCAAACTCCTGGTCCATCCCACTCCCTCCCTGCCCCCTTGGCAACCACAAGTCTGCTCTCCATGTCTGGGAGTCTCTATCTGTTCTCTAAATAGGCTCATCTGTGCCATATTTTAGATTCCATAGATAAGTGATATCATATGGTATTTGTCTTTCTCTTTCAGACTCACTTCACTTAGTATGAGAGTCTCTAGTTCCATCCATGTTGCTGTAAATGGCATTATTTTATTCTTTTTATGGCCGAGTAGTATTCCATTGTGTATATATACTACCACAAAAGGCCTTTTTCTCTTGAAGGCTTTTACTGCTGATCATAAAGGGAAAACAGCATCCCCAAAAGTCCCAAAGGTGGAGGAGCGGTCAGCGGTTCAGCATCTGACAGGGTGCTCATTGTATTGACCCCTTGTGTATAGCTGTAAACTCCCTCTGGGGTTGGGAGGGGGCGCCTCAGAGGTGATCTGTCCTCTTCTGAAGGTGGACCCATTGAGCCTTCCCCGCATCTTGAGTCCTCCTCTAGGCACTTTATAGAGATCATTTCCTTCCCATGATGCCTTTCTAGCCCGAACCCGCAGCCCCTCTTGGTTTCTAGTGGGGGGGGTGACATTTCTGAGGAGCTCTAGAGCGAGTTACAGTGACCTGGGTGATTGTTACCTTTCTGAGTCTTTTCCTAAACGCATATAAGGCCCCCCGCAAGGGCAAGAGTGGTTCCTCTGTGCTTCTGTCTCCCTGCTTGTTGATGGGTTTATGGCCCAGACCCTGTCGTCTGCATAGCGATGTGGAAATAGGTTACGGCTTGACTTGGGGCTTTACCATTGAAAGGTACCTTATTCTCTGGTAATAAATGAACACTTTTATTCTTATCAGGAACCAGGGGCCTTTAGGGAAATGTATTTTTGTATTTAAAAATCATCTTGTAGATGTCAGCAAATCCGGGAATAGGCAAGTGGGTCGAGCCAGCCTGGCTGGGACGATTGTCTGCTTGGAAATGGCATCACCAGGGTATGCTGGCTTGAGTAACGAAGTCAGGGATTCCTGGAGCTGAAGGAGAGCTGGAGATGGATATGGAGGTGCGGGAAGAGGACGTCCAAATGACCTTATTGTGTTTACATAGTTCCATGTACTTTGACGAGTTGATGCCAGAAAAGCGGAGAGACGCAGCTGGGAAGAGGCAAGAAAGAAGAAAGTGGGGTCAGGGCAGAGCAGAGCAGGGGGAGGGGAGGCAGCCAGATCGGAGAGGCAAGGCTGGAGCCCAAAGCACTGCACGTGGGCTAGGAAGGACGGGCGTTAATGAGGCCAGAGAGAGGGGCAAACAACTAAAGTATGACCGGAGACTGAAAGCATGTCAAGCGAAAGCCAAGAGCCGTGCGAAGCAAATAAGGAATATCAACCCCAAGATGCGTTCTCCCTTCAGTCTGGGTGGCCTCTTCCCTGTTTTCTTGTCCACACTTCCTCAGACAGTTGTGAATGATGAGGCCACCCCAAGGAAGCAATAAGGCTCTGAAACCTCAGTGTTATTACACTGTTTCTCCAGCCCAGCAGTTCCTTCGTGATTTGGGGCAGAGAACTGTAGGAGCTGTTCCCAGCAGACCACCACGAGCTTCTCAAGGCAGAAGCTGATCTGGAAAGACACGAGATTGAGAGCAGCTTTTGACAATAGCTATGATCCTCTTGGCAATCATGGAGGATCACACGTATAAGACACTGAAAAATCTAATGGTGCTGGTGATTCATTTTATGGGAATCTGGCCTTGATTCAGAAGATAGTGTTTCTGGGCATTTCGCAATGAATTCCAAGACTTATTTCAACAATTGAAAATGCATGTGCCCTATAAAATGCTATCAACACTATAGTAAATGGATAATAATAATAGTAATGATAATGATGACTCTTGTCATTTGAAGGTGAATTTCCTAACGTAATCTGCTTAGCACAGAGCCTCAAGTGAGGGAAGCGGGTTACCACCGTCTGTGGCACAGATGATAATGTAGTGATGCAGTCCTGCAAGAGCCCCTTTGTGCATCTGTCATTAGCTACATTAGATGTCCAATAAGCGTATGTGAAACCAGTTCAGTATTTCTCCAGTGCCTCTCTCCTTCAGGCAGCCCATATTTTAACTCGGTTCACTTCTGCTTCATTGGTATCAGCATCTTCCCCAGGGTCCTGGAAGGGTCCTGATGTTTAGTCTAAGATCTCCTGGCCTTTTTTTTTTCCACCACGGGGGCCCTATTCTTTATTTCAAACTCCAGATGAGTTTGATGCTATGGATCCAGATGCTATGGATCTAATGGATGTGATGACCTATTTTGGATGGGTCATCCAGCTCTGATTTTTGTCTCCCTTGAACCTCTCAACTTAGACTCCTGGGACCCCCACCCTCACCCCACTCCCGTCTCAGAATAAGCCCTCTTAATACTTTACTTGTTGAATCAAAGAGCTAGAAGCTGACTTCTCTCGAGCAAGGTTACATTGGACCTTATGTGAAGGTCCATGGAAGTTGCTTTTTGAAAATTTTATTTTATAGGAGTTCCCGTCATGGCTCAGTGGTTAACGAATCTGACTAGGAACCATGAGGTGTTGCGGGTTTGATCCCTGGCATCGCTCAGTGGGTTAAGGATCCTGCATTGCTGTGGCTGTGGTGTAGGTTTGCGGCTATAGCTCCGATTAGACCCCTAACCTGGGAACCTCCATGTGCTGTGGGTGCGGTCCTAGAAAAGACCAAAAAAAAAAAATTATTTTATAAAAGTATGTTGAGTATATATTTTAAAATTCAAATATAATACTTATGATTAGATTCACCCCCCCAATCTCACATCTTGATACCTGGAGGCAAACACACCACTCTTTCAAGATGTTTCATCTATATTTTACATAATGTGTTTATGCCTCTATTTCCTGATTCTGTTTTCTATACTACTAATGACTCTCTTCAATGAAAATGATTATATATAGCTTCTTGCCCTCTATTCCCATATACCAACACACATACACACACTCTCCCTTTCTCCATTTCCATCTCCATCTCTCTCTCCCCCTCCTCTTGTTCTCCTAATTTCATTATATATCTGGTATCTACTACTGCATAACCAGTCTGTGGAAGTTAGTGCCATAATATAATAAACATTTATTACCTCAGAGTTTTTGTGGGTCAGGAAATTGGGGGTTCTGGCTCAAGGTCTCCTATAAGGTTGTAGTCATCTGAAGATTTCCCTGGAGCTGAAGGACCTGACTTCAAGATCTCTCACATGGTTGGCCAGTTGATGTTGGTCCTTGGACAGAGGTCTCAGTTTTTCTCCACTGGGACTTTCTACAGGGTCCTGAGGGTCCTCATGACATGACAGGTGGCTTCCCCAAAAGTGAGTGATCCAAGAAAGTGTTAAGCAGAAACTCCAATGTCTTTTGTGACCTAACCTCAGAAATCACACACCATTGCTTCTAGTACCCTCTGTTCATTGGAAATGAATCACAAAAGTAAGACAGTTGAGCCTTTTCTGAGAAGAGGAATGTCCAGGAATTTGTAGACATATTTTAAAACCTCCACAGATTCTTCACAATTTTTAAAGTAAATAATATTTGATTATGTTACTATGGCTATTGTATTAATTTTGTATTGCTGCTGTAACAAATGACCACAAACCTCGTGGCTTAAAACAACACAAATTTATTTTCTTAGAGCTCTAGGGGTTAAAGTCTGAAATGGGTCCTCCTGGACTAAAAGTAAGGTGTTGGCAGGGCAGCTGTCCTTCTGGAGGCTGGAGGAAAGAATGTGTTTCTCACGTCTTCCAGCTTTTGGAGGCTGCCTACAGTGCTCAGCTTGGAGCCCTTCTCCACCTGCAGAGTCAGCAGTGGTGGGCTTTTTCTTTTTTTTCTCATGCTGCATCACTCTGACCCCTGCTTTCGTCATTAGTTCTCTCTCTGACTCTGACCCTTTGCCTTCCTCTCCCTCTGTGATTACCTTGGGCCCAGCCAGGTCCTCCAGGATAATCTCCACACCCCAAGATGAACTTGATCACATCTGCAGGTCCCTGTTGCCATGCCGACAGTGTTCACAGATTCTAAGGACACAAGCGTCTTTGGTGGCCATGGTTCTGCTACCACAGCTCTGTAAATATTGCTCATGATGTTTTACTACAGTGCGTATTCCAGTGAATCATAACCATAATTCCTTTCTATACAACTTTTTTATTTTCCTTGGAGCAAATAATTGCCTTTTGCCCTCCTGGAACATTTTTTTAAAAAGTATTTACCATTAATTCATTTCTAATGTCTGAAGAAGCTGATAATCATGTCCTAATTCCTAAACATGCCGACCATTCTTCATCTTTCTTTTCTTGGCACCACTCCTTAAGAGCACTCTGTCTTCTCCAGTTTGGGGTTTTGCTCTTTGAGGATGCTGCATAGATATTTTCTGAGACTTCCTTCACTGTTATCCTGGAATTTCTTCCCCCCTTCTTTTTGGTTTTAGTGTCTCTGTTTCTAGGACCTGGGACTTTTTCTTCTTTGATTCATTCTGCCATGTTACTGAATCATATCTCTCAGTGGCCTCTTGAGCCAGAGTACATAAAGAGGGCCAGGAGTTCTCTGGTTGTCACTCCAGAGCACTCCTCCCCCCTTCCCCCGCCCCCTCCCCTACTCTGTTCTCAGGAGGCTGGCGTTTACGGAGATTGCATTGGTAGACTCCTTGCCTTCTGACACCCAGTTGATCTTGGTCGATGGGAGCTATGGAAGTTGACTGAGGGTTAAAGGAAGCAGGGGTATTTGTTCTCTAGATCACTTCCTTTGGCCCTGTGAGTTGGTGGCAGCCACAGCGTCTGTCAGGGGGCTGTCTCCTATGGCTGCAGCTCTCTCCAGTTTTGGGAACTTAGCTTTGTAACAGCTCCCTGCTCCGGCCAGTCTCAAGGTACCTCACCATTCCTGGCTGGCATCCCTTAACCCTGACCATACGCTTGTAGGCAGTGAATTCTCCCCGGTCTGCATGAGCCCTCTGCTTCCAATACTGATTGACATCGAAGGAAATTTTTGATCCATTGCGAGTGTGAAAATGTCTTTATTCTACCCTCACTGTGGGGTATAGGTTTTTAGGTTGAAAGTCATTTTTTTTCTTAGCACGTTAGAGGTACCGTTCTGTCTTCTGGCTCTGAGTGTCACTTTTGATCATACTCGTGTGATTCTGACGCCTGATCCTTTGCCTGGAACTTGATTTGCTCTCAGGAGGACTTAGAAGTCTTTATCTCCAGTGTTCAAAACTTCTTGATGATGTGCCTTGGTATATGTTTATTTTGTCTCACTCATTGTGCTGTATACTCAGTGGCCCCCTTTAATCTGGAAAGTTCTGAGACTTTCATTTTATTATTTCTTTGATGATTTTCTTCCTCCCCCTTCTTTCCAGTTCTCTTTTTCTAGAAGTCTTTTCAGTGGGAAGATTAATCTCATGGATAAAAGTTGTTAATTATCTTTACGTTTTCTGTCTTATTTTTTAACTTTTTTGTTTGGCATTTCAAGAGACCTTGACATCTAACCTATTTAATTTTTATTTGCCTATCATGTTTTTAGACTTTCCTGTGGCTGCAACATACTCTATATTATCTCCTTTTGTCTCTCATGATTGGAACTTTCCTCAGATTTTTGATCATTGAGAGTCACCAGATTGCTGGTAGAAAGTTCTATCTGCATAAGTGGAGCTTGTTAACTGTTGAGTTTCACTCTGGGTGATCAAGAAATGTTGGGTCTCTGTAGGTCTTTTCTCTCAGCCTGGTCAGTTTCCCCAGAGAGGGTTTCTCTAATCCAGTGCCGTCCGACTTGTGTGCTGATGGAGGTGCTCAGTATCAGTATGGTCCAGGGAGTTCCCGTTGTGGCGCAGCAGAAATAAATCCAACTGGTATCCATGAGGATGCTGGTTCGATTCCTGGCCTCACTCAGTAGGTTAAGGATCTGGCATTGCTATGGGCTGCGGTGTAGGTTGCAGATGTGGCTTGGATACCACGTGGCTATGGTTGTGGTGTAGACCGGCAGCTGTAGTTTTGATTTGACCCCTAGCCTGGGAACTTCCACATGCTATGGGTGTGGCCCTAAAAAGCCAAAAAAAAAAAAAAGCCAAAAAAATAAAATATATATATATGTATATCTCAGTATGTTTCAGTATGGAAGCCGTTCATCACATGCGGCCACTCAGTACTAGAAACATGGCTATTTTGGCTGAAAAAGTGAATTTTTAATTTTGTTTAATTTTACTTAATTTAAACTTAAGTAGCCACTACCTGTTTTGACTAGTGGCTACGGTCTTGGACAACTCAACCCTAATCTACCTTGGCTGTCCGTCCACCTGCTGACTTAGAGGAAAAGTTGGGGATCTGTTCAGGGTGTAGACTTCCACCTAAGTGTCCTATATGCACTGAGGTTCTCGGTCTGCTGTCAGCTCTTTGGAGTACAAAGCCTATCTTTTTGAAACTGTCTAAACCTCCAGTCTTCTGGGGCAACAGGGGAGGGGCAGTCATCTGACTACATGAAGTTGGGGGTGGAATTGGGGATCTAGGTGCTACTTACAAAGTCCTCCAACCAGCCCTCCCTTTTGCCTTGCCTTCTGAGGGCCTGTGACCTAAATAGCTTTGTTTTTCCAGGATTCTTTAGGGGAAAATAGTGTTTGTGGCTCTCTTTGCAGCAGGTGTGAGTTTCAGCTCTTCCTGGGCTTCTAAGGTGGCTGCAACCTACCTTTCGGCTCTCAGTTTTTGTTGACCTCAATTGTGTGCTGTCATCTCCTCTCCAAGTCTCTTTGGCCATGTGGGTTCAAGCAACTTTTATTCCTTGCCTACATTTTAGTGAGGGTTCGGCAGGGAGAGGAGAACAGGTGTGCCAGCACCTCCAAGCCAGTGACTTGACTACTTGGTTTCCAGCTCTTCTGCCAAAGGCCTGGGGTTGTTTATTTTCCCTACAGATGTTTTGGTGTTGTTCTAAAATGGAAGCTGTTGTACTAGTCACGATTACATGATTTATTTTAGCAAGTAGTGGGATAACCGGTGAGGTGGCCAGAATCTGTTGTTCCATTTTCACAGCACTGTCCTCAGACTTCATCTGGAGACTCTTGCAGGACAGTCTCCTGCAAGAGCAGGAATGATTAACAAGAGCATCTCAGTCTTACTCGCCTGTTCACACGAGTGAAGCCAGGGTTATAAACATACCCTTCCTGCTGCAGGAAAACAAATTGCTTCCAGGATTCCTTTCTCAGTGTTTTTTTTTAAGAATCCCTAAGGGTGTTCACATGTGTCCAGAAATCAGTTTTGGTCATTTATGAATCCGGTGCTGATCAAGCCAGGACCACACAGTAGTCTTAAGCTGGAAATTTCCATTAGGCATTCAGTCTGAAGTTAGACTATGTCTCCCATTGCTGGTAAAGCTGGAGGGACCACTGTGGATGAAAACAGGCTCCCCTGCTCCCAAATACAGAGAAACCGGGGCCTGACTCTTTGCCACAACATCTGCCACCCTTGGGAGGTGAAGGACAAGTTCTCAGGTTGGAAGACTAGGGACAGAAGCATCTCAGACCTTTCGTGTTACCACTGACCTCTTCACCTGGTGTGGCTGAGCTCAAGCCCTGACAGACCTGCAGGGATGGGGCTCCCTTTGAGCAGAGGCTCCATCCACTCTCAGTAGACCTTTGTCAACGCCTCCAGACAAGGTCTCCACAGGAAGAGACGGAAGACTCCCTCCCCTAGCTCTACATTGTCTCAGCAGGAGTTTCGGGGTATATTTGCTGGAGCCGATGGAATCTGGCTCCCTTAGCTCACACTTACACCCCCACCCCAGCTCCCGCCCTCCTCTCTTTAGTGTGCGTCCCCTCTCCGAGACCCATGGCTCTTTCTTCTCACCCAGCCTCCATGTGGACTGTTACTGTCCATCAGACCCGCCTTTATATTCTAAAAGCAGATTTGAGTTCAATCCGCTTTTTCCTCCCCTGAGTTCCTGTGGAGATGTCTAGGTTTGGATCAGACGTGGGAGAGAACTATGCTCGCCCTTTCCCTCTGTCCCAGCCTCACCTGTTGTTCCATTTTCACAGCACTGTCCTCAGACTTGCTAGCCATCTAGCCACATTCCGCAAGCAAGTCTGACCGCATAGCTGCAGGAGAATTTTGTCTAAGGCAGCGGTCTCCCACGTGAGCATCACAAGATGATATGAAAAATTTTAAAAAATGGAATTTCTATTTTTTAATCTCATGCTTTTTTTTTCCTTGCATGTTTTACATACATACGTAAGTGTTATAAGCTATGGTCAAACATTTTTTTTTAAATAGGCTACAATTGGAGTTCTCGTTGTGGCTTAGCAGGTTACAGACCCGACTAGCATCCATGAGGATGTAGGTTATGTCCCTGGCCTTGCTCAGTGGATGGGTTAAGGATATGGAGTTGCCTCCAGGTGTGGCATAAGTCACAGATCTGGTGCGGATCGGGTGTTCCTGTGGCTGTGGCATAGGCCAGCAGCTGCAGCTCCGATTCAATGCCTAGCCTGGGAACTTTCATATGCCACAGTTGTGGCGCTAAAAAAGAAAATTAAAAAATTAAAAAATGAAACAAACATAAAAATAGGCTACAATTTTGTTAAAGTAGGCAAATCAGTAGTGTCCACAGTTGGGGACCAATAGGCTCCAGACACCTGGTTATGTCAGTGTATTTAATAATTTACACTCGAATGTTTACTGTGGGACAGTTTTGGGTGGATATTATGCCCGTTTGGGTGGCAAAATTGTTTTGCTTTCAACTTCGAGAAGATTCACACAATACTTGTCCACCAAGTGTTTTAGGTTCATACAAACACATTTACAGTTTAAAACAGATTAATAGTGGAACTTATATGATTAATGCCATTATTACCTAATCTTGTTGCCTTTACTGAGATGAATTTCAGTATTTTTTCAACTTATGAAACAGCTGTTTTCTTTCCATTTGTTTACAGCCACTCTGTGGTTAATTGCTTTCTACTGCAGAAAGCTTTGGTGTTTATGGATTTTGCTTCCAAAATTTCTTACAAATCTTCAAAAATTTGGAAGAAAAAAAAACCTGACCAAAGGAATCCATTCATCACAGTAAACAGAGCTGTGCTAGTCCATAACAAGGTCCACTGCCACATTGTCACTTGCGGTAGCTGACTCCCCAGGCTTTGCAGCTGGCCTTTGGAGACGGACTCACGTGAGGTCACACTGAGCAGACAAGAGATGACCAAACAGCACAGACTCCGAGCTCCAGGGTCAGAGTGCCAGGAGAACGTGTGTGGAGAGAACAAGACAGGCTGGACTTGGCTAGTTGCATAGGATCTTGACTTGTCATTGACAGGGCAGTGACTTAGGTGTCGTTGAGGCCTGGACTCAGGGTGCCCGCTGTCCAGCAGCGGTAGGTTCCATTGCTCACCACCCTTCAAGATGGCCTCAGGGATCCCCACCTCCTGGTACTCACACCTGTGCAGTCTCCTCCCACCCTGCCCTGGGGTGACCTGTGCGCCCAAGAGAATATGGCAGAAGTGACAGTGCATCTCCTCCAAGGGCAGGATCTTGAAGACACCAGGGCTCTGGTCCTGGATGCTCTCCCTCATTTCCTTCCTCTCTCAGACCATGCACTCCGGGGAACCAGGCTTCTAAGTTAAGAACGACTTTGCGCCAGTCCCTGTGATGAGTACAAGGTATACAGAGATCAGACACACCCCTTCTTTTAGAAATAGTTCTGTCTCGTAGGGGAGATAGAATGTCCTCCAGCAGATGCAGTGAGCTGTACTAGGTGCTGTGGCAGTGGAACGAGTCTCAGGGAGGCCACGTTTGTTTCCGTTCACAGAAGAACTTTTTGGTCCGAAGAAAGAAACAGCAGGTGACTTTCGGGCAAACGGGGGAAGGGAAAAGGGAAGGGGATCCTTTCCGGCAGACAGCTGGGTATATAAAGGTGGGGAATTGGGTTCAGTAGGATTTATGGAAAAAAGAAGAATTTATGGGAACTTTTATGGACCCCACTGAAAAAATAAAAGATATGTGAGAGGAAACGTCTGTCTCTAAAGTCACACACCTGAAGCTTAAGAGATCACTCGAAACCCCTAGACCAGTGCCGTCCAATATGGAGACAAAAGAATCCAATCTGTTCGTGAAATGGGGGAGTCCAGGACTTCTCCTTGCGCTGCAGCTGATTAAGGAGCCAGCATTGTCTCTGTTGCAGCTCAGGTCGCTGCTGTGGCACAGGTTCGATCCCTGGCCAGGGAAGTTCCTCATGCAGCAGGTGCAGCCAAAACGGGGAAAAAATGTGGTTAGTTCAACTTGAATGTGCTGTAAGTGTAAAATACACTCCAGAAATTGAGGATTTAACCAAAAAAGATAAATATCTCATTAATAATAACTTTTTGATATTGATTACATGTTGAAGTGATATTTTTGATATATTGGGTTGAATAGAGTACGTTATTACGATTGATTTCACCTTTTCCTTTTCATGTCTTTAAAAGGGGCTACTAAGTTTAAAATCCTCGCTGTGGTCTGCCTTTGGGGCTGTGTGGTCTCCCTCTTGGATGGCGCTGGTTCGGAGGCACTCTGGCACCGGCGCTGGGGTAGAGGAAGGAGGAATGGGGTCAAGGGATGCTGAGAGGACCGCAGCCAGTGCGCCTTCCTCTACACTCACTGCGTGCTGAGAGAGTCTAGCCTGAGGCCCCGGGGAAGCCTAGCTGGAGAAGATGTGGTCCCAGAGTTCAGAATCCGGGGGAGGGTACGTGTTTGCTGGGCAGCCCTATGACACGTGGCGTTGACAGGAATTCCTGGTGTATGGTGTGTGGTGATGCTTTAATCATAGCCTCCCCCCATCCGAAGCTTTTTGGCTCAGATGCTCGGATTTTCTGGAGCATCTGCTTTCCTCCTGCATCTAATACAGTAGATGGATGTGGTGGGGCGGGAGAGAGGAGGGACTGTGCCATGAGAACGCGGAAGGGTGCACATACCCGACAAGAGAGAAAAAGTCTGTCTCACTTCTTCAGGAAACTGGTTCTGGACATATTCCATTTGCTCTGGTGGAGGGTCTCAGATTCCAGCAAGTCTCTATCACTGCATGGTTTGGGGTCCTTGCTAGGTGACTTTGGGGTAACCCATGTCTTGTTTATCTTCATGATTTGTGAGAGACTGGAGCTGAGTTTTATTGGGCTGGAAGAGGCAACAGGAGCTTCCTGGTCTGAAGACCCTACCTTCTGGCTCACAACCTCAGGGACCAACAAAGTCAGTTGTTGGAGGTTTTCCAGGCCCTTGATCACGCTCGGCAAGGAGCGTCGATTCTGCTCTAATCTCTGGCACACATTGTTCTGCGACCTTTGCAAAGCATCTCTGTGTGTGTTTATATCCTTATTGGTTACCCGGTTTCCGGATCTGAATAGCCAGAGTGCCCTGTAGATTTACCTCGGAACATTGTTTTAAGTGCAGTGTCAATAAGAACATCATGCTTTCTCGGGAGAGAGCACTTTGAAGGAGAATAATTGATGGAACTCCGTGACCTCTCTGGGAAACTGAAATATTAATGGAAAAGGACATTGCCCAATTCTGGCAATGTTGCAGAAGGTGGCAGTGACCCCCTCGTCCCCTCCAGGTTACTGCAGATTCTTGAAGACTATGTGGTCTGAACTGGCTCCACAGAGCAGACCCAGGGGTGCTCTCTCTCCTGGTTAACGTGCTGTAGAGTTTTAGAGAATAACTCTTTTAGTGTGTTTAGTTTTAGTACCACAGCTTGGCTGGCGTCAACGCAGATGTTCTGGTCTCACGGTTCTAAAGGCAGGGGGTCTGAGGTCATGACGTGAAAGGGGCCAGTTCCTTCTCAGGACGCAAGGAAGAGCCGGCCCCCAGCTCCTCTTCTCGCTCCCGCGGGCCGGCGCGCTCTGGTTTCTGCCGTTACCGTTACATGCGGTGCACGGGTCTGTGTCCGCAGCTTCCCTTTGATAAGAACGCCGGTCCTTGGGTTAGGACCTACCCTCGTGACCTCCTTTTAACCCAGTGACCTCTCCTCTGTAAAGACCGCCAGCTCCAAATAAGACCACACGCGGTCAGTCTGAGATCTTCGGGGCATGAGAGGAATTCAGCATGTGAATTTGGGGGTGGAGAAAATTCAGTCCTTAACAAACTCTGTGCAAAAGAAGTGTTGATATGTTTTTCCCCCTGTTATTTTTATGTGCGTGTAGCACGTTTGGTTGAGCAACCTGCTTTTGTTTGGTGGAGAAATGGGAAGGAGCTCACTTTTCTCTAATTGCTACCCTTTGTGTTCTTTCAAGTGTTTGTTCCCCTCTGGGTCCTGGTTACTTCAGCAGACCCTGCTCTCATTCTCTTAACACTTCATTTCTTAGCACAGCCTCATTTGGTTATTGGGATTCAGAGCAATTCTTGCCCCAGGTGCTTTGCTTCCTGTGCTGTGGTAGCTATGGCAGATGCCCTTCACTCCCCAATGAAACACCTAAAGGACTGACTTTTAAAAATTCACTTTTTTTTTTTCAAGGGTACTACTGAGGTAGAATGAAGGCAAGAAATCATTAGAGATTTCTTTTCAAAAGATAATTTTTAGGGGGATAATTTTATTTAATTTAAATAAATTTATTTATTATTTATTTGGGGATAATTTTGGATTTATAGAAAAGTTGGAGAGAGAACTCACAGTTTCAGTTTTCCCTAAGGTTATCCTCTTATGTAATGGTGCATTTGTCAAAACTGAGTTAATAACATTGGTACATTCCTATTAGCTAAACTCTGGGCTTTACACAGAGTTCACCAGTTTTCCCCATTCCGGAATCCAGCCCAGGTACCACAGTGCATTAAGTTGTCACATCCTATTTGTTTCCTCTGACCTGGAGAGTTTCTCAGTCTTGTTTTGTCTTTCCTGATCTTTACTGTTTTAAAGAGTACTGGTCAGCTGTTTTGTAGAACGCCCTTCAACTTGAGTTTGTCTGATAATTTCCTTCAGGTTATAAAGTTTTAATCAAAGTAAAAGAAGTGACACTAGAAAATAGGTGAGAACCGAATCTCTCCAGGACTTAACTACCAAGCCTTGACAACCTGAGATCTTAATGCTTTCATGGCCTCGCAGGATGTGTGGGGCAGGACATAAAATCTAGGGCTCTGTCAAGGTGAGGAATGCCATAGAAAAACACTGTCAACCCCCCAAGCCTTCCCCCTCCATGACAAACTGTGGGAGCCTGTTAGATTAATGAGAAATAAGCTGTTAGATTAATGAGAAGTAAACTCCACCACACAGAAATGGACAGCTAGAAACCTTGTCTGTCACACCCGTAAGTGCCGGATATAAGACCCAGCAACTCAGATCCCCCTGAGGACCTGAAACTATAAGCCAACACTCATGTGAGGTTTTAGTCTGAACTCACACTGTATTCGTGGGCTGAAAAAAATTTCACACATACAAAAATGTAATTTGAAGAAATCCTGTGTTAGAATCACCACTAGCTATATTTACTATTATATTTAGCATTTACATTGCATTTATGATAGACATTATAGTCTAGATACAAATGTTGCATCCACCGTCGCGAGAAACAGATGTTCGGAGACTTTCAGGACTCAAAAGGGTGTTACTTTATTGGCCAAAACTTTTAACCTGCGCAGGGGCGAACTCTCGGTGTGTCACAGGAGCTGCAGATGAGAGTCGCGCCTAACGCTTACAGCTAAGCCCTTTTATAGACGCAAGCAAGCAAGCAAGCAGTTAACAGAAGCAGATGTAGCGGTTAGTGATTGGCTGTCATTGGTGCGCGCGGGACTTTTGAATGTTGCAGACCTGGGGGGATGGAAAATTTCCTAAATGGGATGGAGAAAGACTTTTCATGCCAATGGACAAGAAAAGAAAGCAGGAGTGGCAATACTCATATCAGACAAAATAGACTTTAAGGAGAAAGCCATAAAGAAAGACAAAGAAGGACATTATTTAATGGTTAAAGGATCCATTCAAGAAAAGGATATTACAATTGTCAATATATACGCCCCCCACATAGGAGCACCCAGATACCTACAACAAGTA
>PVHT021183524.1:24662301-24887865 GCA_004024745.2 Catagonus wagneri
TGTTTTGTCCAACCTTCAACCTCCTTGCAGCTACTGTCCCAAATTTCTTGTCCTTACATACACACGCTCTTTGTTATTTTTCCTGGTTCCAACAACAAACAGATATCTGTTGGAACTTTTAAAATGATAAAGAAGACTGAAGAAATGGAGACATTGTGAACCAAAAGACTGAGCTAAAACAAATCATTCAGTCTGTAATCCTGTGAGACAAAGATTTGGAAAATATGAAAGGAAAGTAAAGAGAAAACAAGAATAGAATGAGGGTCTCTACCAGAGCTGTCCAGTAGAATCTTCGCTGTTGATAGAAATCTCCTAAATAGCCACCCATGGGTAGAGACTGCTATCTAGATGGACATCACAGGTCAGCCTCTGTCTAGTCGGTATTCCAGAAGGGGATAATCAGAGTGATGAAGAAGCAATATCCAAAGAGATCATGGCTGAGAATTTTCTGGAATTGTTGAAAGACGCCAATATTTATTCTAGCAAATCGCCCAATCTAAGCAAGATAAATAAAAAGAAGTAGATACCATGGACCCACCAAAGGCATACTACAGAATACCAAGGGGGAAAAAAAGACGGTTTTTACAAAGCCGCCAGTGAGAAAAGCCGGATTCTTTACAAAGGATTGGCCGTTAGACTTATAGTCATTTCTCATCAGCATTGGTGGAAATTGCCGGACAAAGGATCCATCTCTTCAGTGTGCTTAGAGAAAACTCGTCAATTTTCCATATCTGGCTGCAAAACTACCTTTTCAGAATGAGGCTGAAATAAAGACATTTGCAGACAAACTGCATCTGAAGGAGTTTACCATGGAAAGACCACTACCCAGGAAAATTCTGAAAGATGATTTTGGGCAGAGGAAGAATCATTCAAGGTGAAAGGTCTGAGCTGCAAGCAGGAATGATGAGCAAAGATGCAGTTCAATCCAAATAAAACAGTTTAAAAATGTAAAAATAATGTCTAGTTTGTGTGGAAATCTAGGCTAAGGAAGCTAATATATTACAGAACAACCGCGTGTGAGATGAGGGAGCCTTGATCACAGTTAAAGAGATATAAGGTCCCTGTCTTATTTAAAAGAAAAAGTAAACACTAAAGAATAAACCAAAGCCTTTAGCTCTCAAACAGCTAAAGACTCAGATTGGAATAGAAAAAGAAATAAATAATAACTCATCCAAAAGAAAGGATGCAGAAGAGTCGATCAGCACAATTAGCAACCTTGATCACATGGACCTACACAGAGCATGGCACACAGCTCTAGGAGAAAATACCTTATTTTTCAAAACATGAAATCGTAATGCAAATTGCTCAAGTGCTGGGCCATAAAATTGGACTTCAAAAGATTGTATTCACCCATATTTGGTCTTGAACCACTAGTAAATTGATTTAGAAATGGTATGTTAAGGAATTCTCATCGTGGCTCAGCAGAAATGAACCCGACTAGTATCCATGAGGATGCTGGTTCCATCCCTGGCCCTGCTCAGTGGGCTAAGGATCCAGCGTTGCCATAAGCTGTGGTGTAGGTCATAGTGTGGCTTGGATTCTGTGTTGCTGTGGCTGTGGTGTAGGCCAGCAGCTGCAGCTCTGATGCTACCCCTAGCCTGGAAACCCGATTCTGCACCTGCAACCTGAAAGAAAGAAAGAAAAAGACAGGAAGGAGGGAGGGAGGAAGGAAGAAAAGAAGGAAGGAAAAAGAGGGAAGGAAGGAAGGGAGAATATGCCAAATGTAGAAAGAAAGAATATGCTAAATTAAAAAAAAAAACATTCATTTGGATAGTAAACATACACATATAGCATAAACACAGGCTTCCAAATAATTTACAGGTCAAAAAAGAAATCCCAATGAAAATTTGAAAATAGCTGGGACTGAATAATTAACATATTATTATATATAAATCAGAACTTGGGGATTTAAACTAGTACTTTAGTTAGTGCTTGCATTATAAAAGTGAGATCAAAATGACTGAGTCAAGCATCAAACTTAAGAAGTAAGAAAAAGAACAAAGAATGAGACCCCCAAGAAAGTAGGAAGAGAAGAACCAGTATCTATCTAACAATGTAATATGGTGTGGCTAGGACTCTTATTCATTCATTTAACTGATATTTACTGAGCACCTAGTAAATACTAGGAAAGGATGAAGTCCCTAACCCTCAAGCTTTTCTTCTAATGGGGGAACAGATGGTACATAAGAAAATGAATGAATGAATTACAATTTCAGGCAGTGAGAAGCATGTTGAAATTGAAGAAAATATAGCCTAGCAGAGGAACAGAGACCCAGGAGAGGTGAAGAGTTGGTGGTAGCTATTTTAGACTTCTGGATTCTTCCAAGGACAGGAATCCATGCAGCCACTAAGAAATGGAAAAAGCCCACATCCTGAGTAATAGAGTGATGCCAGGCTCCCAGCCTGATGCCGTCTGCACATGCCATTTGTGGCCGAGCCAAGGTTGTGGGGGGAGGTTGCAAAAATGCCGACAAGAGGAGGCAGGTGGATAATTGCTTTCCAGGACTTTGACTCTGGAAACTCTTTCGAGCCCTTTGCCTAATCCCATCGCATGCCTTAGACCCATGTCCCCATCGCCTGGTTGTCCTGCCCTCCTGGAAACCCCACCAGCCTTCTTTGGGAACCCGCTGTGCTCAGACCATTGTTCCTCAACCTACTTCCATTGGTCTTGGTCCTGATCTAGGAGCGTGGCAGTGTGGACAGAACACCAGGCAGGTAATCATAGCATGTGTGTTTCTGGTCCAGCTGTGTGGTGTCGGCTGAGTGGCTTCCTGGCCCATGACCTCTAGAAGCCCTTCCAGCACATGATCCCCTGATGCTGGGAAATTAGTCGATGCTAGGAATACCTGAAAATGCAGCAATGTGAGCAAATGCACATCCCTCCCCTGCACACTGACATTTTAAACAAAGCTTTCGTCCCCCTTAGCCGGAAAAAGTAGAGGCTTTGAGGCAAAGTGAAGAAGATGGGTGAGGAAAGGCAAGGCTGTCATCCGCGTCACCCAGTGGCCTCCCGGAGAGCTGGGAAGTCGAAGTTAGCAGATAGAAGGGGCAGCAAAGGTTTCACACAGCAGCGGCATTGGAGGAGGGTCTTGAAGGATGTATAGGACTTCAACAGACAGAGAAAGGCCTTCCAGAATAAGGGAGTGATGAGAGCAACCTCAGGGGGTGGGGAAGTGGGTGGCATGTGTGCCCTGGCTGCACTGTCCCCGAGTGGGGTCCCAGCCCTCAAGAGTTAGTGTCCAGAGTAGCTAGTAGAGGGTATGCAACAGTAGCCTCCTCTCCTTTCATGCTGGGGCACTGCTGTGTGCTTAACCTACGTTTAACAATTACTCCTCACACCAAGTCTCTGAGGTCTAATAATACCAAAACCCCCATTTTACAGATGATGAAACTGAGGCCTGAAGGGATCTACAGGATTCGAGGGCAGGTCTAACTCCAACTGACAGCAGGAGGAGGGGATTCAGCGGGGCAGAGAGGGATGAAAGGGCCTGGGAGCCAGGAGCTGGGAATTCAGGGAAGGGGCCAGCAGATGTGAAGAAACCTGGGTCTGTGCACGACGTGACCAGAGAAGTCATGAGTGGGCTGACCCTGGTGGTTCGGTGCCTCTTTGGAGTGGCACATCCATGGTGAAAGTTCTGCCTGACAGATGATAACGGCTTTGGAGGAAATCACGAGGAATGACCAGTGTGCACTGTGCCTTGTCCCAGTGCAGTTACTAGAGAGTGAGAAAGGGTGCATGACTTGTCATGCAGTCTCTCGGGGTGGCAGCCAAGGTTGTGGGGGGAGGTGAGGGATGTATCAGAGAGGCGCTGTGCCAGAGTGGTCAAGAGCACAGCCCTGGGGAAACTGCCTGGGTTTAAGTACAAGGTCTAACACTTATTACCTGTGTGACCACAGGCAAGTGACCTGACCACTCTGCCTCAACTTCCTCATCTGTAAAATGGGAGTAATGTATTGACTTCACAGGGCTGTTGTGAGGGTTAAACTGTGATACATGAAGCCCTTAGAATAGTTCCAAGAATATAGTAAGTGTCAAATGAGTTTTTTTGTCATCATCATTATAATCATCATCTGTAATTATTATTCTCATTTGCTCTTTTTTCTTCTTTCAGTGTAAATAGAAGCTATAATTATCATTCTCAAGTCACAGTTTATTTTCACGTCTGCATGCCTTAAATAACCCCAGGTTTGTAACAACTTCTGAGGTTGAATATTCCTTAAAGTATAACTTCTCCTCCCTTGGGCTCAAAGTTGGCCACTGTAGCCCGGATGCTTAACCATTTGGTATGAGCACTTGGGTGGTGAATGAGTGATTAATGGTTTAGCTCAGAGTATTAAGTTCGGCGTCATTTAATAAATGTGCAGTCATGGCCATTTCTGTGGTTGAGGGGGTTTAGGGGGTAATGTGGATAAATTAAATATACCAAGAATCCCCAGACTTTACTGTCATTCTCCTCCTAGGCTTTATGGTTTTTCCTAACCTAGAACTCCAGACAGACAGTTTAATGACTCACCCCACTCACCACACTGCTCTGTGACCTGGGACTGCTCTAACAAGGGGCAGATAGCCTGGAGATTCCCCACCTGGGACAAAGAACCAGTGGGCAATCGAAGGTTAACTTACCTTTGAAGAAAATCCAGTTTTATTAGCAAGATACCTGGAGAACATATTCATTTAGGGAAAACATGTAGCGAAATCATGTTTAAACTAGCCAAGGTGTTCTTTCCATGACACGCAGAGACCTGGGGATATTAGATAAAGCAAGTGCCGTTTTCCTGGATTAGATGGAGCCAAACACAGCTCATCAATTTCTTACATTTTCATAAGCTGGTAGGGGTGGACAGATTGGGGCGAGGCAGGTACGGAGATTTTCCCCCATGCTCTGCCTCAAAGGCCCTGCAGTCCGGGTTCAAACATATTTGTTCAACCAAGTATTTGTTGAGCTAGACACAGTTTCAGGCAGAGGCTACACTAATGAGTAAGATAGACAAGATGCCTGCCCTCATGGAGGTTACATTCTAGAGGGAAGATTATAAACAAGTAAGAGATTAAGGTATGATTTCAGATGCTAGATCATTGAAGAAAAAGAAAGCAGAGTAAAAAGAGAAAAATGGATATGGGAATCTCTTTAGAAAAAATGGATACAGGAATCCCTTTAGTGGTGGGGTCAGGAGGTCCGAAACCTGCTGAGAGTGCAGAAGCTAGTCGTATGATGATCTGGGTAAGAGAGGCCAGCAAGTGTAAAAGCCCTGGGCGGCAGGGGTGTGTGGGGGGCATGCTCAAGGCTGGCATGGCTGGAGCAGCGGATGAGCCGAGACCATGAGGGGCTTCAGCCAGAGGAAATGGAGCTGCAGGCAGGGTCCAGAACAGGCAGCGTGAGTGAGCATGGAGGGAGCTTGGATTTTTTTCCAAGTGTGACTGAAGCGTTTGGGGAGTGAAGGGCTCTGATACGTAGTTTAGGAAATTCTGTCCGGCTGCTGTGAGAGACTAAGACTAGAGGGGCGTAAAGAAAAATGGAGATAAGTTAGTTGGTTATTTTAAGGGTACCTAGAGTTTGTTTTAGCCAGGTTTGGTAAGACTCTGAGACATGGAAATAACTGTCTTGGAGGGGAAAGTTTATTTTCACATTCCTTAGAAATAGGAGGCACAGGATGCCATGCAGGGCCACATGGGAAAGCACCAGCATCTGTCAGGAGGCAGAAGGAATGCAGAGAAATGTAGGCATAGCCTTTATAGTGGTTTTCCCAGGAAGGAGTGAGCGAGGCAGGCGAGCAGACATAGGATGGGCTGCTTGGAATAAATTTGATTGGCTCTGGGGCATAGGGGCAGTCCCTAGTTGTTTGGGACCTGGCCCTGGGATAATTAGGGTGGATGGATGGTGGACAGGAGTGTGAAAACCCAGTAAAGGATGTGATTGAGGGTCTGAGCTCTGGATTGGTTGGTTTGCACTTGAAAAGGATACTTGTCCTGAGCTGTTTACTGTCTCTGGGAAGTGGATAATCCTAAAAGGAGCAGTGCCTCCATGGTCAGCAAGTCCCAGGTGTTATAGCCTCAGAATGCAGAAAATAAAAGACACGGTTAATACACTGGGAGGTGATGGTTTGCGAAGACCCTGCCAGAAAAGAGGAAAATGAATAATAATGTAGAATAGTAAGACCAGAGTCATTACTTGTCAAGGAATGGGTCAGAGGCATTTCTGTAGGAGATGTATGTGCTTCTACATT
Organism: Catagonus wagneri; assembly: GCA_004024745.2. NCBI lineage: Eukaryota > Metazoa > Chordata > Mammalia > Artiodactyla > Tayassuidae > Catagonus > Catagonus wagneri. The sequence continues at coordinate 24,668,527 of PVHT021183524.1, forward strand.
CGAATTCATGGTCTTTAGGAGATAATTTGATTCTTGCAGGGAAAAATGTATTTTATTCAGAGGCATTTTATTCAGAGGCATTTTAGGGGAAATGGCCAGAGTCTAGCTGGTGGAGAGAAATCAAGGTGTAGGTAAAACTAACTCTTCATTCCCCACCACGTGTCCCCTCAAGAGCTCCTGCTCCCATTTCCTTCCTGCTCATTTTCATCAGCAGACACCTGAACTCTCCATGGGAGATTCTACTGATGCCTAGCCAAAACCCGAGGCAGCAGAATGTTCAACTTGTAGGAAGAGGCAGGATTCTGTTACTCTGAGGTTCCAGTGGCCCTGGGTGGAGGGTTTCAGGAGCACACTGCATTGAGGGAGAACCTGAGGAAGACCAGAGGAGACAGGAGATGCTGAGAAGGAGGAGATGTCTACAAGGGCCGCTTGATAATCCCAGAGAGTGAGCATTTTCCCCCTGCTTATCAGAGACAGAGTAGCTAAGTCAAGGGACCTGACCACTCAGACCCAGCTCTGGGCCATCACTTGCACTCTTTGGCACAAGGTCAACTGAAATCTCTGTTGGTGTTCAGTATGTATTCTGGGCCACACTGGCGTGGTGGAACTGGGAGAGAAGCAGCTCCTACGCCGGAATCACCTGGTGGGCAGCAAACAATCCCGCTTTGGATGGCTGGGTAGAGAGGAGTACCAATCAGTGGGTACTAGTTTCCTATTCAAGGAGATGGTAAGACTCTCTTCTCACCCTCATTGTAGCTAGAAATACCTCCCACTTCCCTCCAGGGACAGAAGGGTGCGAATGTGCTGTACAAGTCTGTTCTGTGTGCTCGGTGTCATGACATGTCCTCCAAGGTCATCCAGTTTTATCTGATGACTGATTTTCCTGTAAAACACCCCTTGTAGTGAGCACTCCCCTTTCCGCTAATATAACCAATGATGAAGAACTTAGCTTCCTGAGGAAGCTGGTTCTATTTTCAGATAGCGTATTGCCAGTGTTTGGTTCTACATATGGAAAGTCTTTCCGCCTTCCCGAAGCTTCCAGGGACTTGTTCTAATTTCAGCACCTTGGAACACAAGATACGTTTAATTTCTTTTCTGTTAGATAGTCTTTCAATTTTTCGAAGACAGCGTCTCACCCTTTTAGACCTTCTCTTAATAAGCAAGACGGTTTCTTCATTTGTTCTTTGTATAGTTTGGTGTTATGTCCCTTTGCTCTGCTGGTGATTCTCCTGAAATGTATTTCAGACTGTATACCTCACTTTTAAAAAGTGGAACCCAGAAGTGACTACGAAATTCCAGGTATGATCTGAGCAGCACATAGTACAGGATGAAAATTTGCCCTTTGTTATAGATTCTTTACTTTTATTAGAATCGGAGTTGGTCACATTCAGTATATTGTGGCCATGTGGTGTCAGGTTAATTGTTAACTAAAACTCTCAAGAGTCTTAAAAAATATCAGCTGCCTTTATATCAAATTTCTCCTCTACATGTACTGTCAGATTTTAGGACTCAAGTCCTGGACTATTAACTTTATTAAAACAAAGTATTTTTATTTATTTATTTAAAACAAAGTATTTTTAGATTTTTGCTTATCATCCCAGCCCATCAAAAATTTTGGGGCATACGCAGGGCTATGAGCTCTTTCTCTGGTGGATCACCAGGACATTAGAAAGCCCTAGCAAGGTTTGACATCAATCCATTAATGAATATTCTCTGGATATGGTTTCTGAATAGTTAAAAACCCACTAAAATGTTCTAGCATCTGACCCATTTTTCTCTATGTTAAGCACAAGTGTATCATTAGAGACACCACCAATTGTTTTGCTATAGTCCAGATGCCTGAATGGAAATGCGTGAACATTGTCTTTATCTGCCAACCCCCCACTGAGGGGTGGAAATGGGCTGGGCTAACAGGATGTGTTCTTGTGAGCCCATGCTGGGTCCTATAATCACTTCTTTGTCATTTGGGGGCCTATTATAACATCGCTTTAGTAATACATTTTGGAATCTTGTCTGAGATCCATATCAAGCTCAATCATCCGTAGTTTACAGAATCCATTTTCTGTCCATTTTAGAAAATTGGAAGGATATTTACTCATTTCCAGCCTTCTAAGATCTCTTGACTTCTTCCTAAACAGCATGCCTATCCTGTCTCTGATCTCCGACGTGTCCCAAATAGAGCTGAAAGCTATTTGTTTTTGTTTTTGCCTTTTTGGTTGTTTGCCAGCATTAGGTCATTTTGATAAAACACTCCCTTGTCACTTTCTTCCACATCTCTCAAGCTTGTGTCCTTCCCATCCTGTCCTTTAAAATCTGAGCTTCCAGAGCAGTGTTTTGCAAACCCTAAGTACATATTGGGGTCACTTGGGGAGATTAAAAAATGACTTCTGCTGGTTTCCCACCTGAGACAAATTGAGTTAAAGCTTCAATAAGTAATAGAAGCATTTTTTTTTTTTTTTAATTTTAGGTCCCCGGTGGACAGCCCAAGTTGGAACTATAGCGGAATGGCATATTAGTTTTATTTGTTTCTGGTTTTGTGTGCTGGTTTTTGTTATTTGTTTTAGGGTTTTTTTTCCCCTCTTTATCCTTGGTCTCACCTGTCTCCACATCATGAGATTTGAATGTCTGAGAAATTTCTGAAACATTCTGAGTGCAGTGGACCCTCCCTCCTTATACCTTGAAATTTTGCTCTTCTTTACCTTTGAATCTTATCAGTAAATCATGCTATCTTCATGTCTGTTGGCTCCCGTGATGTGAACTCAGTGACCTTTGCCCTAAGACTCCTTTCTCATCCTCTTTGATAAACATTCCTTTATCCTAGCAGGCCAGAATTCAACCTAAGACAGTAGTTTTTCCGTTTGTGCACTCGATCTGTTTGGAAACTTAACCAGGCTAGTTTTAGGCTGCTCTGCTTTGGGCCAATGAGGCTTTTAGTAGATGTTTACAGAGTTGAAATCCATCATTACCAAATCATGCTAGTAGTCACTTAAAAAAAAAATGTGCTGGGAACCTATTCCGCTTTTTATTTATCTTGTCCAGTGTCCCAGTCTGGACATTAGGGATTCCCAAATCCAGCGGATCCTTAGCACTGCTTAGACAGTGGCAAAAAAGACACATTTTAGGGTCTGATCCCAGAATGTATGATTTAGTAGGGGCTCAAGAAATTGCGTTTTAAAGATCACTTAAACAGTGTTGATAACTGGCCAGGTTTCAGAAGCACTGGCCTGAACCACAACAACAGCCTTCAGGTTCTTGCTCCCTTATCTCTTGGACACCCATCTGCAGGTCCACGGATTTTCACAGAGATGGCTGTCTTGCTGGCAGGTGTCCTAGTCAACCTCGTCCTCGGGCAGGCCTCTTTGTCTTGAGCAGAGCATATGCTTCCATCAGCATTTTTCAATTCCGTATCTCTTCTTTACCAAACTTGGTGAAACCAGTTCATATTTATTGCCCTCTCTTTAAGAATTTCTTTCAAGTTATCCCCAAGTCATTTTGTTACTCATGCTCTGCTGACTGGCATAAAGTAAGACTTCTAAGATTAGAACAGTTTTTTTCTGTTCCCAGCCCTGCTCAATTGCTTTCTGGTTTAAAAAAAAAAAAAATACCTAGACACTTGCCTCATTTATTTTTCCTATGTAATATCTCCTGACTTTCACGGTGATTAGTTTTATGGATTTATCTGGGCATTTTTATTTATCATCATCTATATTTTATGGTTAAGGCATTCCTCCCTTCTCAGTTATCTTTCTAAAAAAGAAAAAGCTTTTTATTGTGGAAATGCTCAAAAATATTTCAAAGTAGAGAGACTAATACAATGAAATGTGAGGTACATTGCTTAGCTTCAGTGTTATGTGGATTCCTTCGGAAAGCAGATGCCGAGACAGAGTTAGGGGAGCAGAAGTCCTACTGAGGACAAAAGGAATTGGGAGGATGCGGAACTGGGCAGGGGGAGCTGTCGGAGGGCGTTGCAGACCTGACCAAGTTTCTCACAATTCAGCCAGCAGGGCCAGGAACAAGACATAAAACTTGCCATTTTAACTATTTTGAAGTATATGTTTCAGTGGCCTTTGGTGCATTCACACTGTTGTGTAACCGTCACCACCATCCATTTCCAGGACTCTTTTCATCTTGCCAAACTGAACTCTGTATGATTAAACAGTAACTCCCCATTCCCTGCTCTTATAGTCCATGGCAGTCACCATTCCACTTCCTGTCTCTGTGAATTTGACTACTCTATTTATCTCATATAAGTGGAATTATGTAGTATTTGTCATTTTGTGAATGGCTTATTTTTACTTAGCATAATGCCCCCTTCAAGGTTCATCGTGTTGTAGCATGTGTCAGAATTTCCTTTAAGGCTGAATAATATTCCATTGTGTGGAGGTACCACGTTTTGTTTATCCATTCATCTGTGGATGGGTACTTGGTCCAAACTCATCTTGCCGCCTGCTTTCTTGGACTGCTGCTGGTACCACTTCTGGGATGCAGATGCTGAGGTGGAGTTAGGAGTGAAACACGCTTTGAAAGGGAAAGACAGGAAGCAGGATTAGGTAGAGGAGCCATGAGACTTTCACACACTTCTGATAGAGTTTTTGCCAGCCCAATGGAGAGGTTTGGCACAAAGATAACTTCTTAAAGATTCTGACCTGTTGGGTTTAAATGGCTAAGTCCTTGGAACGCAGTCTTAGTCACTAACTGGGGCTATTCTTAATAATGGAAGAATGTGGCCTTGACTCAAAAGCTGAGGTTGACCTGAAGGAGTTAACAAGAGGAGGCTGTCTCTAACCACCCTCTTTGCAGCTGGACCAAGCATCCTTTCTTAGAGACAATCAGCATATCTCTCTGCCTACTCTAAAAAGATCAACACTTTGCCAGTCTTGAATTGTTAAACCACTCTTGATTGGATCAGTGAGCTTTCGGGCAAATCCTTTCTATCGTGTCCTCATAAAGTGCATTCCGTTCTCAGCCAAGATTCCATCAGGTTGGCATCTTAAACCATGGCCCAGCCATCTAGATCGTACACACAATACTACCTACAGAGACTTCTAGCTCTCTTCCTAAATCCCAGATAATTGATTTGAAGAAGCAATGAAACATCACCTGGGCTTCCAAATCCATCAGTTTCTTGCTTCAGATTTTATAACACTTCAAAATATATTCCTGCTCACTTCAATGACATTATTTATACCTGTAAAAATAGTAAAGATGGGTGTGGTTTGTGAATTTAATAAATCAGGAGGCCTTCCTGTTACATCTCAAATACTTGATCCAAGACGTTTGGTCATGGCCATTCTACAAGGACTTCCCTCTGCTCCTAACAGAGAGTCCCAGCGCCATAGCATGTGCCTCTTGTCTGCAGCTATTCGGGAATTCCCTTGCATTCACCAGGGATTGGTCACACTCCTCGTCATCCTTCCACATTTTTCTCCAGAAGTTTGGGCTTCACCTTCATGGAGTAAGTCTCATATCACTTGCAGAACTCTGAGGATGAAGAATTTCTTCTCCTTGGTTTTTTCTGTGTCACACTTTCTTAACCTCTTTCTCTTGTCCTCAGTTTTCTGGGTCGTTTGTTTGTTTATGGCCACACAAAAAAATGTGGAAGTTCCTGGGCCAGGGATTGAATCTGGCCACAGCTGTGACCTATGCTGCAGCTGCAGCAGTGCCGGATCCTTTAACCTGCTGTGCCACAGAAGGAACTCCATCTTTCTTTTGACTCATCTTTCTTTTAGTCTTCTCCTCCTCCCCAGTTTGAACTTACTGCATTTTTTTTTTGCATTATCCTTTGCATTTTCTCCAAGATTACCCCTAATATATAACATTCAGAGAGACAATTCTTATGCCGTTCAACTAGTTCTCAGTTATGAAGAGCTTTGCATTTGCAGTGAAGGCTTCCACTTGCAAACATGTTCCATGCAGTGCAAGTCACAGGGACAATTCCTGCTGGCTTCCACTCTTCCTGGGTAGGATTGAGCATCCAAAGGGAAGAATACCCACCCCAGACTCTGGTTCACCTTGCTCTCTGGGCTACTTTTTATAACCACCCCATCATCTAGTACCTCCCACAATTCCCCTGGTCAGAATCACTTCGTGATTTTGCCCCATCAGATTGCCACCAATTACAAATGTTTGCTTAATGATTATTGAATTGTCAATAATTAACACAACTCTGTCACAGCCACCAGATTGCAGAGCATCAAGGAACCAGAGGGAAAAACTCTGAGGGTTTTAGTGATTCATTCACCTTCTCCCACATGCCAGCCTCTGCTGCAGTGTCAGATTTAATTCCTGTCTCCTTGGGCTTAGGCCAGCGAGAACAATTCTAAATTGACTATCTCCACATGCAAAATGGGATCAACATTATTGGCCGAGTTGAACAATCAATTGTAACAAAAAAAGTAAAACCATCAGTTTGAGTCTTTTTCTTCCCACTTAAATGTTGAACTGAATTGACTGATAAAATAACAACAGATTCTAAGGTAATGAAAAATACCTTTGGCGCCTACTCACATAATGCAGGAAGCTCTTCTATAGGAATTCCAAGAGATTCTTTATGATGCTGCCTAGTTTCTAGGATATTTGAATGCTTCCAGGGATGGGGAGAGCTTTACTTCACTGACACTCTACCGAGCGTCTCTCTGATGTCACTCATAGTGCCATAGCCACCTGACACTTCCATCTCAACAACAGACCCTAGGGCCCTTTCACTGTTTCTCTCAGCACAATCTGGACCCCATGCATGTAAGTCTCATTATGTGCCAAAGGCCTTTGAATTGCCTACCAAATCCTCTCTACTTAGGAGAAAGAGAGGTCCAAGGAGTGATGGCTGTCTTCTTGTTATAAAAGCAAGTGATGGCGTTCCATGACATGAAGGCATCCTTGCACCACCATCACCAGTGCCCACGCTCAGGCTTATCTTAACGATTCACTCACCCATCTATCCATTCTCTGTCTTGGAATTTAAGGCAACATGTAGTACATAAAAATGAAACGTGGCTATCAGAAAACAACATTAAGGTCATATGCTAAAGGGAAAAAAAGAAAAAAAGCTGGGACTAAAATCTGAAAAGGTAGAAGACTAAGGAGGAATACATAGGACAATACTCTGTGCCTCTGCTTATAGGTAAATCACAAGTTTCTTCCAAGTTTTCCAGTAGATGGTCAGCTTGGTAAATGACTGGGCCCATGGAAATTAATGAGTCCTGTTGTCTATCAGATGTTTGCTAGGCATCGTGTTAGACAGTGAAGGACACTTGAGTTGTAAAGAGTCAGTTACAGGAGTTCCCTTTGTGGCACAATGGGATCAGCAACATCGCTGCAATGCCAGGACGCAGGGTCAGTCCCTGGCCTAGTGCAGTGGGTTAAAGGATCCGTTGCTGGTTGGTTGCAACCATGGCTTAGATATGATCCTGGCCCGCAGGGCAGCCAAATAAAGGAAAAGGAAAGAACCAGTAAGAAAAACAAAGGTTCCTACTTTTCAACCATTTGATTGGCATAGGAAACGCTCTCAGGTTCAGCTTTTGAGACTGAGAGATACTGTAGCCTTGCTATAGGCCTCGGTATCATCTTGCATCAAAAATGCACATACCTTTTGGCTCAGGAATTCTGTTTCTAAAAATGAATCCTAAAGAAATAAGTGGACAGAGATATATGTCAAATGATACTTATTGATGTCTTATTGTTGCTAGTGAAAATGGAAAGCAACCTAAATGGATTTGCTTGATAGAAAGCTATGCAGACATTGAAAATGAAACCGCTATTATCTACACTCACCTGGAGAGGCATCCACAATGTACGTAATTTTGACAGGTTAACAAATTATGTAGAGTACAATCACATTTTTATAAAAGAGAAAACCGATTTGCAAAAATATCTCAAAGGATATACATATAAAAGTTAATGATGACTGTTTCTTAGATGTGGGATCTTGGGAGAATTTTGCTTTTTTCTTCATACTTTTCTGTGTCGTCTTAATTATTTTACAATGGGAATCTACGTTAACACTATTGCCAGAAACAAAAAGAAAGCCTTATCCGTGGTTCTGAGACATCAGAGGTTTTATCCAGTTCAGCCTCCTTATTTTATAGGTGAGGAAATTGTGGTAAGCAGTGGTGACCACAAGGTTTGTATAATATTTTTGTAAGACGTTCTAATTGCTATTTAAATATCTGCATAGCATTATAAAGGAATGCTTTGAAAGGGGCCCTGGATTATGCTCATTGGCATTCCCTCAACCAGTTGATGCTCGACTTTGGCTTTTGTCCTTGGAAGAGGGGCAGGAGGTACACAGCTAAGGTGAGGCATGACGAGGCGGTCCCACTGGGAAACACCCACAGCTGGGTCATTGAGGGATTATGAGGGGGAGAAGCCAGAAGAATTTGCAGCCGTAAGCATGCGAGGTGGGACTCAGTGACCATTCCCTTATCCCGAGGCCAATCAGTATTTTCAGTCCATCATTCTCAGAGGTAACCCAAGAGGTTAGCAACAGCTTCCAGGCTTGTCACGTGGGAAATGGTGCCAGGCTTCCAGGCCTCATTGTTGCGCGGGAAGTGGTATCAGGCTTCCAGGCCTCATGGAATCTCTACTATACATTTGTCTGCTTTTAAGGGTTGCAAAGCACTGGTTGATGAAAATATGCAGACATTTCTTGTTTCTTTTTCAATTCTATTTCATCACTCGTTTGCATGAATATTTATTAAGTGTTGATTGGTGCAACAATCCTGGAAACCCCGTTATTGTCTTTCCATTTTGCAGGTAAGACTCCAAGGCAGAACAGTGAAATCGCTGGCACAACTGAATAAATATTTCTTGACCCTTTACGTGCCAGGTCCCTCTGTTACCAGCGGGCAGAACGGAGGTTTAAATCCAGACCTTCTGGTTCTGCATTCTTGTTCTCCGTAGGTTTGGAAGGGAGTGAAGACACTGTCCACGTCAAGCCTTGACCCAGTAAAATAATTTCTTTTGTGCAGCCCTGGCTAACATACCTGCCAGCTTATTTTTCTTTTAAAATGCATTTTGTGTCCACTTAACATCTTTTACCCGCCACTGATTAGAACCAGTCTGAACACGGGAGACGATGCTGAGGCAGCTGTCACTTGGTTCAGAGGGGAGGCCTCCCGCAGCTGCAGGGCATGCGCGGGTCCCCAGGGGAAGACCTCCGGTGGGAAGGCAGCCGGGAGCGGAAGGAGAATGCGGGTGGTGAGCAGAGCCGGGCAGCGGCCCCAGAAGATCGGACGTCTTGGGATGACGGTTGTCGCTCTGCGGGGCGCGCAACTGCTTTGAGAGTCGCCGCTATTAGACTTGAGAAGACAGCACTCCTGGAGTCACCCCTAAGCCCTCTGAGCCACTCTTCAAATCAGATGGGGCCGCATGGGGAGGGCTCTCTGTGCGTAGACGAACGCCGACCCTGTTGGAATAACGCGCGATCTTCGGCGCTGGCAGCCGCGGAGCCCCCGGGGAGTTGTCTGGCTACATGTGATTTTGCATATCTGACAGCTAAATCAGAGATCCAAATGCCAGAGCCGGCACTCGGGAACATTATGTGGATTTGTGACACTCCCAAGGGGACTTGGGATCCATAAAGCAATGAAGGGATTACAATGAGGCATAAATATAGCATTTTCATCGGCGACATACAATCCCGCTCTATTATTTCTCACATTGTTATGTGAAAGAAATCTATACCCACTCTTTCAGGTCTGTTGCCAGGAATTAAAAGAAAAACAAAGAGAGCTTTAAGATAGGAAGCAAAAAGAAGCTCTTGAGGCATCAGGGAAGAACTAAGGACCAAGCGTGATAAGTGTGACAGTTCCGTTGAGGCGGCTGGCAATGTAGGGTCCACCCTGGATCTCACACATTGTCAGCAAGCTGCAACCTCACTCAGCCCAGCGTGTCAGCTGTGCCACCAGCTAGCTGTGTGGCTTTGAGCAAATCACTGCCCTCTCTGGGCCTCCATCTCCTCTTTTGTCCAGTGGACTCCACAGTTATAGGTGTGCACTCTCATGGGGTGGGCAGAGCAGAGGAACATGTTACAGCTTTCTCTGAACTTTTAAAATTTCTAGTCGTTTATATGTTGGTACGATGCGCTTTATATATTAGCATTAGCACACACCTATCATTTATAAAGGAATAAATGCACGTGTACTAAAAGGGTGTCCCGGAAAATGCTTTACTGATGGAAGTGTATGAATAAGAAGTTTGGTGGCCACAGATTTAACCCAAGCTGGTCATTCCGCTGATGCTGGGGAGGCCCATTTGGATCTTATGGTCCACAGTTCTATGCACTTGAGAACCATTCTCAGCTGTCTTCCCTAGATTCCCCTGCTGGGGTTAGTGCACTTGCTGTCTAAGGCAGAAGCTGTGTGCCCTGTGTCGGGCTCAGAAACCACAAGATGCAAGTACTGGCCCCCTTAGAACTGTGCTTTCCACAGTCAGGTACAGGGAGTCTCTGTCCTTGCAAATCATTTTAAAATCCCTCATATTTGCTTCACACCGCTAAAGTGCACAGAGCAAGTAAAAAGTAGTTTTATGTGTACACACCAGGAGAGACAGGGCAGGTATTATGACCCTGTTTTACATACGAGGAAAGAGATTCAGAAAGGCGAAATGATTTCCCCACGGCCGCCCAGCTATGGGCCAAGGCCATCGCCCAAACCCCCCTTCTCCCAAGAAGGACTCCAGGGCTCTTTCCACATATAACCAAGTGCAGCCGTGCTGCCTGTGTCCCGGGGAGAAAGAGGTGACGGTGTGTAAGCCGGCCGGTGTAAATGCAACCCCCCAGCTATTAAAAAAAAAAAAAAAAGACACAGAGCTCGGGGCCCACTGTTGGCAGATCAGCAGCCTCAGTCTTGTGCACACAAGATCTCACATTATTCAGGGAGGCCTGGCAGAGGGAGGAAAGCAGACGCCTGGGCTCCTCGTGCCACCAGCTGTCATGGTTTGCTCCGTCGCAGCTCCCGACAAGTCTCTCTACATACACAGTTGCAGGGAGCAGCCTGATAGGGACAGGAGTAAAAAGCCTTGTTTACAGAGGTGTGAGGGAACAAAGAACGCATTCAGTGAATGTCATTTTTAGAAGGCCTTTGGTCCTGTCAGGTGTGTCAGCACTAGAGGATGCCAGGTATGGCCACCTCCCTGAACTGGCCACCCCCCTCCCCCACACTTCCCCGGGAAATGGTCCCAAACACCCAGGAGAGACGCCTTCCCCATTGCTCTTCTCCCTTCAATCGTGGGATGATGGCAAGCAGAAAACATTTTATCCTTTTTAACTCCACTGTGCCAAGACATCTAGTACTGTTTTGCTAACCACAATGGTGCTGATGGGGTTGAAATAGGGCTTTGGTGGTTATTCATCTGCGTCCTTCTTGCAACTGCAGATGTCTTAACGGCAGAGATTTTGTCTTGTTTATTTCCATATTCCCACGTCATCTGCCCCAGAGTCCAGTCTATCTAAAATACGCAGTGTTTGTCTACTGAGTGAATTGTAGCCCACACGTTGACTCACTGGAAAGCGTCTCTCTTTGCCCTGAGTTAGCCTTACAGCAGCACTCAGCCTCCTAAAGTTCACCCTGAAGGGTTACTTTAATTAATGCTTGCCTTGATGCATACCGCCAGTAAAGGATTACCATCAGAACATGTAAAGAGGAGTTCCGGACGTGGCTCAGTGGTTAACGAACCCATCTAGTATCCATGAGGACACAGGTTTGATCCCTGTCCTTGCTTAGTGGGCTGAGGATCCAGCGTTGCCCTGAGCTGTGATGTAGGTCGCCGACACAGCTCAGGTCTGGTGTTGCTGTGGCTGTGGTGTAGGCTGGCAGCTGTAGCTCCAATTCAACCCTTAGCCTAGGTGCAGCACTAAAAAGAAAAAAAAAATTGTTTGTAAAAAAGAAAAATTCTCCAACAACCTAAATGTCTCTCAAGAAGAGCAAAACGTGAATCCTGGTATATTCCTGCAGTGGAATACTATGTGACAGGATTTTAAAAAGATGGTCTAGAACCAAATGTGTTAATTAATAAGGGTGAATATAAATAACCTCATGGTGAATTAAAACGCAAATTGCAGTAAAATATATAGAATATTTTTCTGGAGTTCCCATGGTGACTTAGCGGAAACAAACCTGACTAGTATCCATGAGGCCACAGGTTCGATCCTTGGCCTCTCTCAATGGGTTAAGAATCTGGCCTTGCTGTGAGCTGTGGTGTAGGTCACAGATGCAGTTCGTATCTGGTGTTGCTGTGGCTGTGACAGCTCTAATTCGACCCCTAGCCTGGAAACCTCCATATGCCACCAGTGCAGCCCTAAAAACACCAAAAAAAAAAAAAAAGAATATTTTTCTGTTTATATGAAATTTATATGAAATTTTAAAACAGGTCACAAACCATTCTACTGCTCATATGTACTTAACGTACATAGTGAAAGAATTTAAAAAGTGCACGAGGATGATAAACTCCACAGTCAGAAGAGTGGTTGCCCTTGATATTATTCCTTATAATGTGATATATCATTAAGGTGACAGAATATATAATTCTCTATTAAATATATTCTATATAACGGACTACACATATAAGACATAATTCAGAATTATTATATATTGTTATTCTTTGTATCATTCCCTATATTTTTCTACATGTCAAAATAGATGATTTTAGGAATCCACCATGTTAAAAAAAATAAGTAAAATTTGGACTCCCTCCTAACCTCCTTGCTCAATCCGTCTGCACTGAACTGTGATGAATGGCCCCCCTTTTCAGAAGGGAGAGGAAGTCATTTCTGAAATTGCTGTAGACAGGCTCTGATCATCTCACTCCCCAGTTCAGAAACGGATGCTGGGTTTCAAGGGCCGCCTGACACAATCCGCATTCCGCAGCACGGCGGCGGCGTCCGGGGCTCTCCACACGCTGGCTCCAGACCACTTGAGAAGCAGCCTTCGGTCCCCGAGCCTTCGAGCACTTTACATTCCACTCAGATCGAGTGTTTGCCATTTCCCAGACGCAGGCAATGCTTTTCCATTTCATGCCTTTGCTGATCACATTTTCTCTTCCTGAAAATCCCTTCCCTCGCCTTGGCAATTTGATGCTGTGTACCAAAGCGTTAATAGCACGCCTCCTCGTCCACACAGCCATTCTCCTGTGAGAAAAATAATTCAGGGATGTGCGCGACGATTTAGTTTAAGAACGTTCACTGCAGCGTTGTGTCTAATGTTAAAGTTAGAAATACGCTCGGTGTCTTAGGAAGGTTTAAATACACCCATGTTCCATGGGACACCGCACATAAAAGCACAGACTCTTGAGCCGGAAGTCAGACCACCTGGGATGGGCCATTCTGGCACATTCCAGCTTTGGGATCTTAGCCTTTCTGTGCCTGTCTATCCTAATCTAGAAAATGCGAATAAACTAGTACCTCCTTCCCAGAGTTCTTGGGGGAATTTAATGCGTTTTGTTCAACAGTTGTTAAAGCACTTGTAACAGTATCTACCACACTGTAAATTCGTTTATAAATGGCTAGTTCTGGATGTAGCTCATCTACAAACTCTTTTTTTTTTTTTTTTGGCTGTGCCTGAGGAATATGGAAGTTTCAAGGCCAGGGATCAAACCTGAAACACAGCTGTAGCCTAAACCACGGCAGTAACAACACCAGATCTTTTAACCACTGAGCCAGCAGGGAACTCCTCATCTGCAAACTCTCGAGTGAAGGAATGTCGCAGTCTACTTTGGTATCCTAAACCTAAGCATTGTACGTGGTCATCAAACCAAGCATGGTACCTACGCAACAAAGGACTTAGGACGCGTGTGCTAAATATAAGAATCAGGGATTTCCCATTGTGGCTCAGCAGTAATGAACCGAACTAGTATCCATGAGGATGTGGGGTTGATCCCTGGCCTTGCTCAGTGGGTTAAGGATCTGGCGTTGCTGTGACTGTGGCATAGACCAGCAGCTGCAGCTCTAACTCGACCCCTAGCCTGGGAACTTCTATATGTCTTTTTTTAAAAAAAGGAAAGAATTAGTGCTATTCTAACTGAGCCCTTTTAAATTTCAGGTTCTAAAATAGTGAATAAAATTTGAGAGAAAACGAACTTAAGGGTTGGAAATCGAGTCTTACAAGTAAAGTAAGATGGAATGAGGTTATGAAGAAAAATCAAATCACTCTAGAAAGGATGAGTAACGGCTAAAAGGAGAACATGGCTCTGCCTCACTAGCGGGGGCTTCACCCAGTATCCCCAACCTCCAGTCAAGGTTTCCTCCCCTGTCAAAGAAGGACAATAATACCCACCCTCATAAGTTTGTTGTAAACGTAGAAATCACCATAGTTAATAGTTTGTGTTACCGTGTGCCTGGCACTGGTCCAAGCTCTTTTCACATTATCTCATTTACTCCTCAGAACAACCCCACGGAGCTGTTTGTGTTGTCTGCTGCAGGTTGGATTGTGTCTCCCCAAAGGATATGTTGTATTTCTAATCTCAGGTCCTGTGAATGTGACTTTATTGGGAAGTAGGGTCTTTGCAGATGTCGTTTGTTAGGACAACGTCGTACCAGATTAGAGTGGGCCTCCTGGGGCGGTCCTTATGAAGAAGATTAGGATGCAGACCTGGGGAGAATGCCACGTGATGACAGAGGGGAGACCCGGTGGTGAACCCACAGCCGAGCAGCACCAGGGACTGCTGGCAAACACCAGAAGCCCGATCAGGCAAGGAAGGATTGTCCCTTAGAGGCCTGGGAGGAGCATGGTCTTGCTGACAGACTGACCTTGGACTTCTGGCCTCCAGAACTGTGAGAGACTGTGTGATAACTTGTTACAGTATCCCCAGGAACCAGCACAGGTGGCATTCGACAGATGTGAAAACCGAGGCACAGAATAGATAGAGACCTAGCAGAGTTCTCCCACACCTAGGCAGCTAGCTGGGCTTCGAAACCAGGGCTGACTCCGGAGTTTGTGCTTATTTTTTTTTTTTTTGTCTTATTTATTGATTGATTTTTTAGGCCATACCCGAGGCATATGAAAGTTCCCAGGCTAGGGGTGGAATCAGAGTTACAGCTGCCAGCCTACGCCACAGCCACAGCAACTCGGGATCTTAGCCGCATCTGTGACCTACACCACAGTTCCCTGCAACACGGGATCCTTAACCCACTGATCGAGGCCAGGGATTGAACCCGTGTCCTCGTGGACACTAGTCGGGATGTTACCAATGAGCCACGATGGGAAACCCAGGAGTCTGTGCTCTTAATTCATCTGGATTCTGGGTAGCTTCTTCATCTTCTTGGGGAAACACAAACGTTGTTCTCAACTTTTACATTTGATAGACTTCACCTTCCGCTGATCCCAAAAGGCATTATTCTGTGGTATTAGAGCGGTTTTGTCACGTGGTTATTAGAAGCTTTATTAGCAGCCCGTCAGAGGCTATGTCCAAATCACACAATTTTTCACAAGTGTCATATAGCCAGGCCCCCGCCTGGCTGAGCCTGGCAGCCTGGGCCTAAGCTCTTCCTCAGTGGCTCCTGCAGAGGATGCTTAAGCAGCTCACACCCCCCAGACCACGGCAGAAACAAGCTGCTCTGTGCACAGCATCGTGGAGCTGCTCTTAGAGGGCCCTTCTGACTTGGAGAGACAACCAGGAAGTGACTAAATGCAATCTGGATTACTCCCCAAACTCCATTTGACCCGGTGTTTACCTTCCTCTTCCGTCAAAATGATTTTTCTAATTTGCAAATATGAGAAAGATCTTCAGATCTGAGCATCATCTTCATTTGTTCCTTCTCTCTCTGCCTCTGTCGATATTCAGGGAAATGTAAGCCTGAGACAGCAGACTGGAGGTAACCCCAGAGTGGATTTCCAGCCCGGGCGTGACCGGGCTTTGTTTAGTTAGTCATTCTGCCTGAGACACACAAAGGCATACCGGGTAGCTCCCATTTACCTCCTTGGTGTTTCTTATGCTTTGACCTGTAGCTTTACTAAGAGCCTCCCCCACCAGGTTCCCCAGGGAACACAGAAATGTGATCCATGCGGGCACCGGGGCCTTGGTTTTCAGGTGCGGGCCAAAGAGAAGCCTATTCATCGAGCTCCGTGGGCTCCAGGCTGTAGCAGGCTGTTATTCAGGTTGAAAAAGGCTCCCATCCCTGGAGGAAAACTCCTCCGCCCTGGCAACCGTGACCCTGACTCAGGAGCGTAAGTGGAGCCCAGGCACACCTGTACCTCTGACAGCTGAGCCAGGCATAGAAAAGCCTCTGCTGACAAGCTTATTGGACAGCAGACACCTGCAGAGGGGCCCACACCCTTTTTCGTGAGGGCTCTGACAGAAGTCTTGATCCAACAGGTCTGTACACATGGTGGAAGAGAGATGGCTGGGCCATTCACAGAGGAGGAGCTGAGCTCTGCCAAACCCCAGCGTCATGCTTGGGAGGAAGCACAGTGCCATTTATCATGTGTGCTCTGTTCCATGGAATTCGTTGTTCATCCCCCACCGGTTTTGTTCCAAAGAAAATTCCATCATTGTCCTGGTCAGAGAAGGGTGGGGGGAAAGCCGGTTTCAATGTATTTGGCCTACTATGTACCTGCCCCAGAGTAGGAACTTTATATTTACCATCCTGTTTAATCCTCCTGAGAGCCCATGTGACGGAAGCACCATCTCTGTTCTCCTGATTTTACAGACAAGCAAATGGAGCTTGGAGAGGTGAAGTCACTTGGCGAGACTGCACATCTAAGGAGCAGACAGGCAGGATTTGAAAAGGATTCCCGCGGGGTTTTGTGCCCACCGCCAGCTGTTCCTAAGCAAATCAACTCAGGAAGCCCAACGTCCAGGGATGGGGGCCCATTCATTCTGTTTAGGGCCCTTGATTAGCGAGACTCACATTGTTACACGTTGGCTCTACAGAGGGTCAGCCTGCAGGCATGACCCTGCTTCCCAGCACTCTGGACAGATGTGCAGAATGGCCTGGGGCCACCTGAGTCAAAGCGGACTTTGCTTTCAGACTCGCCAGCCTGAACTCAAGGCGGGTGTCCCACTGTATCCATTGAGAGGCACATCATTTTATACTTTTTTTTTTCTTGTCTTTTTGCCTTATCTGGGGCTGCACCTGCGGCATATGGAGGTTCCCAGGCTAGGGATCTAACAGGAGCTGTAGCTGCTGGCCTTCGCCACAGCCACAGCAACGCGGGATCCAGGCCGCGTCTGCAACCTACACCACAGCTCACGGCAACACCGGATCCTTAACCCACTGAGCAAGGTCAGGGATCGAAGCCGCAACCTCACGGTTCCTAGTTGGATTCGTTAACCACTGAGCCACGACGGGAACTCCACATCATTTTATACTTTAAAACAGTGGTCCTGGGCTGCAGGCAGTGTTGTTTCCTAGGAGACATTTGGCAGTGTCTGGGAACATTTTCGGTTGTCGTAACTGGGAGCCGGCGTGCTACTGGCAGGCAGAGGGGCGAGGCCAGGGGTGCTGCCGAGGATCTCACAAGGCACCGCAGGAGGAATGATCTGGCACACAACGTCAGTAGCGCCCAGGTTGAGAAACCGCTTCGAAATCTTGACCCCACCATGCACTGGGAGGTCTTAGCACACGGTCTTAGCACGTGGTTGGCACACGGTGACGAGCGCATGTTTCCAAGCATTCCTGTGGGATGGCTGAGTCGGCGGTCCTTGCTGGGTGATCCTGGGGGCCGAGGAACTGGGTCCTTCCCCCTTGCAGTGGCTGCCCAGGTCCCTGGAGCCAGCCCAGCGCGCCCCTCACACTGGCTGTCTCCTTAGTATGGGTAACTCCTTATGAATCCGTGCCTGCCTTGAAGCGTTTTGGTTCTTGTTTCTTGAATAGGGGCAGCCAGCTGGGCGATGGCAGTTAGTGGCACGAACTGGGCTCTGAAAGGATTTTATTGAGTCTAAACTCTTAAGACTTTAGTGGACGTTGGAATTCCCACTGGGGGGCAACGGGATTGGCGGCCTCTCTGCAGCGCCAGGACGCAGGTTCGATCCCCGGGCTGGAACAGTGAGTTAAGGATCCAGCATTGTCACCCCTGTGGCATGGGTCACAACTGCAGCTCAGATGTGATCGCTGGCCTGGGGACTCCATGCGCCGTGGGGCGGCCAAAATAAATAAACAAAGGCTTTAGTGGCCATGCGGGGGGGTCTGCAACTCTAAGTGCAGAGCGGCCCAGGGGAGAGAGCACGGTCACTGGGCTCAGAACTGGCTTGTGACTCGCACCTCAACCCCTTCTTGGAGCCGTCATTTCCTCTTGAGTGAAACGGAGTCGTCATTCTTGCTTCCATGGGTAGGTATGAGAATTAACTGGAATAATGAATGCAAAGTGCCTGACACAGCAGGTGGCATAGTAGACACTTAAATGGTCCTGTGATCAGGATGGGCTGGCCTCGGGGGCTTGTCTGGGGGGCAGCCTGTGTGTTATCATAGTGGCCTGAATCTGTTTGGAGGGCTTCGCCCACCTTCCCGCGGGTCACCTGGCGCCCAGGCCCTGGCCTGCGGAGTGGATTCTGTACGCGGCCGAGATGTCCCGCCCAGGGACACATGGGTGTTCTCAGGAGGAGTGGAGCCAGCCTTTGCTGAGGCACATCCCATGTCCTGGCCTGGGGCAGTGTGTGAGCAGATGTCACTCAGGACCCTGTTCTCCTGCGACTGTCCAGAGAGGCGGCTGTCCAAGGTGGTGTGTGACTTATGGTCACCAGGGTGACCAGGGGCGAGTTTTGAGTACTGTTTAAAACTCAGTTTCCTTCCTTCTGCGTTGGAAAATATCAGCTGCTTCCTGGTGGTTACGCGTGGGTTCAGTGATGATGATGTTGGTGATGATGACAGTGATAAATAGTCAGTAGGAAAGTAACTGGCCCTGGTTGGGACCTGAAAAGGTTAATTTGATTGTTTTGGGGCCATTATTTTCTCAGGGCATAGCTCAGGTCTTCATGCAGGTGACGAACCTGCCTCAGTGGTTACCTCAGCCTCCCCGTCACACAGAGACATGAGCCCTCTGCCCACGTGGGCTCGTCACTTCCTTTTCTCTTTGTCCATTCTCACGGCCACTTCCATACCTTGGCTACCAGTGAGCAGCCTTCTTTCTCTTTCCACACAAATCCTCTTCCTCTCTCTTTTATTTTTTTCTTTTTAGCCTCACCCACAGCATGTGGAATTTCCCAGGTCAGGGATTGAACCTGGGCCACAGCAGCAACCTGAGCTGCTACAGTGACAATGCCAGGTCCTTAATCCACTGCACCACAAGGTAACTCCCAGTCCTCTTCCTCTCTTGAAGCACAGCCCGGGGCCCCTCTCTCCTTGTCACCCACCCTCCCTAAGAGCTTGGGTCACTGTCCCCTGAGCACCAGAGAATGGCCACTGTGCCAAGGGGAACCACAGTGCCTCATGAAGATCCCAGATAAAGTTTACGGACTTGCCGCTTTGCTCAGAGCATTTCTGGTGCAAGACATTCAACAGAGGCCGTGTGTGTTCCTCCTTCAGCTACACATCCCTTCAGTGCTATTTGCCCAAAGTTCAGCGGGTACGCTTTCTTGCTATAAAATCCTACCTGGTAGAGCTAAGTGCGCCTACGCAGCTCTTCCTCCGCTAAGCCTCAGGGGCCATGCGTTCGTTGACTTTACGTCTCCAGAATTTAACAAATGTCAGGAACGGGGCGGGGGGGGGGGCAAACCCAGCGAACACTGAGGAAGGGTTGAATCAATGTTTCCCGCCCCCGCCCCCTTTGGAACCAGGGGTCTTTGTGTTAACCAGCGGCCCTCCCCTCTCTGCCCCCGAACGCCTGATCTCGGGGAGGGCCGAGAAGAGGTCAGCAGTGGTGGGACTGGGTGTCGGGGTGGTGGGGGTGGGTGTCGCTGCCTCTCAGCACCGCTGGACTCACACCCGAATCTCTGGCCTCAGCGGGGTCCCGATCACAGGGACACAGCCCCGTTTTCATCAGCGCAGAGAACAAGGCCTCAGCTTCCTGCCCTCCTCCTGAACGTCCCCTGGGCAGAGACGAACCCTGGCTTCTCGACGTGCATGTTTTCCACCAGCCAGTCTCCAGGCTGCGGTCCAATTTAAGTGCCCCCCGATGTCCCCAACCTCAAGGACTTGTTCTGGTAGCCTCGCCCTCCTTTTTATCCTCAGCGATTCGGTGGAGAGCTTCAGACTGGCTTCTGCGATGCTTCACCTGGTTCTCTTCCTCTTTTGTTTGTTTCGTGTGGCTTTTTGCGTCCTTGAAAGGGTGTTGCTCCTGACGAGGCTGTGTCCTCAGGAGGCAGGCGTGGGCCTTGCCACCGCCTTCTTCCAAGCTAAGCCCAGGCCGGGTGCACAGGAGATATTCCATCAAGCGTTGCTACATCCCACGCCTTTCTCATTCCCCCTCCTCCGCGTGCGTCCTGCTGACTAGGGCCGGAGTGTGGCACCGTGACCTGGGGTGGGGATTTTCAAAAAGGGAGGGAAAAGTCAGGTGAATGGAAAAGGAGAAGAGGCTGGCAGGCCTAGGATGAAAACAACAAGACTGACAACCACCCCACCTGCCCCCTCGGCTCCCAGTGAAAAGAAACCAAAGCCACCGGATTCACTTCAGTTGCTCTCCTGGCCTGAGATGGCCCCCTCCCCCAGGCCTGTAGGAAAATTCAATTAAAGGGTCCATCTGCGAGGCAGCAGCTGCGGAGGAATGACTGTGGGGAGGCCCACATTTTCATCAAAAAGAGCCGGGTCCTTCTATCCGCCCCCCTCCTCTCTAACTTACTAGGCAGCCCCTCTCCCCCAACCACAATTCTCTCCAATTAGGCCTCTCAGAGAAGTGGCTTTCATCTGCTCCTTTCAAATGGATACACATTAAAGACTTGTACAGCCCACAGACGCGGGGAGAGCGCGCAAAAACCCACAAAAAAGCCCGCAGAGGTTGGGAATCAGAAGTCTTGTGCCCCAGTTAATCCAGTCTCATCAGCTGGCCTCGTGGCCGGCACTGTGGTGCATGATTCCGAAGGCTGCTCAAGCCAAAAGGCAGGATGCGACTGAAAAATAAACAAAAATCACAACCAGGCAAGCTTTCCAGGCCTCGGTGAGAGGCCAGGGGCACGGCGGAAGGGAAGGGCCAAACGGACTGACCTCCAGGAGGAGCCTTGGCCTTCGGGAGCCTTCTCACGCCTGGGGCTGCCTCCCCAGGTGAGCGTCTGTTTGGGGCAGACGGAGCAGCTGCGGGGATTTGGAGCTTGGGGGCCCAGGGCAGGGGAGAAGCCCAGCGCCCGACCCCGGCCCTGTGCCGTGCAGCCAGAGCCCGCCGAGGCCGTCTGCAAGGGAAGGATTGTCCTTCCATGGGACCCTGTGCCTTCTCCTTCCCCGCGCTCCCTTCAGAACAAGCGACGCTTGGCACAGCGTCTCGGGGCAAGTCCGAGCTCGGACCCCACGAGGGCCGCTCAGCCCCGCACCCACAGTGTCCTCAGAGGACCCCTTCTTTCCCTGGGGGCCTTCCTGGGCCTCTTTCCTGCCTCCTTTCACTCCCTCGTGATTATTTTGATCGGAGAACGTGGGGCGGAGGGCAGCTCACCCCCCGCCCCCGTCACCTCCAGTGAGAAGAAGACAGATTGCCTTGGTGGGAGAGAAGCCTGACTTACTCATTCAGACCCTCGGGGAGGCAGGTGCGTCACGTGTTTTTTTTTTTTTCTTTCTTTTTTACTTTAAAAAGATTATTGTTGATTTACAGTGTTCTGCCGATTTCTGCCATACAGCAAAGTGACCCTGTCATACATACATGCGTGTATATATAAAGGTATACATTCTTTTTCTCATTTTATCTTCCATCATGTCCTATCACAAAAAATCGAATGTAGCTCCCTGTGCTGTACAGCAGGACCTCCCTGCTTGTCCATTCTAATTGTAATAGTCTGTATCTACCAACCCAACTCCCAGGCCATCCCACTCCCTCCCACCTCCCCTTTGGCAACCACAGATCTGTTCTCGATGTCTGGGAGTCTGTTTCTGTTCTGTAGATAGGTTCATCTGTGCCGCATTTTAGATCCCACGTATAAGTGATACCATATGGTATTTGTCTTTCTCTTTCTGATTTACTTCATTTAGTATTAGAATCTCTAGTTCTATCCACGTTGCTCCAAATAGCATTATTTTGTTCTTTTTTTAGAGCTGAGTAGTATTCCATTGTATATATGTACCACATTGTCTTAATCCATTCATCTGTTGATGGACATTTAGTTGTTTCCATGTCTTGGCTTTTGTGAACAGTGCTGCAGTGAACATACGGGTGCATGTGTCTTTTTCAAGGAAAGTTTTCTCCGGATATATGCCCAAGAGCGGGATTGCTGGGTCACATGGTGGTTCTATGTATAGTTTTCTGAGGACCCACCACACTGTTCTCCATAGTGGTCATACCAACTTGCATTCCCACCAACAGTGCAGGAGGGTTCCCTTTCCCCCACACCCTCTCCAGCATTTGTTATTTGCAGACTTTTTAATGATGGCCATTCTGACCGGTGTGAGGTGGTACCTCGTAGCAGTTTTGATTTGGCAGGGCGCTTGAGGTCCTGCTGTGGCTGGGAAAGGGGAGCGGTGCTAGTCTGCTAGGGCCGCCATATAGAAGAAGTACCACAGGCTGGGGGCTGGCACCGCAGAAAGGGTTTTCTCATGGATTTGGAAGGGCTTGATCTGGGGTCGTGCTGCGGGCAGGGCTGGTTTCATTGCGAGGCTTCTCTCCTTGGCATGAAGGTGCCACCTTCTCCCTGTGCCTCTTTCCCTGTGCATGTTTGTATCCTAAGCCCTTCCTGACTGGACACCTGTCATGTGGAATTAGGGCCCACCCTTGTGACTCTTCAATATGGTCACCTTCTAAGGCACCACGGGGCGGGAAGTGTTAAGGCTTCAATATAAGAATTTAGGGAAACATGGGAGTTCTCGTTGTGGTGCCACAGAAACAAATATGACTAGTATCCATGAGGATGTGGGTTCAATCGCTAGCCTCACTCAGTGGGTTAAGAATCCCGCATTGCTGTGGCTATGGTGTAGGCTGGCAGTTGCAGCTCTGATTCAACCCCTAGCCTGGGAACTTCCGTATGCTGCAGGTATGGCCCTAAAAAGCAAAAAAAAAAAAAAAAAAATCAGGGAAACATAATTCAGCCCATGACAGACATCTTCGCAGTTCTGCCTAAAAATGGGTGCATTATTGGCCAATTTAATTGTTTCGCCTCAGGACTTTTAGGACTTTAAGGAGACATCAGCTTTACAAAGGACCTTCCCAGGACAGGCCTTCACTGGCTGGCATGAGCGTGCTCCTTCTATTACACGCAGACTTGGGGACACTGCTTATGACTCTTATGTAGAATTGGACCAGAGAGATTCTGTCACATAGTCACCCTTCATTGGATGGAGACTGAGTCTGAGTCTGGAAAATCCCTTTCTTTCTGTCTTCCTTCCTTCCTCTCTTTTTCTTTTTCTTTCTTTCTTGCTTTCTTTCTTTCTCTCTTTTTTCTTTCTCTCTCTTTCTTTCTTCCTCTCTTTTTCTTTCTTTCTTTCTTTCTGTCTTCCTTTCTTCTTTCTTTCTCTCTGTCTCTCTCTCTGTCTGTCTCTCTCTTTCTTTCTTTCTATTTTAAGAGCCACAAGTGTGGTACATGAAACTTCAAATCAGAGCTATAGCTGCCAGCCTACGCCACAACCACAGCAACATGGGATCGGAGCCACATCTGCAACCTACACCACAGCTCACAGCGATGCTGGATCCTTAACCCACTGAACGAGGCCAGGGAACAACCTGCATCCTCCTGGATACTGGTTGGATTTGCTACCTCTGAGCCGCAGCAGAATTCCCTGGAAAATCTTTTTCTTACCTTGAAGTGGTTAATGCAGCTCTCCCCCTCTCTGCCTCCCCCCAAAACACACAAATCCAGCATCCTTGCCTCCCTGTCTCCACACCTGTCAAGCCCCACCCATCTCACCAGACCCCCCCTCAAACGTGGCCTCGCTCCACATTCTTTACTCCAAACCTACACGGTTTGCTCCCTCTTCTTAAAGTGCCCTCTGCCTTCTTCCTCTGTGGAGCATCACAGAAGGAAAAGAGAACTGATGGTTTTATCAACATCCTTGGATTTCTCTCCTGGGAAAGACGGTGCTCGTACAGATAGGAGCTATTGGATGCTGCTGGCCCAGGCCCTCCCGGCTCCCTCTCCCCTGCTTCCGGTCACAGATGACGTGCTGGGTGACATGAGGACGTAGGCTGCACCCACCCTGTGGGCACATCAGTGCCCTGCGTGTCTTAGTCACTGTCTCCAGGCAGAGCTCTTCTCGGGCCACTCAGGAAAGCTTTTCTGCGTCCAGCTTCTTTTAAGAACCCAAACCACACAAGCTTTAAATTAAGTGCACTTGTCCAGTGCCTGCTGGGCTTTCAATTAGATGCTGGGCAGAATTAAACCCTCTTATTCTTGTGAGAGTGTGGATGTCCCCGTGTCCCCCGGAGGGCCTGGCCTGTTCTTCCACACACCGTCTTCTCTCTTTTGGTTCGGGAAGCTTTGCAGACCGACGTCTGATGACCTTGAACTTAAGCATCTTGCTCACCTTTTCTCCCCGCTGAGCCTGGGACTCCTCCGACGAGAGAGGGCAGTAGAATGACTAAAACTCAGGTTCCCTTTCAGATCGTCTGGTTTCAAACCTGATGCTGAGCTTTGAAGTTGTCTGAGCCTCATGCTGTCATTAAACGCAGTTGTTCATCTGTAGAATGGGGGGGAACAAGAACCTCCTTCTGGTAAGGACCCAGAATAGGGGTTGAAGCCAAGCACGCACGCGTTCTGTGAGCTCAGGTGAGGCTCTTAGGTCTCAGGTGACTTTGAGACCTTTGGGATTTCAACAAGCCCTCACTTGGAGCCTGTGGGGACTGCATCCAGGAAGAAGCAGCCTTACAAGCTCCCCGAGGCCATGCTCTATTCATCTGCCTTCCAGCAAGGCAAACCAGGAAACCTTCTCTCCGCTGAGAACAGAGGGCCTCCCGTGCTCTGCTTTTAGGAGAAACGCAGGAGCCTCGGGGGCAGCGGGAGTCCTGGCTGTGCTCGCCTGGGATTTAGTTGGGTTGTTTGCTGACTCGGTCCCTTGAGGATCTTCTGGGGGTGTGTTTGAACCGAGTGGCCTCTGGTGGGGGAGGGGGCTCGTGTGGCCGCGGGAGCTGTAGGGGGCAAGGATGGGTGGGGAGGAGCGTGGCATCTGTCCCCTCACCTGGCTCGTGGACTAGCTTGGGGACCTGATGACACGAAGGTGTAGCAGCTGTTTCCACCTAAGACTCTAAGGTCTGGGCCCAGAAACAGCCAGAAGCTGGGAAGGAAACTCTCTGGCCACTTTTGCGTAGATGCCCAGCTCATAACGGCTCCTCGAGGCTGACCAGCCAGGGGACTGTGAGGAGACGGGAGCCCTGACAAGGACATGACACCTGCTGATGGCCTGGCATGGTGAGGCTGGGGACGATCCCTCACGACGCTGAGTGGGGCCTCGCTGTGCAGGGCCCAGGAGGCGCGCGGGGCAGACAGGGGTACGTGGTGAGCAGGAGGCTTGTACTGGGGAAAAGTCCTGTGGGCCCGGCATTCCTGCCTCAGCACTCAGAGTTTTTGATTAGTAAAACCAAACACGCCGTATTAGGAACCTAGAAGCTCTGGAATCCTAGGACACTTGAGTGACAGGTATTTCTGGGGACGCAGTCTTCCCCCCGCCCCCACATTAGAGGCGTGTCTAGGATGGGCTGCCTGCTGGGATCGAGGGTTTGGCGTAAGAAGGAAAGAAGAAGGGTGTGCTAGCTTCTTACTCCATTACCCCAGGAATGCGGTGCACAGGTGCTTCTCTGCCGTCACCTGTGACCCTGACCTTCAGGGCCCATCGCTCTGTTCTTTGCTAATCTTCCCTCCTCCTCCCTCTCTAATTAGAACGAAGGACTATCAAGGTGAGGAGGAGGGGCCCTCACCACTATTTAGGACCAACATTTTACCTGATGGAAAACGAGACACAGAGCTCCTGTTCGTTTGCCTCCTGTGTTTGGGGTATCTACACAATGGCTTTAAAATACAGTAGGGGAGTTCCCGTCGTGGCGCAGCAGAAACGAATCCGACTAGGAACCATGAGGTTGCGGGTTTGATCCCTGGCCTTGCTCAGTGAGTTAAGGATCCAGTGTTGCCGTGGGCTGTGGTGTAGGTTGCAGATGCAATTCAGATCCCGCGTTGCTGTGGCTGTGGTGTACAGGGCAGCAGCTACAGCTCCCATTGGACCCCTAGCCTGGGAACCTCCACGTGCCACTAAAATGACAAAAGACAAAAGTAAAATAAAATAGAATAAAATAAAATACTGTAGGTAATGAAAATATACTAATAAATCCAAAACACACCAGATCTATTGTTTTTGTCATCTTGTGTCCAACCTCCATTCACCAGTTTTACCCTTAACTTTGAAGTCATTCATTTCAGAAAACACAGTGAGCACTTACTGCATGCTAGGAGCTGTGTTGAAGGGCTTTTTTTTTTTTTTTTTAACAAGTAAATTATGTAACTCAGTTGAGTTTCTCCATTGCCACCTGCCAATGCATTCAGTCCATCAGAGGCATTAATATGAGCAACATGACAGAGAGGTAGGTGTTAAGTTGGTAAAACACGGAGGAGAAAAATAAGCATGTAGAACAAGAAATCTGGACCACCCGTGGTACGTTCATGGGCCCTGAGTACGTGAGAGCTGTGAGTGACAGCTACCTGTGTTATTTTTGTTCATTTATGCATAATATACAAAATCTAGTGAAAGGCACAGGTCTTAAGAGTAGAATGACAGGGAGTTCCCATCGTGGCTCAGTGGTTAACGAATCTGACGAGGAACCATGAGGTTGCAGGTTCGATCCCTGGCCTAGTTCAGTGGGTTGAGGATCTGGCATTGCCATGAGCTGTGATGTAGGTTGCAGATGCGGCTTGGATCCCGCGTTGCTGTGGCTGTGGTGTAGGCCAGTGGCTACAGCTCCGTTTGGACCCCTAGCCCCATATGCTATGGGTGTGGCCCTAAAAAAAAAAAAAATTCCATGAATACTTCCAAAGTGACCTAAGACTTCGTGTTTTTGTTTGGTTGGTTGTGCTTGGTTGGCTTGTTGAGCACCTACTTTGCATGTGCTGAGTGAGAGCTTCACTAAGTGCTTCCAGACTCGTCCTCTCAGGAAGGGTATTCATAATACTGACCAGCTGGTGACATAGGAGGAGCCCCCCTTCTCCTCTTGGGCCCACTCAGCAATAATCCCACAGCTGGTCTGGATAACTCTATGGGCTCATCAAGAAATGAACAACTTGGCCACTGCTGAGTTCCAGCCCTTGGGTCTCCTCCTGTCTTACCATGAAATAATAGCCAGCAGTGACCACCCTTGGGGCCAGTTCTTCATGAGCCTCTCATATTTGTGCATGTCTTGCAAATAGAGGCATCCACGGATATGGTTCCAAAGCAGCCTCTCAAAGGTATCTATCTGCCTAGTAGACAGCCTGAGACGCCAGAGATCGTGTCTCTTTCCAAAGCCAAGGGCAGGTGTGTCCAGTACAGTGAAGATCATGGCTCCCTCCAGGGGAGAGAGTGGGTTGTTTGCAGCCTGTTAGAAAAGATTCGGGCTTCCCACGTTGGAGCTCCTCTCCTGCAGTGCTGCCCCCACGAGTGCACAGCATCCTGTGGGAACTGGCGCTCAGGG
Source organism: Catagonus wagneri (assembly GCA_004024745.2). Taxonomy (NCBI): domain Eukaryota; kingdom Metazoa; phylum Chordata; class Mammalia; order Artiodactyla; family Tayassuidae; genus Catagonus; species Catagonus wagneri. Next base: position 24,696,171 of record PVHT021183524.1, read on the forward strand.
AACCAGCCAAGAAAATGATGATCCTCTGGATACTGGTGGTGCTAAGAGAAATGACTCTTCTTCATCTGGGGGGGGACTTGAGTCTTACCCGGCATCCAGGAAGCTGCTGCAGGTCAGGCTACTTGGTGAGCTTGCGGGTGGAGAGAAATCTCAGACTCTTTGCCATTCTTGAAGCTGTTACAAACCAAAACTGTGTCTCTGGCAGGTTCTCTTCTGGTTAAATCATCATTCTGTTTGAACAGTTGCCCAGAGAGGATGGCTCATGGGCTAAGAACATTCACCTTGAGTTCAAGTCTCAGCACAGTTACCAGTGCTCCTCCTCCTAAAGCCGAAGGAAGCACTTGGCTGCAGAGATAGGGAGTAAGTGGTTTGCTGGGTGAGTGGTTTGCTCCCCGCTAACCTGAGCTCAAATTCCCCTGTCTGGTTTGCCCGCTGCCACCTTGCTTTACTTCTGCGAGCTGATCACACCCAACACCGCCCTCGCTGTAATCTCCACTCTCCCCCGCCACCAGATCTCCTGGGAAGGCGGAGCAACGTGCTGTGATCTGTAGAAGTACCGCACTGAGACCACGAGCTGAATTTTTAATGTGTACCATTTCGGTAGCTTTATGGCTTCATGTACCTGTAAACATAATGCATGGTGCTTGTAAAAAACTAAGATTCAGAAAAATCACAAAAAAAGTATTATAGAAAGTTCGTAATTACACCCCACAGGAGGCACTGCTAACATTTTGGTTGTATCTTTTCAGACATTTTTCTATATGTACACTTGTTGTATTTTTCTTTTTGTTTTCTTCACCATTTCCCCCCCTTTTCTTAAACAGAACTTTGTTTTCTTTTATGGTATAGTTTGGATATATTTCCATCCCAATGGGTAAAAAACATGTAACATCATTGTTAATGACTGTATAACATAGACATAGCCTCTTTATTTAATCGGCATCTTTACACTATCATAAATAATGCTCTTGTGACCTTCTCTCTGAGTCTCTGTCTGTATCTATCTATCTATCATCTTTGCACACGAGCTTGAACATTTCCTTAAGATTAATTCCCAGGAAAGGAACTACCCAGTCAATTGCATCCAGACTTGTTTTCCTTCCACCCCAATAAATTTTCTTAAAATTCCAAGGTTGTGATGACTTGCCTGGAGAGAACAAATAGGCAAAACTGCAGAAACCAGTTCCTGTTAGCTTGCAAAAGGAGACTTCATTAGCACCATCTGAATCTACTTCTCTGACCTAATCTGACCCAGCCTGACAGTGGGACAAGACTGGGCCTTAGAAACAACCAAATGGAGAGTTCTGATACCACAAGACTTTTTTTTTTTTTTAATGTGGAATATTTTTAAAATTTTATAATGATTTTTATTTTCCCCTTTATAGGTGGTTTACAGTGTTCTGTCAGTTTTCTGCTGCACAGCAAGGTGACCCAGTCATACATACACGTATGCATTCTTTTTTCTCACATTATCCTGCTCCATCACAAGTGACCAGACATAGCTCCCAATGCTGTACAGCAGGATCCCATTGCTTATCCATTCCAAAGGCTATAGTTTACATCTATTAACCCCAAATTCCCAGTTCCTCCTACTCCCTCCCCCACCCTCTTGGCAACCACACATCTGTTATCCCTGTCCATGATTTTCTTTTCTGTGGAAAGGTTCATTTGTGTTGTATATTAGATTCCAGATATAAGTGAAATCATATGGTATTTGTCTTTCTCTTTCTGACTTATTTCATTTAGTATGAGAGTCTCTAGTTCTATCTATGTTGCTGCAAATGGCATTATTTTGTTCCTTTTTATAGCTGAGTAGTATTCCATTGTGTACATATGCCACATCTTCTTAATTCAATCGTCTGTCGGACATTTAGGTTGTTTCCGTGTCTTGGCTATTGTGAATAGTATTGCAATGAATACGTGGGTGCACGTGTCTTTTTCAAGGAAAGTTTTTTCTGGTGATACCACAAGACTCTTACTTCACATTTCTGTTCCTCTTGATTTTGATCATCTGGTTCCTCTGTTTTTACAAGTGAGAAACAAATACTTCCCTTATTTTGTATGGTGTAGCCTCAGTTTCAGAGATCCTGGGGAAGGGGCTCTCATTGATTTGGCCTGATTCTGGCACTTAGCACTGGTCCAGTCAACCATGGCCATGGGGTCAGTCCCATTGCTCTCACTAGGCAGATCCCATGGTGAAGCAGGGATGAGGGAGATGGTCTTTAAAAAAAGGAAAAAAGATCTGGGCAGACACTTCCTTAGATGTCTGCTTAATCTTTTACAGGCATGTGCAGAACCAAAATGTCGAAAATATATTAGGATTTTGTTCCCTGAACATCTTTCTCAAATTGGAGATCACTTTTCAAATGAAGGTTTTGGGGACTTTAAAAGGAAATTTGGAGAAAAGTCATATCTGAAACTATAGCAGAACGTGAGATAATATGAAGTACAGAGAACATTGTAGTTGCATGTATGGAATAACATGTATAGTTACATGTATGAAACTATAGAGGCGAAAGAAACAGTGAAAAATGCTATTGTCTGTTGGTGTGATCGTGTGAGAATACAGTGTTTTTATTTTGACTTTTATGAGTGTTCAGTATCCTTCGTAGAGCTATTAATTACATTGAAGACAACAGATTATAAAAAGATAGTCTTTGGGTAACATTTTTAACAGTATGCTTCTACAGCCAAGTATATTAAATTACAAAAAACTGCAAAATCTATGCTCTTCTGTTCCCGTGGAACTGCATTCACGGGAAGCCAGGAACTACAAAAACGTGTGAATATTTTGCCTATGGCCCTTTTCTTCCTTTTCAAGGATATCACCTGCTTGTCTTCTTCATTAAAAAAATCTCATTCCCAGGAAGCACCCTAGTATTTAAACAAACATTGCTCATCTACCTCTGTACCCTTATTTTAGAAAATAATTTGTCCTCAGTCAGTCATTTGACTGGGCAATCTTCGTCCAGCACCTATTCTACCCTAAATCTATCTCATGAACCGGACATACCAAGGGTCTGGCCCCTTGTCTGATTATTTGTATACCACCCATCTCTCCAGATTGCTCAAAATTCACCTCTCTTTATCACCCCAGCGTACTGATGCTTCTGTCCTCACCCTTTGGACCTATTCGACACCTGGCATCTCTGTGACTCATTTAGAAACTAAGGTTTATTGCTCTGCCTCCAGGGTGACAATAAAAACATTTGACAACCTGCACTTCATGGTCACTGACCCGTCACAATAGACAGGGCAGTGATGGACAGAGTCCTGGAGGGCGCTGCAGTGCAAAGCATTCCTGCTTCCGAGGCTGATCCCAAGAGTCTGAGAAGGGTCTGGAGCCCAGAGGAGGAGCCAGGAACATGGGATTGAGGGGAGGGACTCTCAGGTCCTGGAGGTAATTCACAGGGACGGACCTCCGTAATTTAACAACCAGTGTGATGATAACTGTTTAAACAAACCTCAGTTCCCTTGATGTCATTTTCTTAAGGCTGTTTGATCTTTCTTCCCATTCATGTGGGAAGTTCCTTGGAGTCTAAAATTATGCCTTAAACCTCTTGTTATCCCATAAGACCCAGCCCATAGTCATCCTTAGGGTAAGGTTAGTATTTCTGCGTCCTGTGATTCGGGCGACACCAGGTTGGGGAAAACGCTTGATGCTCAGAGATGGGCAGTATCGGACTTAGGAAATTGAAACTTAAGCTTTGACCTTTCCATACTCAACATCAATAAGAATTAATTTCTTATTCTCTTTGAGATCTGGGTCCTTCGGGGACCAACCCTCTGACTGACTCCTCCTTTCAGAACCTCTGGAAGGATGCTTTTTCAATGCCCATTAGGACTTGGGAAGACCTTTTTTAGAAACTCAGGTGGAAAGGTAAATAGCTAGTGCCTAAAACTATCACACATTCCACTCCCTCTTTCCCCACCTGTGGTGGTGGTGACGGTGTTAGGGAGGAAGGTGGAAAGTACAAACCTGTCAGGCGGTGTGGAGACCACGGATGTGTCCTTTATATATAACGTGGTTGTTGGGAGTAGTGGAAAGAGGATTGTCTGTACTGCCTTCAGGAGTACTGTGGGCTCTTAGGGAGCTGGCCTGGAAATTCTGCCAGTTTGTAGACTATGACTTTCTTAGTTGCCTCATTTTTAAAGGGAAGAAGCTGGACTATGTTTCAATTAGCCTATTACTGTGTTACCAGCCCCCTCAAGAGGCAGGGGCGTACACCAACATTTATTTGTTCACAGCTCTGCAGCTGAGCTGGGTTTGGCTGGGTGGTTCTTCTACTGGTCTCGCTGATGTTTACTCACGTGGAGGGTCTTTTAGATGCAGTACAAGACGGCTCTGCTCACACGTCTGGTGGTTCGCCGGGGCTGTCAGCCAGGATGCTTCAGTTTCCCATCTTGTGGTCTTTCCAGCACGGTATGCTGGGTTTCTAACCCAGTGCAGCAGGGTTCTGAAAGGAGAACGCCCCAGTGCATAGTCACCTATGGAACTTTTCCTTGCACTATGTTTGTTGATGTCCCACTGACCAAAGCAAGAGCCATGACTAAGCCCAGAGTCAACGTGGGAGGCGACCTCACAAGGCGTGCCTCATGGAGTCACACAGTCCACTGCAGACCACGTGACCTCTCAGGTCCTTTCAGCTCCTACCTTCTACATTTGCTTGGGGATATGTGCTCCCATTTTTTAATATCAAATTTAGAAACGTCCTCCTGGAACACAGGCAGCCTGCAAATTCCCTAGTTATCCCCAAGAGGGCAAAATGGGGAGACCTTTTCCCTGTGACACACAGCCCTTTCATACATATTGGCACTTTAAACTTTGCATTTATTTACTTATAATTTTTCTGCCTATTTCTTCTCTTTTCATTTATTCATCACACAATGCCTATGTATTAACCCGACTAGGCTACAGCTTTTCCGGGATGGTACAGCCATTTGCTATAATGATATCATAGTATAAATGGCTAAAAAGACATCGCAGTAGTCAGTCGCACTGGCCTTGTTCCCTTTTTTTTTTTTTCCCCTCACATTTTCACCCTTTAAGATTGCACTATACATCCATTTTAATTAGAGGGCAATTGTGCACAACCTCAAAGAAAAGTTAAAGAATGAAGTCTGGGAGTTCCCTGGTGGTGCAGAAGGTTAAGGACTCATGTTGTCAGTGCTGTGTCTTGGGTCGCTGCTGTGGCATGAGTTCGACCCCTGGCCTGGGAAATTTTGCAAGTCATGGGCACAGTCAAAAAAAAATCTTTTTGAAAAGGAAGGAAATTTGAACCTGAGTGTTTAGGAAAGGTTTGCACATCAATCTGTTCCCAAAATGTATTAATAAAATCTCTTTGAAATTACAAAAAAAAAGTTTAAAAAAAATAAAACCATATAAGGATGGGCAAATAGGAAAAGGTACATGGAAATAGAAAGCAGATGGGATTAGATCAGGGTGTCTCCAGCTCAGCACTGCTGATGCTTTGGACTGGATAATTCTTTGTGGTGGGGACTGTCCTCTACCTTGCAGGGTGTTTATCAGCACCCTGGCCTTTGCCAACTAGAGACACTGCCTGTAACTTGTGTAAATATCCTCAAACACTGTCAAATGTCCCTTGAAGGGCAGCGGGCAATTGTCCTGAGCTGAGAGCCGTTGGATTAGGTAGACTTGGAGAACTGGAGCCTAAAATGAATGCAAGGAGAGGCTGCTTCAGATGTAAGAAAGGGCCTTTCAACTACAGCAGGTGCAGGAGTGGGCTGTGCAGGTGACACACAAGGTGAATAGTGCAAGAAGGCCTGTCTGCAGAAGAGCTGGGACAGTCACAGCCTGCTCCCTCCTCTGGCCCACAAGGATGGCAGGCCTCAAGGAATCTGCACCTTAACCAAAGCTCCTAGAGCTACAGTTTATAAGATCTGGGAGGGAGATGGTTAAATTGAGATGTTGAAATTGGAGAGAGAAGCAGAGAGTCAAATGTCTGCAACAGCAAGGAAAGGAGAAAATCAGAAAGGAGCACAAAGCCATCTCTCCTTGGGGCTGACGAGGGCTCTGGGTTTTGTACTAGCTCCCTATCACCAAAGCCCTCTAATCCAGAGGAAAGGCTTGCTGAGGAAGGGGGGTTAAATAATTGCAGAAGTGCAGTCCAGCTGTGGATCCTGCTACAGTCATTAATGTGTCCATAAAAAGAACGATTCACAGGATTATGAGACATTTGATAAAGTCAGTCTGTACAAAAGGGGAAAGGATAAACAAAAATCAGAGGGAATACAAAGTGTTTCACTTTACTAATGGACGGGTGAATACAAATTAAAACAGCTCATTTTTACCTATTAGGCAAAAAATTTAAAAGAATCATGACATTCAGTGCTGGTAAAGCTCTGAAAAAATGGATGCTCTCGTGGACCTTCAGTGAGAGGACAAAACTCTTTAGGAAGTTAATTTGGGAAAACCCATCAAAATTAAAAGTACACAAAGATTCTGACCCAGAAATTCTTCTTCTAGAAACTGTCCTGCAGGCATATTCATGTGTGCGCTCAAACATATATGTGCAGGGATGTTCATGGAGGCGCTCCATGTCATACCAAAAAGATGCAAAATTGAGGGGCGTTCAGTTTAGAGCAGTAAGTTATATAATGATGAAATTACGGTGCCCGTTAATAGGATGAAACATCTGAATGTACTGATAAGGAAAAGATGTCAGTTATTAAGTGAAAAGAGTAGTGCCGTGAACGCTGTGTGTATTGTGGTGTCGCTCATGTACCCAAAAAATTGCTGCGTGTTCACGTGTCCACATGCGTGTACACACAGGGTGTACAGAGATGCAGCATGGTGCTGGCAGTGAGGGGCCATTTTTGTAAGGGGCATGGGATAGCTTTGTAAGCTTAGAAACGACCTCTACAAAGAAGGGTAAACGAGAAATGTTTACAGCCTTCATAAAGATCATATCCACTCCGTTTATTTGAGGCAATGAAACTGAGGTGCCCATTCGAATCAGGAACGCCAGTGTTCTGATTCCTAAGCCCGTGCTCTTCCCATTTGTCCTGCCCCTTTTAAATTGCTAAGAATTTTATTGTTTATTTTGAGCCATTCATCACAGCTATTATCTTAATTGTCCTTTTGCTTAACAACCACTGGGGCTTAGGCTGTATTTATCTAATATATTTTATAGAATAAGCATGCCCTTTTGACACAAGATTGCAGGTATTACGAAAAAAAAATCCTTAGATAATTTATTTCTCCAAGCATAAAATTTTCACATGATTTAAAATCCTGGTTTCCCTGGAGCAGATCAATTTATTTTGGTGATTAGTGCAAACATTCCGAGTGAAGATCCGTGTAGGGCGCCTGGGGACAGCATCCTGCCCTAGAGACTGGTTTCAGAGAGGGCATGTCAGCACGGGTGAGTGATGTGTGTCCCGGAGAGAAAAATGCAGCGATTTGTATAACCGAAGAGCGATGAAGGGCAAACAAATACAATCCCGGCTGAGAATGTGAGAGGGAAGAGCGGACAAGGCGAAGGTTCCAGTCCAAAGCTGTAGGGTATGTATTCAGAACTGTCTTCCAGAGAGGTGAGATGCCAGCCAGCTTTGAAGAGGGACGCAAGCAATTTCAGGATGATAGATGCTCTTTCAGTCCTGGAAGAATGTCAGATAACTCAGACAGGACCTCACCTCTGGTTTCTCTGGCCTCCTCTTCAATTACCCAATAGGGTCGATCCCAGGAACCTTGTGAAGCTGAACAGAAACAAACATAAGATCACAGCTGACCCACGTTGGAGATGTGGAAACTTAGTAAATCATCCTTTTCTAAGGACATGATCAAAATTTTTTTCAAGGCTAAAAGCCAGACCCTCTTTAACGTCGAAAAAAATTACTCAATATTTTGAAGTGGATGCAATGTCACATAATTACTTAGAATTTGACCAAAATGTATAAAACTTACTTATTATTAATTTTGACCTATCTTTAAAATTGACATTCCTATTTTTAATGCTAGTTGATCGAAAGAACTCAAAGATAGGCCCGAGTTGGTTGTATTTCAGTGGTGACTTCCACTCTCTATCCTGTTCAAGGCTGGGTAAAACTGCAGATAAAATGTGCTCACAGAAACATGTATATTCTGGAATTCCCATTGCGGCTCAGTGGGAACCACTCAGTGTAAGAAGCCAACATAGTGTCTGTGAGGATGTGGGTTCGATCCCTGGCCTCACTCAGTGGGTTAAGGATCTGGCATTGCCACAAGCTGCAGTGTAGGTCACAGATGCCGCTTGGATCTAGTGTTGTGGTGATTTGGTGTAGACTGCAGCTGCACCTCTGATTCAGCCCCTAGGCCAGGAACTTCCATATGCTACAGGTGCAGCCCAAAAGGAAGGAAGGGAGGGAGGGAGGAAGGAAGGAAGGAAAGAAAAACGCATATTCGCTGTCTTTTAGAACCAGAAACTTCTCTAGGAGAGGGTTAAGTACCGTCCATGGCTGTCAGAATAGCACAGGGATGCTCCGTAGGGAATAGCATGTGTGTGGAGAGGCTTTTCATTTTCTCCTGTATTTTCTTGACATCACACGGGGAAGCTATCAAGACACTTTCTTCAAAGCAGCAAGGCTTCTGCTGTTTATCTCAGGGTAGGAAGTCTTTGCTAACTGGTGCTCACTGCCCTCAGAAGCACTGTCTGGGTTTATGGGAGGAGAGGGCAGCGCCCATGTCACCGGCTGATAAGGCCAGGCAGCAGCCCAGCCCTGCCGATCAATAGGGATGTAGACGCTGCCACTCTTCGGGCAGACAGCCTGGTGTCTGCTCTGCTTTCACTTCCTCCTGGTCACAGCCCATATCGCTGTGGTCACGCGAGTCCAAGGAGAGAACACACCTCGGTTTCAGCTGCATACAGTGCAGAGGTGACCACCGCGAGAATTTCTAATGAGCAACTGAAAAATGCAGGCCTCCACCCCAATCTAGCTACCTTTTCATCGAAGCCAATAGCCCAAGAGCCTTGCTGTTCCAGGAGGTGGGCTGCCTCCAGCCAGCTCCACAGCAGAGGGCTGGGTCAGGCTCGCCGGTTTCTGCGCTTGGTTTCATGCTCTGCTATCATCATGTTAAAATCCTCCCTAATTCTTTAACAAGGGGTCCTGCTTTATCATCTTGTGGAAACAGAGTTCTGACATCGTGTGTCCGGTCGTGCCCCACACTCGGAGTCCTCACTCTGGTTGGGAAGCGTGCGTGTTTGGAGGTTTGCCTGATGCTCAGTCAGAGCTTGCTCAGGGCACTGATGGACAAGGAAAAAGGCCAGGTTCTCCCACTGCAACGCTCCTTCCTTTTTAAGTTTATTCTCTTATTTTGGTGGAGCACGTGCTTCAAGGCATCGAAGGTGAAGTTTCAGGCATTGCATAGTTGAAATGTCTCCATTTGACCCTCACACTCGTCTGATCATTTGGCTGGAACAGAATTTTTGGTTGGGAAAATCTCCTCCCAGAATTCCAGAGGCACTGATTGCTGCCCCGTCTTCCAACTCCAGCACTGCCAGAGAAGTCCGTTAATGATCCCGTTCCTGATCCTTTGTAGGTAACTTGCTTCTGAGAGCATTTGGGACCTTCAGGATTTTCTGACTCCCCTGTTTCTGTACAGCTTCTCATCCTGCCTTGCTTTGTGTCTGCCGTTCCCAAGCCTGAGGTTCCTCTGCTGGAGTCCCTCCACGGACGAAACTTCTCTTGTCCTGCAAGCGTGGGGCAGTAGGGTCATCTGGATGCTGTACGGCTTTCCTCCAGTCTTCCTGCTGCCACCTGGATCACCTTGATCTCCAGAAATATGAGACAGCATATTTCTGTTGTTCAAGCCACCCGATCTATGGCACTTTGTTATGGAAGCCCTAGGAAAGTAATTCACCATCTGAAATTCTACTTATCTAGAAGCGTATCAATAGAAATTACATCTGTGTTTGTCATCAGCTTGCCCAAATTCTGCTTAAAAAAAAAATTTAACCATTTATCAGGACATACCTATGAGAATCCCTGGCAGGCACTTCTGGGATTTTGTCACCAGAACGGATATCATTATCGTGTCCCAGCAGGCCCGGGAGAATAGTATGGGGCTGTATAGCTGCAGTGAGGAAGAGAAGTTAAGGCAGGGAGTAAACCCAGAGCAGAAAATGGACGTGTGTTGATTGACTCCCCTGACAGGCAGTGCACTCAGTGCTTTGCAGTGGAGGGTTGGCTTGTATCTCCTTGTTCAGGTTAGTGTGGTATCGGGAAGTCACCATCACCGCTATTCAGAAGGAAGTTGCCATTGCGGCAGTGAGCAGAGCTGTCTGTGGGGCGCCCACCACTGTTACTGTCTAGGAAAGAGGATGTAAACAGGTCTCTTGAGTTTCAAGGATCCTGTACTGCTTCTCTGAGGCTGGCCTAACAAAGTGTCCTCAAGCGGCTTAAACAGTCCATACTTGTTTTCTCACAGCTCTGGAGGCTGCAGTGCAAGATCAAGGTGTGTGCAGGGTTGGCTTCCCCTGAGTGTTTCCCCTGGGCTTGGGGACGTGGCTATCTATGGGTCCAAACTTCCTCCTTTTAGAAGGACATCACCCTAATTTTAATTTAATCATCTTTGAATAAGACCCGATCTCCAGAAACAGCCGCATTCTGAGGTACTGGGAGTTGGGATTTCAGTACACACATTTGGAAGAGACACTTTTCAGCCGCAACCCTATGCAATCATAACAGATCCAAAGGAGATTCTTGCAGAGCCCAGGAGGAGAGTGGGAAAGAAGAAGATCTGAGGTGTCCTGAGTCAGTGAGTTTGCCAGCAGTTCTTACCAAGTCCTCCAGGGTCAGCGAGCAACCCAACAGGTGAACAAGTGACTATGAGAATGAGAACACGGAATAATGGAGGGCCAGCCAAGTAGACCAGGCCTCCAGGTCACTAGTCTTTTGCCACCAGTGCTCCTGAAGTCACAGGAGCAGAGAACAGCCGCTAATTCCCCAGGGCCACACGGGCAGGGGCTGGGACTCCAGCACTAGACTCTTCCATGGACCAGGGCACACTGGCTGCACCTGGAACCACACACGTGACAAACACAGTGAGCAGATAGTCTCCAGCAGCCAGAACCTGAGTCTTAGGTCCCGTGACTCTCCAGGGTCCCAGACCTAGCAGGCAAGGGAAGCGGAATCCAGCATGGAGATCCCAGCTCCAAATCCATATGCTTTGCATGGCATGCCCTACAGGCAGTGCTTTAAATATCTCCTAGGATAACCTTGGACCTTGTGACAGTGCATTTTGTGTGTCACCTTGACTAGGACACGGGGTCCCCAGATATTCGGTCAAACATTATTCCGTGCGAAATTCTCTTAAAGTGCACAGGTTAAGAATCCAGCATTGTCGTTGCAGAAGATTGGGTTGCTGCTATGGTGCAAGTTGGATCCCTGATCTGGGAACATCCGTATGCCTCAGGCTCGGCCAAAAAACCCCCATTATTCTGTGGGTGTCTCGTGAGGCTGTTTCTGGATGAGATTACCGGCTGAATCAGCAGGCTCCCCCCCCACCCCCGCCACGTGACTGGACCCCACGCAGTCCATTGCAGGGCTGCTCGGGCCGCAAAGGCTGAGCAAGGGCTTTCCCTGCCTCTGCCTGACAGCCTTGGAGCCGGCCTGTGGCTCTCCTGCCTTCAGACTCCGGAACTCACACCCCCAGCTGTCCTTGGTCTCAGCTCAGCATCCAGAGTTCGTGGGACTTGGCCTCCATGTCACCGGAGCCAATTCCTTAAAAGAAACTTTTTCGTTTAAGGAGAAGTACATCCCTCCAATTGGCTTTGTTTCTCTGGAGAACCTAGACAAGTACACACTCCCCAACGCGCTGCAAATGTTTCTCCACAAGGATATTGATGAGCTATTTACAAATTGTTCTTGTTGGCTCAGTAGAAAATAAAATATAATTTCATTAGCCATTTCTAATTGCTCTCTCTAATTGAACATAACAATAGTGCACTTGAAAACTATTCTCTGTTCCAGACTTGGATGATTTAAGACGGGCTTTTCCCTCCACACAGCCGAGCGCAGGCGCTTTTCCCTTTTTCTTTATTTTGATCCTTGTCTCGAACCTGTGCTTATCAGACACGAGGATGAGAATGAGGTTCGCCTAGCAACCACCTGGGCAAAGAGAGAGCTGGGCGAAGTCCTGACAGGGTGTCTGTCACACGTGGCCGTCACAGGCATTACACTATTAACCCTCTTTCTCGTACTGATGGGGCTGGATGGCGTCCGTGGGGACAGGAGGTGACAGAGGAACCAGCTCTTTTTCCAGGAGTTTGCTCCAGTGACGCAGAATTTGATAAGTCCACTGGGCTCTTTAGCAGGCAAAAAGCTGGATTCCACACAGGGCCGGGTGTGGACGAACGTCTTAGCGTTTTGGCAACTGGACTCTTAGAACTAAGACAGCAGCACGCAAGGTGCAGAAGGCACTCGGCCCAGGGCATCTCCCAGACGCCCCGCCCCCTTCCGCAGACTCGTCTGGGTTGGAGAACGACACGCCCATTAGGAACCGCCGGCCTCACGTGGCCTCCCAGGAACTCCCGAGCCGGGGGGCCCAAAAGCCTGAGGTGCGCCGTCAGCCTTAACCGCAGCGCCCCTCCGCCGTAGCACTTAAAAACGGAATTGATAAATTGAACAAGAATCACGTGTTTTCATTTAAATTACAATTAGCGCTTTAGAGAGTTAGGTGTGCCCCAGATAGAATATCTCATGGTTGTCGAGTTTGTGGCATAGCTGCTTTACCGTTGCCATTCTCCGTTTACGTTTTTGCTTTATGATTTTAGAGTAGATTTATGGAGAAACTGTGGAGAGCCCCAAGTTAAATAAAGCTGCCGGGTTGGAGTTATTCGGCTTCTTAAAAAGAGGGTCGCCAGCCTGGGCGCCCCGCAGCCGCCTTGCTCAGGTGCTTCTCTCTGTTTCAGGAGAGGTTTTTCTACCCTCTTAGCTTCCATTGCTAAATCGGACAACCTGTCAGTGAGGGTTGCGGTATGAACTACATGTTTCTGAGCAATGAGTAGTTAGCGATCGCCACTTATTTCTCGGTACGAGCTCCTGAAAATCCAGAAAAGGAAAAGCAGGCCACCTTCTCCTTTGCTTTCTCTGGAACGTTTCCCAGAGAAATTAATGTTCACTTCTACTTTTCAGTGGAGATTATTTTAAAAAAAGAAGAGGAGGCCAAGAAAAGGTGCCAATACATACAATTTGGGGGACAAGTCAGGTGCATTCCAGATGGCGGGGAACCGGGCTGACGGACTTGCCAGGGGGAAATCCACCCGGCTGAATAGCCGTAGCACAACCACTACTGATCCGCCAAAGGTTTCTACAGCCGAGCAAGCTGGTGCCTATAACGAAGCCATGGGTTGAGAAAGTAGTTACTGGTGAGGAGCCCCTCCCTCCAAATAAAATACAATAAAAGGGGAGAGATATGGTTTATGGTGAAATTACCACTGGGACCAAGTACGGTGCAGATCACCGCCAAGACAAGTAATTGTTGGAGGCTTGGAGACCTGAATATATAACTCCTTGGCACCGTCTAAGGAACCGCAGCAGTTTCTAAATTTTAACACAACCAGACACGGTGGTGGGGAGGATGGCTCCTTGGGGATACAGTTAGGAATCCGAGACTTTTGGCAGGGTTTGCTGCAACTGGCAAAGTGTAGCTGGCCGCATAGGACTGCAGACGCTGGAGAGAATCGTTTCTGGGTTTCTTTAAAGGGGGAGGCAAGGGCATAGGCTGAAGGGAATGGATGTCATCTCTGGTTTCTGCAGAGCAGCTAGTATTTTATTTTAGCTTCTCTTGTAACTGTAGAGAACCTGTTACTAAAAACAATTAGGGCGTTCCCATTGTGACAGAGTGGAAACAAACCCGGCTAGTATCCATGAAGATGCGGGTTTGATCCCTGGCCCCACTCAGTGGTTTAAGGACCCAGCATTGCCCATGAGCTGTGGCGTAGGTCAAAGACACGGCTCGGGTCTGGCATGGCTGTGGCTGTGGCTGTGCTGTAGGCCGGCGGCTACAGCTCCGATTGGACCCCTAGCTTAGGAACCTCCACATGCCACAGGTGCGGCCCTAAAAAGCAAAATAAAACAATAAGAACAAAAAACCCAAATGGGGAGTCTTGCCATGTTCTCCAGGGTTCCATATATGTTTCTAGGTCAAAATGCAAGGACGAGAGAGAAGTTTCCCGTCTTTTGTTGCAAGAGGGGAGGTGGCCCAGTGAGTGCCAACACCGTTGAAGGGCTCGGGCTCCCACGCTGAGAAGAACTCCCGAGAGAAGACGGAGGGCCAGGCTCTACTTTCTCCTCCCTGGTGGTTTTTCATCTCGTGGAGTTGTTTGTCTCCAGCCTCAGAGCCAGTAAATTTCCCTGGCACGCTGACAGCCTCGTGGAACATCTGCATGACCACGGGATTTATTTTGTTCATTACGACTGCCGCAGAGCGCCGGCCTTATTTCACTCCCACAGACGGGTCGCGCTTCTATAAATCATCGCACGTGCTCTTCGGGTAAATGGCTGGCAGTCTTGGGAGAAACTGGCAAATAATCTCTGAGTTGTCTCCGCGTCTTCATTTTGGTTATTTCTATGTCATAAAAGTTATGGCGTATCAGACAGAAGAAGGATCAAGAAAGCCTCTAATAAATACTTTTCAACAAGCTCAAGACAAACCTAATCACTGAGCCACCGAGGCTTCAGAGAAGACTCTAAATGCTCCCCCAGCACCAGTCGCTCCAAGGCGGCTGCACCTTTCTCTGGAAATCAGGACCCTTTCCTGCTCCAGGCACTTTGTTAAGTGCGGAGTGATGGGAATTTCATCTTGCTCCCTGGCTGAGCTGTCCCCCTTGGAGATGAGTTTTATGTTCTTCGCAATGCCTCTCCCCTTTGAGTTTTGAAAACATAACTGATATACATGGAAGCAGCCCTGAAGTGCAAAGACAAACAGGGACCACGAGTTTCTGGACAAAAGGCACCCCACTCCGGAGCGCCTTCAGCTGTTCCGCATCAATCAAGGCCTTGCATACTATCCCCCCCTCTTGCTCTCATTTATCTTCCTTTCAGGATTTGGCACGAAAACCCCAGGCCTGGAACTGGCATTGTAATTTCAAGCAGTTGATCGAAGGTTCAGGCTACTCCCTGAAGGGTTTCCCAGCGTTGCACTATGGAAACGCCCAGTCCGTGGTAGGAAGGAGAAAATGTGGCCAAGAGGGAGCTGGGCTTTGGGAAGAGGGTAAGAGGAGACATGTTGCTAAGCGTCCTTCAGAGAAACAGAATCAGCAGGATGCACCTGTATATGTATCTGTATCTATACCTATAGATGGAAATACGCATCTCTGTGGAAGATTTGTTGTTTGAAAAATGACTTGGGTAATAATGGAGGCAGGCAAGTCCCAGGATCTCCAGGGTGTGTTGGCAAAGCCGCATCCGGGCCAGCTGATGGTAGAGTTCCAATCTTAGTCTAAAGCCCTCGAGCCAAGAGAACAGACCGTGGTTCCATTCCGAAGGCCAGCAGACTCAAGACCCAGGAAGAGGCCATGTGTCAATTTGAGTCTGAAGGTTGAACAAAGCCAATGTCCCAGTGAAGGTTGAACAAAGCCAATGTCCCAGTTTGAAGGCAGTCAGGCAGGAAAGAATTCTCTCGTACTCAGAGGAGGGCCCACCTTTTTGTTCTATTCAGGCCTTTAACTGATTGGATGAGGCCCACCCACTCCAGGAGGGCAGTCTGCTTTCCCCGGCCTGTTCAAAAGCTAATCTCATCCCCAGAATGCTGTCATAGAAACACCTAGAAAAACATCTGGCCAAATATCTGAGCACTTGGGCCCATTCAAGCTAAAAACTTTAACACTAGCCACCGTGGGGGTGATATGAAATTAGGCCCCAGGAAACATGCTCTCTCTGTATCTTATTTACCTGTGGCTCCTTGGGAACAGATGCAATACCACGATGAATCAGGGAGATTGTTGTCTCTCTGATGAAATGATGGTGGCAGGGGATCGTGCTGCCACCCCCACCCCGCTATGCCCACCACAAATAGCAAAGCTCTTGTCATGAAAGACTCGTTTTCTTAAGGAAATTTTCAGACTGTGGGATCATTTGTTCTTAAGGTCTCGGTTCTTAAGGTCTTGGGGCAGAAATGGCCCCAAAGGAAAGGCAGGGAGCAGGGAGTCTTGGCTCTTTATCAGCGAGCATCACCATCTGCGTTGCCGTGGTCCGCTGTGTGCTGTGGCTGCTTCGTGTTCATCAGGCGATGCCCAGGTGCCACAGAGACCTCCACGGAGGCCCCCAGGCCATGAAGCATGAAGGCTGGTTCTGCCGGGGAGCCATCCTGCTGGAGCTGTAGCAAGGCCTGCCCCTTCCAGGTGTCTCAGAGCAAAGCCTTGTCGGCCACCTTTGGTGACTTTGCATCTCTCACCCTGCTCTCTGTCCATTCTCTTCCCGGCCTCTGAACGTCTTTCTTTAGGGTGAGTCCTGCTGCCACTTCAACGTGGAAGATTAAGTCCCCAAGCTAAGCCTTGACTTGCTAAGCAAAAATTTGGCCACCCCGTTATCTTTAAATGCAACCCCTGAAACACAGGTGAATCTATTCCCGCCCCTGGGGGCAAGGAAGGCCACAACCCAAGCTCTCAAAGATACCACAAACTTACAAAAAAGATATGGAGGTGAGGGCAAGGGTTAGGGAGGGCAGAGGGTAGAAAAAAAGAGTGAAAAAGTTCAGATTCCTTTCTGAAATTACAAAGGTGGAGACAACAATAATAACCGTAATTATGGCCATATTATGTTATTACTTCTCAAAACCTCAGCCTGTTAAATCTTCCATGTAGGAGATAGAATACTCGATTGCTTTTATCTGGTTTTCCTCGAATCGTCCCGACTTTGTAAGGATTTCCCTTGTACTCCAGACTGGGGGAGGGAGAGGAAGTGCGTTTGTCACTCGGGGTGCTGTGCCGGGGTACCTGAGGCATCTTTCCATGAAAATTTTACAGCCCCTATTGCATGTCACATTTTATATCCACTTTGCAGATCAGACAACCAAGGTAGCAGTCCCGTGTAGGAATAATGCCAAATTCTCAGTGCGGGCAATTTGGTGAACACGAGGAGGAAGGACTTCTAAATGCTGTGTGGAAAAATCAAGCCACACCCCAGCCACGTGGGAAGTCCGCTCTAGGCTAAGGCAACCTGGATCATCCACTCTCCCCCTGGGTATTCTTCCGGAAGTTTCTCTGAATCAGTAGCCCTGATATCTTACAATGTGAGCCTTGAGGCCTGTGGGGTTTATTGGGAAGAAGGAAGGAGGGCAGGGAGGATTAATGTCACCATAACCCCATGACACCGTGCTTATTAAGAAGACACAACTAGGAGTTCCCGTCGTGGCTCAGTGGTTAATGAATCCGACTAGAAACCATGAGTTTGCGGGTTTGATCCCTGGCCTTGCTCAGTGGGTTAAGGATCCTGCGTTGCCGTGAGCTGTGGTGTAGGTTGCAGACGTGGCTTGGATCCCGCGGTGTGGCCCAAATAAGGCAAAAAGACAAAAAAAAAAAGGCACAACTAGAAGGCAAATGAATGCTAAATGAGAAATTTTATTCTTAGTTCTCACTTCTGTCTGCTGGACAGTTCTGCTCTCCCTGAAGTGTAGCAATGATAATATATTTTTTTAAACTGCATAATTTCTTTTCACCATCTCTAAACACTATTTATTAAGTATCTAAGCGGATGTGCTAGTTGCGTGGAAAGACATGATATCGACTGATTGACGAATTCATAGCACACGTTGAGGCTGGGCTGCGGGGTGCCTGGATGCAAAGCCAAACGTTTGAAAATAACAAGTATCTAGGAATTCCTTTCGTGCACCGAGCCGAGCCCTCTGTCCCCTGCCAACCCCCAAGGTGGGCTGAACAGAGCAATTTCCCCTCCCCACTCGGTGCTCCCCTCCCCTCTCCACTTCAAGTCCAAGGCCAAACACTGGAGTGTTTGTTTCTCCAAAACCACAGCATGAACTTTTCCAGCAAAGGCAGGAAAAGGTTTCCTGCTCCCCGCCTCCTTGGCCCCATCCCCTCCTTCGATTAATACCAAAGGTTTCAATTATGCTGGAAACCTGAGCTCTGGTATGTTATTAGAATCCTGTTTCAGGAAAACACGCTCTCAAGCCCCCTTTTGCCATTCTTCAGAAGCCACTGGGGTGGGATGTGACCCGAGGTCCCTCTCTGGAGTGGTTTTTTCTCCCCGTTCACGGCGGGCCATCTCGGGCGCAGGTTCCTGGGCTGATGGGTCTGGGCTGCCTGCTGGTTGTGCAAGGAACTTGAGGTTTCCTCTCGGTGCTTGAACTTGAAGACCAGCTCCACCAGGCTGTCCCCGACACGTGTCACCTCCTGCCAGCAAGAGTGCTGATCTGGGGCATGTCGTAACCAAGGGCAACTTTTCACTTTTTTTCTCTTCTTATCCGCATTATAAATTCCTTAAGGGAAAGAGCAAATGCTTTATCTGTTTTGAGGAAGACTAATCAAGAACTAAGCATGAGAAATATGAATGAAAAGAAACTCCAAACTAGAAAAAAAGATCATCTGTCAAATGTGGGACTGAACCTGAGTAAACACCTGCGGGAGATTTACTTACTAGTCACAACTCACGTATAAAGTTGTTTTCTTTTTTTTCTTAATTTTCCAAATAATTGATATCAACTTTGCTTCTCAAGGCCCATCATTATGGATAGACCAGGACAAAGAGAAAGTTCTCTAGTTTAAGGTGTAATAGTCTCTTCATAGGAACTTCAGACCCATCCAGGAACTTTCTGGTCTCTTCTGGTTAAATTAATCAGTTTTTTTTTTTGGTGGTTTTTCAGTCAACTTAAAAATAAGGGAGTTCCCGTCATGGCTGAGCAGTAATGAATCCTACTAGTATCCATGAGGCTCTAGCTTGGATCCCTGGCCTCGCTTAGTGGGTCAGGGATCCAGCGTTGCCGTGAGCTGTGGTGTAGGTCGCAGATGCAGCTCGGATCTGGCATCGCTGTGGCTGTGGTATAGCGTAGGCCGGCAGCTGTAGCTCCGATTTGACCCCTAGCCTGGGAGCTTCCGTATGTCATGGACGCAGACTTAAAAAGCAAAGAAAAAGAGATGGAGAGGTGAAATATAGACTGATCTTCTTAGGGACCTCGTCATTCAGGGAAGAGGAGATACAGGATGCTGCGAATGCAGAATGGCCCACTTTCTTTAAAAAGGGGAGGGCCGAGCACGGTGGTTAGCTGTGGTGAAGGAGCCAGTGGAGAGGGAGGGCTGCAGACGCAGACTTCCTAGCGGAGCCCCATCTGGGAGGCAGGAGGTGCGTGGGCTCGGTGACAGCTCGCAGCGCGGCCGCAGGCACGGGGGTGCGGGTCGAGCGTGGTGTCTGCTGAGCGTGGTGTCTGCTGAGCGGGACTCTTGGAAGGACGGAGGGTGAAGGTCACTGAGTGACATGAGAGGCACTGCGGCATCTAAGGTCTGAGTAGACTTGGGACCCTCGACTGGGTGGCAAAATGAGTAAAGCTCTGAAAGGGACAGGATGGCCTCAGTGAAAACCTGTATCTCGAGGCTCATATGTGGGAGCCCATCCATGGTCACGTGCACTTAAATCACATTTGGGGGACCCTAAGGTTCATTCCCACTCATTGGGCTCCGTTAGACCCTATCTGGGCAAAACAGAAGCAGCAGTGCGTTTCCCACATGGGGTTCTCTGATTTTTCTCCCCCTTTTTGAGCCATCAAAACACAACCTCCTTAACCCAAGGCATAAATAATTTCGTATTGCTCATACTGCAAGCCTTTGAAAGATGTCCCTGGGAGAATGACATAGCAGCATCTAAGCTCCTAAAGTCATGTCACCTGGACGTTCAGTGTGAGCTGGACCTTAGAGCCTAGATTTCCTCAGGTTTCTCCCACACCCGTGCGTGGATGTGGTCCCAGCAGTAGCACCTGGGATTCTGCGGGCTCATTACGACTTCATGTGTGACCCCCGCAAGACCCCAGCCTCCCTGGCGACAGCAGCGTGGCCCTCACAGCCTCTGCCATGGACCCATGAACAGTCCTTCCAGATTCCGCTTGGAATCCTCTGTGAGCCCCTGCGCCGCTGCGGCGACACCACGCTGCCTCAGCCCACCAAGCAGAGGTGGCGAGAATACCCCATGCCTGCCACTTTGTCACCTGGGCCGTGAAGCAGAGTCCCTCAGGGAGACGGACCCCTGCCCCAGCCCCTCTCTCTTCAGAAGTTGCGGTGAGGCTGGTGTCAGACCCCATCTGCTCCCCCCGTATCTCCTCTCTCTTCCCACAGATTCCCACGTCCAAAGCCTGTCCTCATGGGTTCCCGTCCCTCAAGACAATCTAACCCTTAAATAGCCTCCACAGTCTGCTGGCCCACGGGGTCACCCCGCAGGATGACCTGCATCTCATTCCAGGCTTATCCGGACACAGCTGCTAAATGCCTAGAGAAAGTGGTGCAGACGCTCCTGAGGCCTTTTAAGTTGGCCCTGCCCTGCTCTGCAGCGAACCCGCTTTGTGGGAAAATCTAATAGGTATAATTTTTTTTTTTTTTTTTTGCCAGTGTGCCTTTTCTATGCTTGAGGAATTTAATTTGATTATTCTTAAGTGTCTGGGTGTCCCTGATAAAATCAATCAGAAGGAGCTGGAGGCAGGGAAGGGCCAAGGCAGAGAAGGGCCAAGGCAGGGCGAGGAGAGAGAATCTTGAGACCCGGTTCTCTTGCTGCTGACGCTGCCATAACCAAGTTCCCCGGCTTGGGGGCTTAAGCAATAGAAATGTATTACCTCGCCGCTCTGGAGGTCAGAAGTCTGAGATCAAGGTGTGGGCAGGGTTGGTTTCTCCCGAGGCCTCTGTCCTGGGCTTGGAGGCGGCTGTCTTCGCCACATCTTTACATGGTCTTCCTTCCGTCTGTGTGTGTGTGTGTGTGTGTGTGTCCGTCCTGAGGGCCTCTTCCTCTAAGGACTCCATCACGCGTCTGACCTCATTTCACCTCACTTCCTGCTTTAAAGGCTCTACTTCCAAATGTGGTCACGTGCTGAGTTACTGGGCATCAGACCTGGACATACACATTTCAAGGGGACACAGTTCAGCCCGTAACACTGGCACTGCGGAGTCAGCGGAAGGCGAGGTACTGAAGCAGTACCTTTCTGTGAGACCCCAAGGTCTGTGGGCTGTGGGGTCCTCCGTGGGGTGAGGCTGGCAGAGCTTGGTGCAGTGTTCTGCCCTCCTCCTCCGGGGCCCAGTGCCAGCTCATCATGGGCAGAACAGAAGGCGTCTAGCGCCACGTTCCAACGAGGGGTCTGGAAAACCCCGTGGAATCACGAGCTTTTATTTATTAAAGGCTTCCCAAAGACCTGTCTACCTTGATCAAACAGATGACTCTCTTTTGTGACCCCAGTGAGCCCTCAGGGGCAGGAACTGGCTGCTGGACATCCATGACCTCAAGATCAGAAAAACAAAATGTTCGGACAGGGACAGATCAGAAGCGTCGTTCACTGTGACAGCATCACTGAAACTGTGAGACGCGATGATCACGAAGGGTTTGGAGTGAGCGTGGAAGTGTAAATGGAAACAAAACTACCTGGGCCATATTCACATTTAAGGACTGAAAATACCAACTATAACCTATTGATTTATGGTGCTAGCTTTACTGTTTTATTTTATCCAAAAAAAGTGTGTAAGGGTTTCACGGGTTCACTTGAGATCTTGGTGCCCAAACGCCAAACTCCGTTTTCTTTCTGAAGACTTGAGTTCCAAAACAGCACGTGTCCCTGGGTAACTACGGTTGGGAAAGGGCTCTGTGGCACATTTTGATCTGGAAACCCAAGATACTGTTTTGGGGGAGAGGGAGTCGCACCCTTGAGATATATGGTCTCTTCCCTGGTTTATAGCGCAGCCCGTAAGATACACATATTTCATTTTAATTTCAGGATCAATGTACACGTCTTCAAGCACACGGAGTGCTTTGAGGGGATATGCTGTATTACCGCCATTTCTAGTGGGGAGCCATTAGTAATAGATGCCCTTACGTGGCCCTGGTGTGCTAATCCAGGATTCCCTCATCACTCACTTACTCGGTGCATTTTTTTTAAGTACCTGCTGTGTACTAAGTACACAGCCCCGGGTGACCTGACAGGGAGGAGCCGAGGGGAGGTGGCGGGGAGAGCCGAGCGGGCTGTGACGGAGAGGTGAGCAGAAACTGAGTGATGCAAAGGGTAGTCCCAGGGTGATGTAACACGTCGGAGCAAGAGGTCCCAGTTCCCCTTGGGAAAAGACGCCCAGGACGGCCGTGGGCACAAGGGACGCCTGGGGGGAACCCCCTGAGAGACATGCGCCGGTGACCTTGGCAGCCAGAGCTCAGTCCAGACCCTGAGGACCTCCTCGCGGCGAGCACGTTACGTTCTGAAAAAGGCTCTAGAGGGAGAACGGACACACTTCCTTTCCTCAAAGGCACAGGCGACACGGCGAGGAAGCCGGCCTTGCGGGGGCTAGTTAGGGTGGCCCCGCGTGGAGACAGGGACCTGTGGCGGAACCCCAAGGTCACCCCCAGGCAGTGGTCCCCGCCTCTGGTGTTTCCTGTGCTCCCTGGCCGAGCTGCTTCCTTTCCCAAGATGTTGTCCCTAACGGCAGCCACTAGCCCCACAGGGCCACTTAAATGTAAGTTTATTAAATTTAAATTTTCAATTAAATTGAAAATTTATAAGTGAACTAAATTTAAAATTTCAATTAAATTTAAACCGTATAGGCAACTCGATCTGTGGTGGTTTGGGTACATAGCCTGAACAGGCTCAGGGCGCCCTGCCCTCTCCCTCAGGGCGCCGCGACCTTCCCTCGTGCTTGGCTGGCCCTTGCCTGGGGCCACTTCACGGGATGGGGACCCCGGGCCTCTCTACCCCACGTCTCACAGCCACCCACCAGCCCTGCTCTCTCCCAGGCCAAGAACCAGCTCTCGGACTGCCTGGGGCTCAGTCGTGGCCCCTTTTGCTAAGTTCAACAGGTTGTATGTTCCAGAAGGGGCTGGGACCCAGGAAGCAGAGAGCCTGGGCTGAGAGCAGGAACAGCGCTCTGAGCTCCGCCTCGGCTGGGTTTCTTAAGGCTGAGCGTTGATGTGCAGACTGGAGGCAGGGCCGCGGGAGAGAGCGGACGGGGGCGGGGGAAAGTCGGAGGACTTAGGGGCCTCGGAAGAGAAATGGTAAATTAAAGAAAAGGTGCGCAAATGGCGTGCTTTCCCTGTACTTCAGAGAGCAGGTTTCATCTATATTTCAACACCCGGCGTGCTCAGGAATGGAGCAGACACGCACGTGCCTGCAAAACCAAAACACAGCTGGTAGGTCTAATTTTAGGTCCCTAAGCGTTGGCAGTGTCCCTTCATCCAGTGAGCGCTGTCTGATCTCCCAGCGTCTGTGCCAAGAGCCAGACTTCGCTGAACTCCCTGACAGTCCTGTGTGCAAGCCGGAAGGTGGGTGGCCTCCCTCTGGTCCTGGGTTCCCCAGAAGGGGGATCCGTCACGGCGAGGGGCTGGGACGGCCCTTTGCACAGGCTTAGTCTGGGGCCTCGACTTGTTTGGGGGAACCTCTAAAAAAAAAAAAGCAGTTTGAAAAGGAGTCTTGGAAAGAAAAACTGTGATCACGCCAGGGTCACGCAGTGGGGGCGTTTAGAAATGAAATATGTGCCCAGAATCATGCTTCCGTGGAATGTAAGCTCTCACCTTGCCAGGAATGATCTGAGAAACGAGGGTCCTGTCTGACAGGACCTTCGAGAACTGCGCTGCTGGGGTTTGAGTCTGGTTCTGTCATTTAGTGGTTAAGTGACTTGAGGCGAGTTGCTCAGCCTCTCTGTGTCTCGGTTTCCTCATCTGTAAAATGATGCTGATAACGGCACCCGCCTCATTGGTGAACCCTGCAGAAGTGGCGTAAAGGGTGAACGAGGTGACGCGGGTGGGGTTAGAACAGTGCCTGGCGTAGAGCGGACGTTCAGTAGGTGGCAGCTGTTCTAATTAACTGACTTCTCTGGTTTGGGGCACTTGGCGTTGACAGTATAGCAAGACAGCAGAAGGTAAAACGTATCTGCCTGGATTCAAAGCCTAGTTCTGTCACTAACCAGCTCTGTGAACTTGAGTAAGTTAGTTAAGCTCTTTGTGTCTCAGTATTTTCATGGGTAAAATGAAGCTAATGATATGGGCATACTAATAGCATCTTCTCCAGTTGACAGTTGTGAAGATTAAAGGAGCTTTTCCTGGGGAAACAGCCAGAGGAGCACCTGGCATTACAGAGTCAGAACTTGAGAAGAGCTAGCTGTCATTATTATTATGATTATTATTATTATGATTATTATTATTATTTATTATTGTATGGCTTCTAACTTTCAAAGGCAAAGTGTGCAGTAAAGTTCACTGAAGGCTGAAACGAGAATAAGCCTCGTGTACTCTTGCCCTGAAGGATGAGAGAGGACAGTGGGACCTTACAGGCACCAATTTAGTTAATCAGCAAATATTTGGCAAATGTGTACAGTGTGTCCAGAACTGCTCATTGTTGTAAACATCCAAGAGCACTGTGCTGGCGAGTGCCTGGGTCATGAGGGTTTAGACGACGCCAGCACAGAGGTCAGCCTGGCTTGTTAAGGCGAAGTGTTCCTAAGGCTGCAAGTATCGTGGCGGCTCGAAAACATTGCCAGTCTCAAAACCAAGAGGAACCAGCAAAGGAAGACCTTGTCTCAGACTCTTAACATCCCTAGAGCGATTCCAAGTGTCATCAAGGCCCAGAGCAAGGAGGGAGTTTCCTAGAACCCCCTCCGACGCCCCTGTTCTGCCTTTTCCGACACACGCCCCGCCATTGCCAGCCTGTTGTACCGCACAGAGGACGAAAGCAAGGCAGGAGACTGAGAGGGTTAGCAACGATGGTGGCCCCAGCCCTCCTGTGTCACCCGTGACTAAGGGTCGTTGGACACCCTTGTTCATCTACCGTCAGGAAGCACTAGAGGCCAGTAAAGCAGGCTACGGAGGGCCCTTCCTCCTCGGAAAGCACAGCTGCCTTCCTGCCCCGGGCGCCCTCGAGCCTGGCATAAGGAGGTCTGGATCCTGCCCGCGGGTAGACCTGGGGCACCCACTCTGTGAAGACGTGAAAGCCAAAGTCAAGGACACGTGTGTGGACTCTCTGCAGGGTCCCTGTCTGCTCTGGCTGCCCCGTCCCACAAATGCACCTGTCTTCTTCTCCTCTCCCTGGGGACAGCGTTCCCGTGGAGGGGCCTCGACCCAGCCCCGTCGCCTGGATGGATGCCCCGGGGGAGAGGGGGCTGGCAAGGGAGGCTTGCCAAGGAAACTCGAGGGAAGGCGCCTCAGAGGGAGACGGGACCCTGGAGAACACTGTCCGCTATCTGCCTCTGTGCCGCCCTGGCGAGAGGCTTCAGCCGCCCTTCCCAGCAAGGCCAGCCCACTTTCCAGGACGCGCCACGCCCCCCCACTTCGCAGCGCTTGGAGCCTCCACTCACATGCGTCTGACGGACGGAACAGCCCGAAAGTGGTCCCCAGGCTCAGAGACCTGTTAGATTCCCAAGCCCATCCTCTGCAGGAGTTACAGAAAACCAGGCTGTGGCTTTAGGATTTCTCTTCTGGCTCAGAGTGGGAAAGGAAGGCCACTTCTCAGGAATGACCCAGAAACAGCATCCCTCACACTCTCTTTCTCCTTTGGTTGCTTTCAATTAAAGTCAATTAGACAGCAAACGAGATGACAAAACCTACAGCTGAACACACCCGGGGTTCCTATTTATCTGCCTATTTATTTATTTGCCTTCTTTTTTTTTCCTCCTCTCCGCCCAGCACCTTGTTCTTGAAACTTGTCTGGTTCAACATTTCACTGGCTTGGTTAAGTATCTTGTAAGGAAATCATTTATAATAAAGCTGGTATGCTTGGGTTTATCATTTCTAAGTGTGGGTCAGGGTTTAGTTCGCTGTGTTAAACTCTCCATGCTGCATGTGATTTGTCAGGCTTTGTCAGGAACAAAAAGTTCCGGGATGTGCAAAGCAGGACTGCTTGGTTTCCATGGAGATACTGCTAGTTAGGCTATGGAAATCCTGAAAAGGCCAGAGGATGAGTGACAATACAAGGATTTAGCGGCTGATCTGAAGAGCCAGACTGAATTAATGAGATTTTTCACAGAGCGTTATTAACAAGGCTAGCACCGGATGGCTCTTAGGCCCTCGTTTTCTCAGCTGCAGTCTTGGAAAACAGACATGGAAAGATTTAATTGCTGTTTTAGAAACCCTTTAAGATTATTTTAACCTATAACATTTTAAGGTTGTAATAAAAAACGGGGTTCTTCTCCCCCCCACCCCTAATCACTCAGTTACTGTTATTACTGTGTTTTTGGTGGCAGTTGCCCTTTATCTGCATGGAGATGGGAAATTCAATAGTACTTATTATATTGAGCAGTTAATTCCCACATACTGTGAACACATTACTGTTCAAAGTAGGTTATCTGGAGTCCCATTTAGAGCCGAGGGAGAGATACCGTGTCACCGGCTTCTACCTCCTAGGGCTATATTAATTATTTATTATAGACTGCTGATGTAAACTGTTAACTCTGGTGGCTCAGAGTTTGTACACGTGTCTACACCCAGTGCTCTAGCTTTTTCGGAGTTTGGATTCAGATTGCTAAAAATGAGCAGTTTGGTTTTGGAGTTTAATTGCACGTGCTGCTGCTGGGGCAGTTAACACCAAAAGGAAAGTAGTTTGGACAGGAGGCTTCTTGGCCATCATCAGGTAGCAGTTTCTTTCAAAGTCTGGGAGCCGTGCCATCCAAAGGCCTTGTCCCTTTTTCTTTGCGAAGATGATGCCAGAACTAATTCCGGCTGCTCCCCCCCACCCCCACCCCGGCAGTCAGGAACCAGGATCTGAACATAGAAATTTTGG
Source organism: Catagonus wagneri (assembly GCA_004024745.2). Classification (NCBI taxonomy): domain Eukaryota; kingdom Metazoa; phylum Chordata; class Mammalia; order Artiodactyla; family Tayassuidae; genus Catagonus; species Catagonus wagneri. The sequence goes on from PVHT021183524.1 coordinate 24,723,064, forward strand.
GTGTGATTAGCCGGGCTGCCTTTTCATTTCCGACGTGTGCCCAGCACACACTGTACAATGTCAGCGTCCCCCGTCCTGAAATCAGCCGGTGAGGGGCAGGGCCCGCAGCAGGCGGGGCACCGCTCTTCCTTGCTGGTTCAGGGAAGGGCACCTGCCCATGTGTTTCTGGGAGATGTTAAAACCAAAATGTTACTGCTGAGTAATCCACAACCAAAGCACATGCGGCCACATTCCCCGGATTCCTGTACAGTAGACTAATCCACTTAATCTCACTGTTAGCTTCCCCGGGCGGGAATTTCACAGTCTCTTTTGATTTAGTGGTTTGTAAAATCTCTGATTAAGTGCCTTTGCCCTCTGTTATTGCCTCTCTAGTCCCTAAATGACGTGGGGGGGAAGAAACCAGGGAAGATGAAATGGAGGTCCACCCGCCTTTGTCCTCCCTATCTGGCTTTTATTACTGTTATTTTTAAAATTGAAGCTTTTTTTTTTTCTTGACTCTGCTGCCATGTGCCAGCGTTTCATTTTCTAAGTCATCACACGTGCCGCTTCATCCTGTCGATTGAGGCAGGGTCCTCCTGGCTAAGCTGATCTTGAATTGATCGCCATCAAAGATTTGTATGTTACCAGTGCCACTTGATGTCTGAGAATCCACCGCTCTGTGTCTTTAGAAGGGTTGTGGTAAGAGCAAGGGTGATGGGGTCAGGCAGACTTGACCTTGAGACCTGGTTCTGTCATTTGGTAGCTGTGTGGTTGTGGGCAAGTCATTTAACCTGTCTGGTTTTGATTTCCTCATGGGAGAGTGAAGAGTAACTGCCACAGCGTAGATAAAGTACCTAGGGGCAACACACAGTGATAGATTCTCAATAAATTACGGCAATAATAGCTATCATTCCTATGACTGTGCATATTTTTGCACAGCAACAATTTGTTTTGGGACATGCCGTTAAGCCCTTAGATGTGTATTTTTCTGGTACCACTGCTTAGATTAAGCTTCTCCAGGTTAAGAGCCCAAGTTTCCCATTTACTTTGTAACTGCAGATTGCATTTGCTTTGAGCTATTGTCCGCCTGATTCTCTGCCTCTTAAAAATGCTGATCAAAATATTTGCCTTGGATAGTATAAATTACAGAAATAATAGGTTGTCGGTTGAAAATCTGCCAGCTATATTAAGGTTTTGCTTAAATTTTAAACTGAGTAGCAAACTAGTTAAATTTGTGTCCATCCAAAAAGAGAAACTCAAATTGAAAAAAAAAAATTCAGGTTTTTTTTTGATGTTGTCTTTGTTGTTGTTTGTTTTTTGGTTTTATTTTTTTCCCCGTGGAATTCTCTTCATGACCCTCCACGGTCATGAAAACATTTCTTCTGCCCTTGAGAGGGAGCTGCCTCCTCCTTTCTTCATATTTTTCAGGGAAGGGGAATTTGGAGACGTTTTTCCATAGACCCTTCGGAGAATGAGCAGTCCTATCCTTATGATAGCTACGCTCAAACTCACACCGCTTCAGCAAATAAGGCCGCAGCCTCTTATCAGGGCTGGCTGGTGCAGAAGCTAAAAACTTCAGTCTGATATCTGGGAATGAGAAACATAGCGGTTCTCTGCTTTTTTAAAGTCAAATTACCCGTAGCTCCCAGCTCCCTCCATGCAACTGGAGAGAAGTCCAGGATCGACCAGTATTGGCTTGCTCGGCTCTGATTTCACCACTCAATCAGTGCCTGAACCTGACCAATTACTAACTAACCAACCATTCTGTGCCTCAGTCTCCTCGGTAGTATAATGGGCTGTTAGTACCTCTCTTGTTTGTGGAAGATTAATTGAAACCGTGTGCATAAGTGCTTATAGCGTGCCTGTTTCATAGCAAGTGTTCGGACGCTGTTGGTTTGATCATAACTTTGATGATTACTGTTATGAATTGAGAGACTTAATGCAATCCCAGCAAATGGGACGGAGGCGTCATCCTTAGCCTATCACCGTGACCATCCCTTCTCAGTTCACTCCTCGTGCTCCTTGGTGCACCAGCCAACACCGATCCTCTACCACCGGTTGGGCACTTGTGTGTACACTGGGCAGGCACAGAGGGATGACCTAAGCCAGACTCAGGACTGGTGGACCCTCACCTGGACCTGTGCTCCAAAAATACAGTCCACTGAAGTCCACAGGCCAGCCCCACCAGAGGACTAGCTGCCTTCCTCTAGCAGAATGGGGACGATGTCTTTTGTGCCCTTTCAGCTATTCAGTTTCAGAGTCTCTTTCTCTGTCTGTCTGTCTCTGTCTCTCTACTAAGGGGTCCATGGTCTCTTGGGTAATCCAGTTCTGTAGCTTTAGGACCAGAGTCTTTAAACAAAAGTCTGTTAATTTTCCCCTGGAGCAAAAGACCCTCCACCTGCAGAATGGGGGCCTCACTGCTCTCTTAAAGGTGTGATGTGGGCCAGGAGAAAGAACCTCCTCTCCTTTGGAATTGTGTTGCACGTACAGCAGAATTCAGGACACAGCTAATTTCTCATTCAGACTTCACGCTGGCTTGAAGGCAAGTTTTAGACAGCATAGGTCTGGCACTTTCACCCCCTTATAGTCTGAGCCAGCAGCATTCTAGGAGCTGAGCTGAAGGAGGGGTACATTTTTTTCTGAGTTGAGGCATTGGCGACTTTGGACAGATACCTAAGTCAGAGACTTGAGGAGTTGGTGGGTCAGAACTGAATATCCAGACCAAAGCCAGTCTGTTAAATCCAGAGCAGCTGAAATAAATAGGTAGTCAGTGGACTCTTGGGTGTTGGGGATCCAGTGTGTGAGGGGATTCCCAGAGGAAGGAAGGCATATTTGGAGGTATTTCCAGTAGTTGGCAGTGGCTTTGTAAAAAATGCGCCATATATGTCACTTGTTTCCATCCTATTCTAGGATTATTGTCCTCTAGTGGCCAATGTGATTCCTTCTTTTTATGCTGCTCCCTCTGGCCTGATTGTACCCATGTCTCAGATAAGTTAGGGCAGCCAGACTTCTCACTGTGGACCCCTCAAAGAATATCACAGGACCCTACTTTTTCATTCAGTACCCCTGCTCTGGCATTAGATTTAGAAGAAAAGAAAAACTAGCATCTGGTGATCATTTCCTATACTAAGGCCACATCTAAGTGTGTTGTCTAATTTAGAATTGGGTTCTAATCCCAGCTCTTCCAGTCCAACCTGTATGGCTTTAGGCAAATCATTTAACACCAAAAGGTTTTGCTTCACCTATAAAAAAAGAAGCTCTAAAAACAATGCTTCTTTGACACTGTCAAGCTTTGGCTCTTATCTTTATTCTCTCCTCATAACCTAATTTTCTGACTCTGTAGTTTGACTTCTACCATTTTTTAGCTGTCTGTTAGACAAGGAAATAAATGGAAAACCAATCTTCAGATGAACTCATCGATGCTAATACATGTTAATGATTTAACAAGTTTTATCTCTCAAAGGGATTTAAATTTTAAAAGGTAAATTTCATTTCTTAGTTCAAAAAAAATTTGAGTGTCTGGTGTCTGTCAGATTCTGTTGTTCCTGTGGCTTGAATGTTTTAATCTAGAATTTCCCAAAGTATGCACCATAAAAAAGTTCCACAGTCAAATAAAGCATTAAAATAAAACACACTAATTTCTGCTTCTGCCCAAGGTAGAGTAAAGGGGGCTGGGTTTACCCTCTTCCTGAAATAACAGCAAAACATACAAACTATACAGACCAATAATTATCAAGACTGTTCATCAGGCAGCAAAGGACAATGAACCCTAAGAGACAAGAAAGTCGTGAATGCCTTAGTTTACTGTCTTGAGAGATCTTCCAGACTGCAGTGCAGGGAGGGGCAACCCAGGCAGAATTGAGGAGATGGACCTAATGCTTTAGGAAATCATCCTGGCCCGAGTTCATAGAACAGCATGCTAGAGAGGAGAGGGCTGCACACAGAGAAAACTCTGGAGACTTGCAAAGGTCTGCCATGAATATACAGCGGACTATGGATCAACACATGCATGTGGGAAACTACCATATTCAAGTATGGGGGAAGACACCCAGAAGAATAAGACAATGCCTGGCAGTCACACAGAGCTGGGCATAGTGATTGTTCCCATCAGGCAAACTGGAAAAACTCATAGTTCATAAGACATGTAGATAGAAGAGTCAGGAACGTTGTGCCTTTGCAGTGGGGAATAATTAACCTTAGACAGAGCATGGTCATGGACCTGCCTAATGAATCATAAAAGTCACATGTGAAAGGATCAAATTATTTCCAAGCAACTGAATTCCAGAACAAAGATAAAGACTAATTATAGAAAGACAAAAATAACCAGTGCCCAACAGGATAAAATTCACAGTGTCTAGTATCCAAACAAAGATTACCAGGCACTCAAAGAACAGTAAACTGACCCATAGTAAGGAGAACAATCAATTGAAACCATTCCAGAATAAATGCAAATGTAAGAATTAGCAGACAAAACATTAAAACAGCTGTTAGGACTGTATTCTATATGTTCAAATGGTGAAGTGAGACTTGGAAGATAATTTTAAAAGACCCATATCAAACTTCTGGAGATGAAAAATACAAATGTCTGAAAATAAATAATGTATTAGATGAGATTAATGGCAGATTAGATGTGGCTGAAGAACAGATTAGTGAATGTAAAGGTATGGCAGCAGAAAATATCCAAAATGAAGCTCATAAAAAATAATCCAAACAAATGATGAAAGAATCAGTGAGCTGTGAAACAATTTCATGTAGCCTAATATGTGTGTCACCATGAAGATATTTTTAAAGTATCTTTATTCTTTCTGAGAATACTCTCAGAATATTTATTCTGAATGAGAATTTTTCAAAATGATTTTTCAAACCAGGATACCCCCCAAAAAAAACTCACTATCCTAGAATATCAGAATATCACTATACTAGAATACTAGAAACTTCCAAAAATCAAAGACAAAGAGAACATTTTGAAAGGGGCCAGAAGAAAAGACACATACATTTACTAAGGAGAGCGATAAAACACTGACAGTGGGAATCAAGAAGCCAGAAGAATGATGTCATTGAACTTTTAGACAAGTAAATAACTTTTAGACTAGTAAATAACTGCCCCACCAGAATTTTATACCCAAAGATAATATCCTTCAAAATGAAAGCGTAATAAAAATGTTTCCAGATAAACAAAAACTCAAGAAAATTCGTCGTTGGCCGCACTATGCAAATAAAATAATAAATAAAGATCTTCAGATAGAAGGAAAATAATTCTAGAAGGAAGCACAATAAAGCAGATAGAGCTGAAAAGCACTGGGGAGGATAGATGTGTGAGTAAATCTATATAAACATTGCCTGATTAAGACAAAAATAATAATGTCTGTGGTGCTGAAAATATATGAGGAATTAGAAAACATGAAAACCATAGCTAGGGAGGAATAAGTAACATCGAGTATTTTAAATCCTAACAGTTGGAAAAATACTGTGTTGAGATTTGACTCTAATAAATTAAGCTTGCTTATTGTAATTTCTAGTAATAACATAAAAATAATATAAAAAGATATAACTAAAAACCTGATAAACAGAAAATGGAATAAAAAGTACTCAGTAAATACTAAAAAGAGCTAGAAAACAGAGAAAAAGGGAACAAAGAACAGACAGGACAAACAGAAAATAGTTTCAGGTAACTATAAACCTACATTTGTCAGTAATCATGTTATATGAAAATAGATAAAATATTCCAGTTAAAACAAAACACTGTCAGACTGTTAAAAAATGAAAACAACTCTGTGCTGCTTACAAAGATAGAACTTAGATGTAGGAAAACAGAGAAATTTGACAGGATATCCCATGGAACCATAGACGGAGTGAAAGCTGATAAAGCCGTCCCGTTAGCTTGCCTCTCTCTCCGCTCCCTGCCTGATGAAGACGCAGCCAGAAGGCGGCCTGTCTGCAAACCAGGAAGAGGCTCGTCCCTGGATCTCAGACTTCCAGCCTCCAGAACTGTGAGAAATAAATGTCTGCTGCTTAAACTGCCCACTCTGCGGAATTTTGTTGTAACAGCCCGCTCTGAGACAGGAAATATTATCTGCCCCACGTTACTAGGAAACAGAGGCAGAGAGCAGTTGAGTTATCTGTCAAAGAGCACACAGCCAGCGAGTCGGGAAGCCAGGTAGTGAGGTTCTTTCTAGAGCCCCGGCTCTTTACACGCACGCAGAGCAAGACACAGTCAACTTCCCGTTCCACTGTCAGTTCAGAAGGAGACCCACAGTGTGAAGACTTCTTAGCGGAGCCCAGCTCTTTGTGAGAGCTTGGCTGTACCATAAGGCAGCCTGGGACTCAGGAATGTCCCTTCTTTACCTCATGGTCATGGTGGCTGGTTGGCAGAGTTGAAGGTTTTGTTTGTGTAAAAAATAAAAAGCATCACAGAGAAAGGTGAACCTAGGTAAATCAAGGTTCTGAGCAACAATGGCAAACACTCTTTTTGAAGAGGACGATCACGTGACTGGGTCACCTTTTTTTGTGCAGCAGATATTAGTGCAACATTGTAAATTAGCTATACTTCAATCAAAGTTTTAAAATAAAAAACAGCACAGCTTTTCTCCTCGCCCTGTGTTTCTCCTGCTCCCACCCTGTGTCTTCTTCCAGAAACACCATTTTCTGAGCTCTCAGCAGTAAAGTTAATAAAGATTGATATCAGCGACAAATTCTGTCAACTTCCATGCTGCGAAACTTAGTCACTGTGCAAAACGGACCAAGGGAAATAAATAACCCGAGGAATGATGGAGTGTGTAAATATTGATGTGGACGCGGGCACAGGGAAGCTGGATGAAGCAAAGCGGAGTGAGCGAAGGCAAGTCCCCAAAACCCTGAACGGATGCACAGAGGTCTTCTCACATCGACTCTAATTCTCTGGCAGCTTTTTCAGGGTGGGAGTGTGTGTTGTAGGCTCAATTGTAAATTTCCGTGCTGGTGTATACATTTCCTAATTTCTAAGATATAAGTTTTTCGATGTTTGATATTTCTGAAATCAGATCGAATCTGTGGGTACATATACTGTGGCAGCATTTCCTTTTGTCCTCCAAGGCTGTGATCAAGTTCAAGTTGTTTCCTACAAATGATGACATCTTAAATCCAAAGACCTATGTGTGTATCATATATGTGTAGAAAATATTACATTGTACCTATTTTTTAACCTTTTTTTTTTCTTGAGGTAGAATTGATATAACGTTATTTTAGTTTCTGGTGTACATTGTAAATAATGGTCGGATACTGGCACATATTGCAAAATGATCTCTACAGTAAGTCCAGTTAACATCTGTCATCACACTTAATGATTTTTTCTCTCGTGATGAGAAATTTCAAGGTCCTCTCTCCTGGGTACTTTCAAATGCGCAATGCAGTGTTGAACAACCATCTCCATGCGCACGTTGCATCCCATGACCTACTCATTGTATGACCGTAAATTGTACTTTTTGACCAGCTTTACCCATCTCATCCATTCCACCCCCTTTTTTCTTTTTCGTTGCTCTGAAGTATACATAACATGAAATTGATCATTTTAACCATTTTAAGATTACAACCGAATGGCATTAAGAATATTTCACTGTTGTATGACTATCACGACTCCTTTTTGTTTGTTTTACCACTATCTAGTTTCAGAATTTTTTTATCATCTCAAACAGAACCTCTCTAAACATCAGTAACTCCCCATTCACCCTTCTCCCTGCCCCAGATAACCACCATTCTACTTTCTGTATCTGTGAATTTGCTTATTCATCGTAAAAGTGGAATCATATACTCTTTGCCCTTTTGTGTCCAACTTATTTCATCTAGCATAATGTTTTCAGGTTCATCCGTTTTATAGCATGTGTCAGAATTCCATTTCTTTTTATGGCTGAATAATATGTACCACATTGTGTTGATTTGTTGATGGACACTTGGGTTGTTTCCAACTTTGGACTATGGGGAATGATGCTGCAGTGGACAGTGGTATACAGGACCAATCTGAATCTTGTTTTCAATTCTTTACAAGTGAATACCTGGGAGTGGCATTGCTGGATCACATGATCATTTTGTTCAGCTTTGTGAGGAACTGCCAAACTGTTCTCTACAGTGGCTGTGCCATTGTATATTCCTACTAGTGCCATGTAGGGGTCCTAATTTTCCCACATTCTCACCAGTACTTGTTATTTCCTGTCATACATATAATTTAAAATAGCCATCCTAATGGGTACAAGGTAGCTGTCATACTATTTTGAAATCTGCTTTTTCCTATTAATGATATATCCTGGACATCTTTTCATGTCAGTTAATACTCTTCTGCAAACCATATCAGGTGCCATTTTAATGGCTGTGTTTTTCAGTTCTGTGTACGCACATATATATTTTTTAAACAATCCTCAGAGTTCCCATTGCAGCTCAGAGGGTTAAAAACCCAACATAGTGTCTGTGGGGAACCCCGGCCTCACTCAGTGGGTTAAGGGTCCAGCATTGCCGCAAGCTGTGGCCTAGGCTGCAGATGCGGCTCAGCTCTGGTGTTGCCGTGTTGTGGGGTAGGTCTGCAGCGGCAGCTCTGGTTCAGTCCCTAGCCCAGGAACTTCCAAATGCCACAGGCACGGCCCTAAAAAGAAAAATAAATAAATAATCCTCTATTGTTGAATATTTAGGTTGTTCTCAGTTTTTCTGTTATAAACGATGATGACATGACTACTTTATGGCCATTTGGGGGGGCGCCCAATCTTAATTATTTCATTGCTATAAATTCCTAGATATGCTATTGTCGAATCAAAGACGTGAATGTGTAAGGCTTTTAATTTGTAATTCTGCGTTGCCCTCGCTTAGTTCTAAAAGGGAAGATTGACAGTGTTCAGGGCAGAACCACCTGCATTGCCACTGCCCAGCCCAGAGATTTCCCTGGAAAATGTTTACACTCATGAGGACGAGAGGAAGGAGATGTGAGTACTTGGTCAATGAAGTAGAAATTGTGTCAGTCAGGCCTTTTGCTACATGGCTTGACAACTCTGGGAGGGTGACATTCTTTACAATATCCCTCTTGGGTCTGGGAAAAAACTTTTTTCAAAAAAGCATGATTGCTTTCTTTCTGACGCATTTTTCAGATTTCTCATCTATCATTCTTGCCTGGATGTAGTAGGGGAAGAACATAGTAAAAGTAGAGACTCTGCCCAAGAGTTCCTCTAGCGGCTACTTAAACTTGAACTTTTGGAGTTCCCTGGTGACCTAGAGGGTTAAGGATCCAGAGTTATCACTGTCGTGGTGCAGGTTCAGTACCTAGCCCAGGAACTTCTACATGTCCCAGGCATGGCCGAAAAAAAGAAACAACACAAAACATGAAATTCTATGGAAGAGGAACAACAACAAAAAAGTTTTTGATGGGTATGTCTAAATTAGTATATACAAATGCTAAATCTACAACATAGAAAGTCTCTGGAGAATTTTCTTACATCTGAAAAATTGGGATGATTTTACTGAAAGAAGGCAGTACCTCTCATTCCTCATACTCATGAGGGTAGGTGTTGCAACAGTGACCAGAGGGCAGGTCGCGGTGTAGGAGTAGTCACCCTATAATCAGAATAGCCTGCTCCAGCTAGGTCGCCTGTCCCAGTCTGTTTGGGCTGCTGTTACAGAGCACCAGGGACTTCGTGTTGCAGAGGCCGGGAGGTCCTAGGTTAAAGCCCTGGCAGGTTTGGTGTCCGGTGAGGACCTGCTTCAGGGTCCACGGATGGCTGTTTTGTCGCTCTAACCTCTCGTGATGGAGGGAACAAGGGAAGCTCTCTGAGGTGTCTTTTATAAGGGCACTGGTCCTGTTCATGAAGGTTCCACTCTCCTGACTGCATTGCCTCCCAAAGGCCCCGCCTCCGGGTACAGTCATGCTGGGGACTAGGTTTCAACACAGGAATTTGGGGGAAACGCATTGTCTGTAGAGCATCACGACATTAAAAACCATAGCCTAACCTGGTGGTCCTCACAGCAGTGATTGCTTTTTTCTTCTTCTTCTTGTATGGCCATGGCCGCACCTGTGGCACATGGAAGTTCCTGGGCTGGGGGTTGAATCAGAGCTGTAGCTACTGGCCTACACCACAGCCACAGCAACATGCATCTTGCGGCAATGCCAAATCCTTATCCCACTGGACAAGGCCAGGGATTGAACTTGCATCCCCACAGACACTATGCTGGCTTCCTAACCCGCTGAGCCACCACGGAACTCCTGCAGCAGTGATTCTCAAACTTCAGTGTGCATCAAAATCTCTGAGGGATGTCAAAACACAGATTGCTGAGCCCTGCCTCCAGAATTTCTAATTCAGTAGGTCCGAGTGGGGCCCGAGAATCTGCATGTCTAACCACTTCTGAGATGCTGCTGGTTGAGGACCAAACTGAGAACTGCTGCCTTCAATGATGCTGCCTCTCTCACCCCCTTCAAGGTAGCTCTGGATGATTTAGGTGAGTAGTTAAGAGCAAGGAAGCTAAATGCTAAACAAAACAACTATATAGATTGTATGATGATCAGGGCAAAGAGCTACAACTATGTTTTATTCATTGGACAGAGTTTTTCTCAAGGAGAATTATTGGCGTCCCTGTGCTTAGAACTGGCATCAACAGACAGCAGACACCTCGCAGGGAAACAGGTGTCAATCTGGATCATATAGGAACTCTGATAATTACCTTTTTTACTGCACTTTTACCTCAGTGGCTCCAGGAACCAATATATTTATGATATTCATAAATGACACTGGTGGATGGCTTAAAATCTTTCCAAAGATGTATCTTGTAGATCTCCAAAAAACAACAACAAAAAATATATGTAGTCTTGAGGCCAGAACCCTATTTCCTGTCACTCCAAGGGACCTGGCCTCCAGTCAGTGTTCAGCATATGTTGTTGGTCAGCTCAAGGTCCACCAGACTGCAGGGTGCATTAGAACCACCAGACTATGAGACGGGAATATACTGAGGAAGGACGGGAGGTGCGGTAGACGTGACGTGCCCTCCTGTGGTCCCTTCCATGCTCACTCTGGATTTGGCCCACGGAACAGCAGCAAATACGATGAAACGGCCTCAGTCAGCATTGGTACCTTGAGGCTTCGCCTCTTGAAATGCTTCCTCCTTCTGAATCCATCTGCTGCGCTTTAAGGAGCTTGAGCAGAATCACTGAATGGTGAGCAGCCCCGTGAGAAAGACCTTCGAGGGCAGAGACCATCAAGGAGGCCCCGGTCCCCGGGTGAACACAGCTCGTGCGCAACCTCAGCTACCATGCTCGGCGCTGAAGAACCACCGCTACAGACCCATAAGAAATGATGGAGGTGGTGGGTACAAAGTCACAGGTCACTGGAACGGGAGGACTGCAGAAGCAGTCTGTTTTAAAACTGAAAAAATAACTTGATAATCAGTATGAGATTTCCCTCAGGTCACTTCTGCTTTTGTGATACTTGTACGTCCATCCTCATTGAAACCTGAGAACAAAAATGGATGTCATGAAAATTTCATTTATTTATTTATCCACTCAGCAGCCTTTTGCTGATCTCCTATCAGGAGCCAGGCTCTGTGTGAAAAGAAGAGACAGGGACAGAGGGACAGACAAGGAAGCCTAGGTCCCAGTGCAGGGGGTACACAGGGGAGCATCGGGGAGATGGAGAGAAAGAGCAGAGCACAGGCAGCCTCCCAGGACAAGCAAGCGGTACCAGGAGGCAAGCTGGTGCCCGCTCGTGACTTCTGCAGAAACTTGACTTGGGTGAGTGAGTTCTAGGTATCTTTATGAGACTCAAGATAAAAAATTAACATAAAAATAACAACAGGGATTTCCTATCATGGCCCAGCAGTAGTGGACCCAACTAGTATCCACAAGGACCTGGGTTCCATCCCTGGCCTCACTCAGTGGGTTAAGGATCCAGTGTTGCCATGAACTGTGGTGTAGGTTGCAGATGCAGCTCGGATCTGGTATGGCTGTGGCTGTGGCTGTGGCAGCTGGAGCTCCAATTTGACCCCAAGCCTGACTCCCATGTGCCACAAGCATGGCCCTAAAAAGAAAAAAAAAATAATAACAGCAACACTCAAGGGAGGCAAGGAGAGAAAAGCTGTTGGTATTCATGTAAAGGTTTCAGATAAAGCTCCTCAGGAGAGACGAGCCATCCTGCCTGGCTTCCTTAGAGCATGTCCTGGACGTGCGGCCCAGAAGCCGTTTCCTTCCATCACTGTGACAGAACGTCTCCTGTGACAACGCACTACCCCCCATCCCCGCCCCCCACGTGCTGAGAGTCAGAGCTCAGACTCACTCCGCCGGCCCCTGCCCCCGACACACTCCCGACTTGGGAATTCCTGGGAGCAAAGCCTGGTACACGCGGGAGCCACCAGAAGAGAAACTGTCCCAGAAGAGAGGTGCTAACTAGGTGAAGACATACGACTGAGCCCCATTTCCTAATTCTGACGGAGGGAGATTCTGGCCTGGAGCCAGGCAACAGAAAAGGCATGAAAGGAAGAACTCATTTGGAGCTGGCGAAGTGAGTGTTTTCTGGCTTATTTAAACACACAGATAGAGAATTCAAACAGGGAGGAGGGATCTGACTACCAGACGGAGCTGCCGAGTGAGGCAGAGTGTCAGCAGCGGAGTCAGCGATGCCCAAGCCTGAAAGGAGACATCCTGACAGCAGGGAAGCCAAAGCGGGAGCCGAGCGTGCTGGACCGGGGCTCGCCGCACACTCAGGATGTTGTTTCCGTTTAAGGCCCTGGGAGGCAGAGGTTGAGGTCACTGGCTTGACCCCATGTCAAAGAAAAACCACAGTCCAGCCCTTTAAAGAATGAAAGGGAGGAGTTCCCATCGTGGCTCAGCAGAAAAGAATCTGACTAGCATCCATGAGGATGCAGGTTCGATCCCTGGCCCCACTCAGTGGGTTAAGGATCCGGCATTGCCGTGAGTCGTGGTGTAGGTTGTAGATGCCGCTCGGATCCCGCTTTGCTGTGGCTGTGGTGTACGCTGGTGGCCACAGCGCTGATTCAGCCTCTAGCCTGGTAAGCTCCGATGCCGCGGGTGCGGCTCTAAAAAGACAAAAAAAAAGAATGAAAGGGAAACAAACCACATACATGGTGATGAGGCAGATATAAAGACTGTCTCCAGACAGGAAGGTATGGAGTCCTGTGACAGGCGCTGTGCTGGGGCCCAGGGATGTCGCAGAGCATGACCCGCAGACGCCCTGCTCTCGGGGCATCCATTCTGCCTGCCATTCAACCGCCAGGCGGACAGAGACGCACGGGTCACAGGGGCCGTCAGCCGACAGGTGCAGTGCAGTGGGACGCTCCAGAAAACCTGGGGGGCAGTGCCTCTCGGCAACCGGCTCGCTCTGGGACCTTAAGTAAATCTCTGAAAGTCCTCTTTTCCCATCTGTGAGTCGGTGCTCGCTTACGGGGTCACGCGGAATTCGCCGAGACGGTGTTAAGGAGTAAGGGTTTGCTGGGGAGCAGGGGAAGGGCGGGGCTTGCAGGAGGTCAGGCTTTGAGCTTTCTGCCGTCGGCCAGTTGGGCACGTAGAACCCCGTGTGTGTCGCCCTCGGGGATATGGCTGCCTGTGGATAAAAATGTGGGAATTAGAAAGACAGGCACAGTCAGCGGGGAAACGCAGAGCCAAGGTCAGATGCGTCCGTCTCCAGCAGAATCTTGTAGGATCTGGAAGGCACTGCTTCTCCCTCAGCGTGACTTCGTGCCTCACGCTTCTCTGGATGTGATGTAACGTTCTGTGCGGGTTTTCTGCCCTGCGGTCCAGGGACGGCGCAGGGAGCCGTGCCCAGTGTCGGAAAGCTTGGAAAGGGCCCTTGATTTCACATGAACTCAAATTAGAGCGACCTAACTTGGGGAAGGCTCCATCTGGCCAGTCACCCCGGCCCCTATCTCCTCCTCCTCCCCTTCTCCTGCCCTCACTCCGATTGGCTCACTTTTGTCGTGACTTTGCAAATAAGCTCGGGGTGATTTGTGTGCTCAGCTAACTTGAGAAGGGGAAAAGCGTGTCAGCAGTGCCGAACACCCCAGCGAGTCATGAACCTCCGCAGGAGGGGGCGGCCACCTCTGCTGAGAAAGCTTTTCTCTGCGGGGCTGGGGGACCCCGGCCAGGCGGGCAGACACCCCATCCCCCAGGGAGAGCGCCTCTTGCCCCCAGCCCCAGCTCCAAGTGTTGTTGTTGTTGTTGTTTTCCTTGAGCAGTAGGTCAAGTTCTCTCTTCCTAAGTGAACTTGGGGCTGAGGGACCTCTGTCCCCTGGTTGTTTATGGCTTTTCCCTAAAAGAGGAATAGAGGCACCTCACAGAGGAATAGAAACCGCCCTTCTCTCTGTTCAGGTGCAAAGCAAGGGGCCACACTCCCCCTGGGAGCCCGCAGGTGAGGGGTGAGTCCCGGCTAGGAGCCCATGGTGGGCGGGACGGACGGATGGGGGACAGCGAGGGTGAAAGTGTCCTGCTGCGTTTCCACTGAGAAGCCCTGAGCTGGGTCAGGGGTCCGCTAATGTTTTCTGTAAAGAGCCGGCTAGGAAATAATCGGTCCTCTTTGTGGGCCATCCTGTGTCTGTCGCGGCCGCAGCCCTGCCGCCGCGGGCCAACCGGCCCCAGACAATTGGGAAACGAACCACCGTGTCTGTGGCCCCTGTAAGGATGGTTCAGGACAGGCGCCGGCTGCAGGGCCTGGCCGGGAAGAAGGCACTTCCATCGTTTCTGTCTGGCTCTCGGCTACATCTCAGAGGAGGCCGCTCTGCCTCCCGTCCTCGGCTCTGCTTTTTCCCTGCTTCTCCCTCAGCACCAAGCCCAGGGGGCTGGACCAAGACGGGGAGACACCCCCCACCCCCCCACCCCACCCCCGCTGCCAAAATGAGAGCCAGCAGGATGGCGACAGCAGGGCTGGGGATTTTGTTGACACATCGCACACTGCTGGCAGGCACAGGACAGGCAGAGGTGCTAGGCTCGGAAACTCACCCCTGGTCAGGTCAGAGGGGGTTGGGGCCTCCAGTAAGCATCTGGCTTAGGAGGATAGAATTCTCCGTTTTCCTCCTCGACTCCGCTTCCGGGTCCCTACAGTCTGGACGCTGCCCCTCTGACTTTATCCTCTGTCTCTTGGCTTTCGGGTTGTACCTTCATCCCTTCATACGTTCTGTCGGCTTCGGGAAGAGCTCCAGAGTTTCCCTCTTTAGCTGCCTTCATCCTCGCGTTTCCCCTTCTGCTGGGCTCCCTAATCCAGCCTGAGGGCGGGTAGAGTGTTAAGGGCTGGACTCACACTGCTTGGGTTCAAATCCCAGCTCTGCCTGTCACTGCAGGCCGGTTGCTTAACCGGTCTGTGCCTCCATGTCCTCAGCTGTAAAGTGGGCTTAATAACAGCACACAGCCCACATCGCTGTGAGAAGTAAATATCGGGTGCAGAGCACTTAGAATAAGATAATTTCATTACATAATTTTCCTTATGTAATGAAAGTTCACTACTTCAATTTCCTTAATCTTTTGTCGCAATTTTTCCATAATAGTTTTTAGTGATAATACCTTCCCTTGTTTCTGTGCTTCTACTTTTCATGATCGGAGTGTTTTTCCTTTTTTTATTTAAATTTATTTTTTATTAGAGTATAGTTTATTAGAGTATTAATTGATTTACAGTCTTGAGTCAATTTCTGCTGTGCAGCAGTGACCCCGTCATACATACGCAGACATTTTTTCTTACGTTATTGTCCATCACGGTCTGTCCCAGGAGACTGGATAGAGTTCCCTGTGCTGTAGAGCAGGACCTTGTTGCATCGACCCCCCCAAACTCCCCGTCCATCCCGCTTCTTCCCCCCTCCCCACTTGGCCCTAGCCCTTGTAATACTTCTGTTAGGTGGTGTTTGTTGTACAAATACTGTTTTTTGGCATCAGAACTCCTCAGGGGTCTGGTTGTGCTCAGATGTGCTCACGGTGTCCCCGGGAATACCAGCTACCGTTTTCCAGTGCTGTGTTTTGGGAGGGGTCAAAGGCCTGCCCGGGTGAGTCTACGGAGGTCATGAGCCCCTGGTGGGAGGTCTGGTCACCCCAGGGCCACAGCCCATCATTTCACCAGAAACCTCTCTGATTCGGTTTAACATTAAACCCTAGGAGTGACTCTGCCTTGGGAGAGGGCCGTCTTCGAGGGGGTTGCCCTCCAGCCTGGGGGCCTGGGGATGCTGGGGAGCAAGAGCCGAGGGCAGCTGCCAGACCTAACCCCACTGCCCACCGGGGCTCCTTCTGCCCAAATATTAGAGCTGCCTCCTCCATCACTGAGACCGCAGACAACAGACTCCACAGCTGAGCCCTTGAGACCAGCTTCTGCGGGGAGGGGAGTCAGGCATTGTCATCAGGCTCCTGGGAGATGGGTGGGAGCAGGGCGACCAGAGCAGAACTTCAAAGCTTTCTTCCGACCTCTTCCCCGACTGTCCCTTCTGGCCACCTCCCCAGCCACCTTTGTCCCACATTCACGCCAGACGGAGACCCATTTCTGCCAGCCCAGGGATTACTCACCGTTTCGTGGGGTCCTTATCATTCTCAATTCCTAGAATCTTCCCCTCTTGCTTCTCTAGTTTCTCAAGGTTGATTTGGGGGCAGGAGCCCGCACACTGTGCTAACTCCCTGTCTTAGGAAGAACCGGAAAATGCAGCCACAAAGTCCAAGGAGACCGCGATGCTGTCTGACTTTCTGTCCCAGGCGGGATCGCCCAGGGTTCCCCCAGTAAGATGTCATCTGGGCTCTACTTCAGCAGCTCCCTAACTGCGAGCAGTCAAGACCGGGGGCTGTTCGTTGGTAATGGCTTCAACCTGGAAAATAACAGAAAAGTGCTTAAGTCGTAAGCGCATGGCTTGATAAACTTTTACAAAAAGAACACACCCAAATAACACGCACCCAAATTTAAAAACTCTGTAAAAAGGCTTATTAACTTGAATATCACTATTAGGAAAGTCTCCTTTATTTTAGCCAGGAGCTCCCTTCCCATCATCTCCGCCGACAGTTCCAGCTCTGTGGGGCTGCACAGCAGAAGTGTTTAGAGATAAACACTTGTCTTCCCATAAAACTTCTCCCCACCCCCACCCCCAAGATACAGAATCGTGCGTCTTTCAACTAATTTTGCTCGAACAAGATGGCACTGCGTTGTTGATGTGAAGACTTCTGCAGCAGGGAAGAAGGACTCGTCTAGGCAGAGGTGTTTGGAGAACAGATGCTTAGAGGCTGGAAGTGACTGGTCTAGACAGTGGCAGTTTTAGGAGAAAAGCCGAAGCAGGACTGTGTCTGCCGGTGAAAGGAATCAAGTGTTTTTCTTCCCGGTCTCACTGGGAAGTTTGGTGGCTCTGGGCCTCCCAGGTGGGTGGAGAGCAGGATGGACCAGCTGCCTGCCGTGTGGGCCGAGGTCTTTCTGGAGGCCTGACGTGAGGCAGTTGCAGCCCAAGAAGCCAGGGAGCTGTAAGCAGAACCGACAGCCAGGAGACGGCAGCTCAGCTGGGGTGGAGTGAGAAGGAGTGCTGCCTGCTTCCAAGACTCATTTAGGAGCTAAATATGGAAGCAACCAGAGTCCGAAGTCTCACCGGACAGCCCAGCAGAGGGAATTAAAGCGTTCGGGGTTGGGGGTGACATGGATGAGATTTGCAGACCCAGTAAGCGAGGAACTAAATCTTGGTGTCAAAATACAGTCTGAATGCTCTGTGGAAACAGGAAGCCTGACTCTGAGCTCTCCTCCAACAGCTGAGGCCCCTCGGTCAGGACCTGGAACCGCGAGAGGGGACGGGGCCAAGCGCCTGTGCACAGGAAGGGAACCCGTTAAACCCGGGAGCATGTGATTCACGCGTGTTTCCAGTTTCTTTCCGAGTCTACAGCCCGTCCTTTTGGCCTCTCTTGGTGCTCTTGAAAAGGAGAGCAAGAAGTTTTCTCCACAAATTAGGAAAATTGGGGCCACCATCTTTTTCTCTTCTCTCTCCTCCTCCTACATTATTTTTTTTTTTAAATACTGAGTCAGTTTAATAAAAAGAATGAAAAAGGTGAGAAATGAGCCCTCCTACTTGGGGCTCGCAGTTACCGCTTGTATCCATGCTTGCATTTATGTAGAGATTTGCTAGGTGCCTTCTCGTGCCCTTCTTAAATTTAGCTGTTGTCCTTCTTGTGCGCAGGGACTGACGAAAGATAAAAGTGGTGTCATCAGTCTCTCCCATGTGTAGAAACTGCCCTGTGTTGGCCACGAGGAGTATGTGTTTACACCTCTCCTCTGTGCAGACGTCTGGCCTTTGGCCTCCTGAGTTGTGACCACTTTTGCTTGGAAGGAACTCATCCTTTCCTGTTGCCACATGCCTGTTGTGCGGCTATTTCCCCCTCGGATTCCACAGCCAGACCTTAAAATTCCAAAAGGTATTGGCTGTGGCTTATCCTAAAAGACTGCCAGAAAAAAAATTTCTGGTTAAGAAAAGCTAGGGCTTTTTTTTTTTTATTGCAATAAAAAAGAATATTGCCTTGACAGAATCTAAAAGCATCTCAGAAGGAAGAAGGGGAAAATTACTCAGGGTTTAGGGCTTGCATGGAGTGGCTTTAAGATGGGTCTTGCAAGACAGGGAACTAGCTGGGATAAGGCAGACTCTAACAGCGTGGATAGGTAGGCACAGAGATGTGAGGGCCTAAAAGTGAGCTTTGGTAAGAAAACTCTTAGTCTTGAGATGTTAGCTATTTTATTTTACTGTAATCAATTTGAAGGATAGTTCATTTACAATATTGTATTAGTTTCAGGTGTATAACATAGTGATTCCATATTTTTCTAGATTATATTCCATTTAAAGTTGTAAAATATTGGCTGTATTCCCTGTGGATGATCATCTCCATAGATGCAGAAAGAGCATTTGACAAAATTCAACATCCATTCATGATAAAACCTCTACACAAAGTGGGTCTAGAGAGAACATGGCTCAACATAATAAAATGCATTTATGACACATCCCAGCCAACCTCCTACTCAGTGGTGAAAAGCTGAAAGCTTTCCCTCTAAAATTAGGAACAAGACTAGGATGCCCACTCTACCCATTTCTATTTAATAGCGTATTGGAAGCCCTAGCCACAGCAGCCATAAAAGAAAAAGAAATAAAAGGCATCCAAACTGAAAGGGAGAAAATAAAACTCACTATTTACAGATGACATGTACTATATATAAAAAACCCTAAAGTCTCTACCAAAAAAAAAACCTATTAGAACTAGTCAATGAATTCAGTGAAGTTGCAGGATACAGGACTAATATAAGTTAGCTGTTTTACTGGTTCTGCAGTCTAATTTTCCAGGAGCAAGTGTTTATTGGAATAAGTATTTATTGGAGTATTTATTGTAGCTTAGTTATTTTTGCCTGGTCCCAGCACTACTGAGCTCAGAACCAGGAAATTACACTTTATCCCAGAATTGTTTAGCACAGGAATGGAAAAATACGTTGGTTTTGTTCCTGCTATGTTTGCAAATTTTGCTTATGCCACAGTTTAAACACGCAGAGAAAATACAGCTTAATATTGTGCCTGTACCTGATCTGCTCTTCTGAGTGAGTCCATTATTGGGGAAATAACACAAAGTTGGTGATGTAGTCATTTAAGGAGTCCCTTTAGCTAATACTCAGACTCTCAGTAAAAAGCCCAGTTTCCTCCCCAGTTTTTCACACTTCCACTCTTCTCTCCAGCTCCTCTCCAAAATCATGTCTGGGTATATAAAGGAAGAGATGTGACTTGTGTGTCTTCTCAGCAGAGGGAAAAGGGACAGCTCGTGGCCTTCCAGTTCCTGGGGTCTCCAGAACAGTGGCCCCTGGCCACCTGCATGCTACCTCGCATGTTGGCACTTAGGACTGAGGCTGATGCCCAGGATGACGGTTACTCTGCTCCCCTCACTTGCTTCCCCCTGGCCACCTGCATGCTACCTCACATGTTGGCACTTAGGACTGAGGCTGATGCCCAGGATGACGGTTACTCTGCTCCCCTCACTTGCTTCAGGCAGGGCGGGTCTCCCTGGCTGACTTGACTCCCCCTGAGCATTAGCCGTTTGCAGCATATAACTCTGATTCCTCATTCCATTCCCCAGGGTAGGTGATCTATACCGTATGTCTTGGTCTGTTCTGCCTGCTATTACAAAATACCACAGACTGGGTAGCTTATAAGCAATAGAAGTTTATTTCTCACAGTATTCTGGAGACCAGAAGTCGAAGGTCAGCATGCCAGTGTGGTTGGGTTCTGGTGAAGGTATCTCTTCTGGGCTGCAGACCGCCCACTTCTTGCTGTGTGGAGAGGTGAGGGATCGCTGTAGGAGTCTCTTTTATAAAGGCACTAATCGCATTTATGGTGGTTCCACCCTCATGAACTAAGCACCTCCCAAAGATCCTGTCTCCTAGTACCATCGCATTAGGCCTTAGGATTTCAGCATATCAGTTTTAGGGAGACACAAACTTTTAGACCAAAGAACCTTGCCACAGGGCCCGCAGATTAGACCAACTGACTCTAGTCTAAGCTTCTCTATTTTGTAAATAAATGATGATCAACCAAATGAGAAAAAGCAAAAGGTATTTATTTTGCGCTTGCTGCCACAAGGGCGTCAGCCACCATCACTTGCATTTTGGCAGACTTAAAGACAGGCAGAGGAGTGAGAAAGCTTTGTGTCAGGAAAAGGGGAAGGCAGGAAAGCTGTGCCCTGACTGGAGGCTGTTGGCACAGGGAAGCTGTAAACAGGCTAATGAGAGGTGAGGTATCCTATGTGATTGATTGGGGTATGTGTGCATTTGATTTTCTCTGGTTGGTCCTAAGATGAAAGTAGGGACAAAAATTAAGAAAGATGTCTAAAGTTATTAATCAAGTCCTGGCCCTTGGGGGCTGATTATTACAGAAGTTATTGTTTAGCTTCCTGGATTCTCATAAGAGATAGCAATCTGGCCTCCTACAAGACTGCCTTATAGTGGGCTGCCTTCCTAGGCTGATTAATGCAGATAAGAAGTTGGCTTTCTGGGCAGATTGTTGCAGATTATAAATCAGGGTTCTATTTTTAAGCACAGACTAGCTAGTTTCTGATTGTATGTATGTTCCATCTCTCACTACCATATAGGGTCTGACCTAATCTCCTCGAAGTGCAAATGAGGCCTCGTCTCCAGCTCCACCCCACCCCCTTAGCAATGCTGAGCTCCTCTATTTTGTCTCAGTGTCTCCTAACCCGTGGTGTTTGCATCAGCCCCGTTTGGATATTCCTAAATCAGTCCTGCCCCGACTCCCTTCATCCTGTCATCATCTCTTGGGACAGGAAGAGCAGGGCTTCTCTGCCTTCCTTACGGAATCTCCTCTTCTCCTGGAACAGCAAGCAAGTTGTATCTCCAGAATAACTTTTCTACCTGCAAGAGAACACCAAGATTCTGGGTATTTCTGGTTGGTTGCTTAATAGGTCAAAGGAGTAGATAAAAGAATTCCAGTGGGTCTCAGAAAAAATTAGTCTTTTTGAAAGGCTACTGTCCCACTTCAAAAAAAAAATTTTATTGAATATCAAAGGCTGAATATCAACTCTTTCCCTTTGCATGCCACGTGTAACACTTGCACAGACCTCTGGACAGATGACCCCGGAACAAATTAGGAAGAAGGACCTATACTTGCAAACCCAAAGAGAAAATCACATTAATACTTTTTCAAAATATGGCTCTCATTACAGCAGATAGTCTTCATTGTGTGTGAATAGAATTCTTTTGTCCTGCTTTGCTCCAACTGGCTTTCTTTAGGGGAACAGAGGTTAATGGGGAGAAATGAAGCTATTTCTTGTGCCCTGTTTAGAAATGATCTCTTCCTCTTCATTTTAAATGCTGGAGTATAAAGTCTCTTTTATCCTCTCAGTACAGAGCCCCATCTTCTCAAAAGGGTCTCCATTGGCTTTTCTGTTTCTTCCCCATAATTTGATCTCCCCGCCCCCTTTGGCTTGAATCTTAATGGAAAAATAGATCTGCAAGCCATCGCTTTTAAGGATCTTGTTCATAGGGCTCCTGGCCTCCCTCCCCCTTTACTGCAAGTTCTCCTTAAAGTTTTTGTGCGCATATGTGCGTGCGGTAATGGGCCCTCTATCCCTTCCTTGTCGTGATCGCTCTTACAGACTGTATGTAATAATAATTTTATATCTGACTTCGGCTGTTACTTCATTCCCTCTAGTTCTAACCCATTATTTTACATTTTCAGAGGCTCATTATGACTCATTGGGCAGCCAAAGAAACATAATGAGTCCAAGATGATTGCACATGGCGGGGCTCCACAAATAGATATTAAACAGCTCATGAAATCTATAAATGTCCTTACTATCCTGGGTGCATTATAAAGCTATGAATCAATAATTCAGGCAAGTTTTTTTATCCTCTCTTAAAAATCTGGCTTTCCGGACTTTTTTCCTCCTGGAAATGGAAGCTATATACATAGTGGGAAAGGGAAAGCTAGAGAGAGGGGAGCAGGGAGGGTAAGAAGGATAGAAAGCAGGATGGAGAAGAAGAATACAAAGAAAAGAAAGAAGAAAGTATAAATAATTTTAATACTATAAGCCCTTTCTCACAGCTTCTCGATAACTGTCCACATAAAGAATAAATAATAGTGAACACAACACAGGCGCTCAAAAAGGATTTGTTGAGTGAGCAAGTTTTATGATTATTTCGGATTGGGTTTACACGTTGGTTTTGATAATAGCCTTTACTGAATATTTATCCTGTGCCTGGAACAGTGCATGCAACCATTCATTAATTCTCAAATATGAAGAAGGAACTGATATCCCCATTAGCTGGATAATAAATAAAACCAGAAGCCACTGATGGAAGAGCAATATTCGAGCTGAATGTTTGATAAAAGCTAATAATCAGAAGGAATGCATTAGACTATTGGAGAAAAAAAAATGAAGAGTCAGTTGAATTTGATCCCTCTTTAGGATTTCCTTTATTGACAAATGATCCTACCACCTATCAGCTAGCCAAACCCCAAACCCTGGACATTGTTCTAGACTCACCACCATAGCTAATTCCTCAGTAAATTTTCTCTCTCCCCCAATACTTCTCACATCTGCCCTCTCCTGCCTCACCACCAGTGACAGATTCCAGATCGTCATTGACTCTTGCCTTAGTTGTTGAACGAACTCACCAACCAATCTTCCTGTTCCCAGTCCTGCTTTCTTCCACGGTGCTCATGAGAGTCATCTTCTGAGATGCAACTGCGATCTCACTACTCTTCTCCTTAAAAAATCTTTCAGTGATTTCCCACCACTGTCTCCAGGATGGCTTCCGAACTCACTAACTGAGCATGGGGGTCGTTCCTGACCTCACCCGTCCCCCTGCCCCGCATTTGCGGTGCCCTCTGCTTACCAGCTCTTCCTTCAGCCATCTTCCACGCTGCGCCTCCTCCCCACACTCTCAGTCTCCAGACACCCGCATTTTGCCCTTTAGATGTCCTCTCCCTTCTCATCTCCTTAGCTGGAAGCTCCCTGCCTGCAAGATATCTTTCAAAACTTAGCTTTGTTTTTCTCTGTCCCCCGGTCCTGATCCTTCCTTCGCTTCGTCTTGCTTCCCCCGCCCCGACCACCTCCGGTGCGCACACATCTCAGAAGTTGGTGTCGTGCCTGTGTTAGTCAGAGTCCCAGCAGGAAACAGATGGTGCCCTCTGATGAGTCTAGACTAAAGGAGAGTTTACTTACAAGGGACTGATTATGAACTTGCGGGTGGAGTTAAGTGGAGCCGCAGGAACTGGGGTTAGCAGTTGCAGAGCTGTCCCCAGGGAGAAGGTGTGGTAGAGAGTAGCTCAGCAGAGGACGAGTGGTGACTTTCAACTAAGCCACCCGCCCGGGGCGGGGTGGGGGGAATAGATACCCCTGACCTCCTTTCCTCTCCTTCTGATCTCCGGAAGTGCTCCCCTTGACGGAAGCCAGTGAGAGCCTTGCTGCTGTGGTCCATGCAGGCCAGCCTCTCAGGGAAGAGCAGAAAATGGTATGGAGGAGGAAAGACTCTCCCTCTACCCTCTTAAGTTCTGAGACTGGGCCTGAGAATTAAACTGACAAAAGACAAATCAGCAAGAGGGAAACAACAAATTTTATTTGGGTTAATATTGGCACAGGAGTCTTCACAGAAAAGAAGATGGGAAGAAGTAGATAGGCCTGAGGGCTTGGATGCCATTTCCACAAAGAACGGCAAATTGTGGAGGTGTGGCAAGACAGAGGAGAGAGGGGTTGGGAACACAATTTTAGGTGACTAGGAAAGGTGTGGGGGACACTAATGGGAGATAAAGGTTATTCCACTAGGTTTGCCTTATAGATTCATCTCAGTGTCAACTCCCCATCCTGGGTATAAGCATGTTTACCTCGGAGTGGCCACTGTGGCAAAGTGGGTTAATGGCCTGGCTTGTCTCTTTGAAGACATCAGCTCCATCCTCAGCCTGGCGCAGTGGGTTGAGGATCCAGTGTTGCTGCAGCTGTGGTGTGACCTGTGCCACAGCTGCAGCTTGGATTTGATCCCTAGCCTGGGAACTTCTATATGCCAAAGGTACACCAGAAAAAAAGAAGAATATTCACTTCTTTCTGGGACAAGAAGGGCACCTTTCTCATGGAAAAGGTGTGTCCTACTTTCAGATAGAAAGTGGGAGGTGGGAAGGCCCTTCCTGCACCTGCCGTTTCTCAAGTGCTTTCAGCTCAAAACAATGTGCGTATTTAGCGGTGGTGGGGGCATGTTTGGAACCTCTTCAGTGGATCAGAAAGTGGATCAGTGCCATTCTTCTGTGCCCCACTTTCTCCCGTGCACACCCGTGACCCCACACCTCTAGCTGAATCCTAATTACCTGCTTGACTCTTTAGGGGATTTGTCTCCTACTTGTTGGGGGTTGGGACTTTCATCTTTTTATCCTAATGCCTCCCGCAGTAACTGGCATGTAACATAACACTCGATGATTATTCTCTTAAATGAAGGAACAAAATTTTAAATGTCTATAAGTGCCAGGACTGTTAGAAATATTCGAGATCATTTTAGTAAGTAGTAAGTTCAGGGCCAAATCCTAGCTCTCCTGATTCCCAGTCTTCCTCTCCTACTTAATTTTAACTGCAGCCTCAGGTTATTAGTTGGAAGGAGAATTCATACGCATTTCCCATAAAGCCAAGAGTCTTCTATTTTGGCAACAAGAGAGAGAGAAAGAGTGAGCAAGAAGGACTGGATCTGCCCACCTTGAGTCCTCTGCCAAGTGCAGTCTCTGAGCTCTCTGGATAAGCAACACTTTCGAACCCAGCCAAGTGCCAGGCGCTGGAGTCATGAAACGGAGCGTGAGGCTCAGGAATAACACACTTACACAAACTACCTCTGGTGGTGGTGGCAGGGGTGGCTCCGCTTTAACGCCCTATTAGCACATGACCTTTAGTTTCCAAATCCTTTCTTGGTTCCAAACCTGCAGGTGGTAATGGTGGGTGGGAAGGAGTTGGGTAAGACACTCCTGAGTTGGGAGGCAAAGCCGTGAGTGCCTCCTCACTCGATGACTCAGCCACAGGCTCCTGCTGCTGCTATTGCTGCCACCGCTGTGTTCTTCCTGGGAAAGGTGTTCATTGCTGTGGAAGGGAGGGCCTGCCAGGATGGAGGGGCCCGAGGAGCGTGATCATACTGGATTGGAAGCATCTGTTTATTTATCTGCCCTCAGGGAACTGTGTGCTCTCTGGGGGCAGAGGTCATGTCCTCTGTCTAGTGAAGCCAGGAATGCATAGTCTGGGCCTCCGCCCCCAAAAAAGGAAGACAGTTTGTTGAACTTGACGTGGATTTAGTGATGAGGGGCTAGATCCCAAGACCTGGCATTCTTCTTAGCACTCATGTGTCCCCTCACCTAAAAAGTGGTTCTGTCACTGTCACTGTCCAAGATCATGTGCTTGAAACTCATGTGACATGAACTGTAAAGGTCAGATACAGCCTTATTGTCCAAAAGCCAATGGCTGGCTTATGACTTTGGGCCAGTTAAACCACCTATATGAACTTTAGTATTAAAATGAGAAGATGGGAAACTATGGCTTATAAGGTCCTTTGCTTCCTTGAAATGCTTTTACATGTCCCTGCTGTCAAACACCTCAACTTTCTTCTTTGGCAAAGGAGAAGACAGTCCATGAAGCTTCCATTGCAAAGGAGAGAGGGAGAAAATTGGCGGATTTACGGCCATGTCAGTTCTGCTACTGCCAAAAGAAAAACAGCGCTGAATTTTTGTTTCTCAGAGGACATGCAATGTTTGAAAATCATCTTCCTTCTTGTATTTTCCAAAAAAAAAAGTGGAAGAGCCATCACATTCTTGCATAACTTTTCTACTTATATACAGAATTTTTAATGCATTTTTTTTTCTCTTCTGGGGGTGTAAGGGAGAATTCCCTGAGCTAGGGGCATATGGAAGTCAAGGGACTGTGGGAGAATGCAAGTGTGATTGTGGGGCTCCACTTAACTCATTCAGATGTGTGATTTCTGAAAACTGTTTTCCCAAAAACGAGCTTTGTGGGAAGAAGAAGGCAGCAGGGATATGGATGGTGGCGGGGGAGGGAGGAGTAAGGAGTGCCAGGAGGAAAGGAAGTCTTTTTTGTGGCTAAATGTTGAATCCCACATAAGACAGTGTCCTGAGCCAACTGCAGGAAATTAAAATGCAATTGGGAGAGTATAAATTTATTAGGCCCAGATATTATGTATTGACATCATTACTCTATTTTTATACTAGTTGTGAATATTCTCCAGTGGCTTAAAGTTGGAGAAGAGTTCTTTTGAGATAGCTTCCTTCTTATTTTTTTTAATCTCTTCTCAAATGAAAAGGCCATTATATAATGACATTGTGCTTTGATTCCTTTCTGCCAATGCTGTGAATTATGTCAGAAGCCACCTGACATAATTCGTGAGGGCAACACAAGCTGCTGTAACAAATAAACCCAAACTTAGTGACTTAACACAGCAGGAGTCTACGTCTCATTCACAGAATAATCCAATGCAGGTATGCCTGGTGGGCACACAGCTTTCCTCAGTGAGAAAATTCAAGGATGTGGGAGCCTGGCATCTCGTGTATTTGCTATCTCAGAGGAACCGGGTGTCCTTGGTATCCAGGCATGGAAAAAAAAACAGGGGCAGAGAAGGTGCACCTTCTTCTTAACTGCTGTTACTCAGAATGAGAAACACTGATTCTACACATATTCTATTGGCCAGGCCCAGATACAAGGGGGTGCTAGAAATAGTCTCTGATAGGGTAATTTTTTTTCCCCCCAGCAGCAGCAATTTACTAGGGAAGGAAGAGCATGAATTCTGACAAACAGCCATTGTTGTTCTGTCCACTTATCTTCATCACTCTCAGGCTCTAAGAAAAACGGCAGCATTGCCTTGTCCACTGCGTGTAACTTTTTCTCTAAAATCCTTCAAAGCAGAGCTCCAGTTCATCCCTTCTGCGAGATGCACAATCCAAAGGCAAGTGCAGACACAAGCACAACCAGCTTCACAGACACCTGCCTCGAGGCTCTCCTCCGACTCCTCTCTGTCTCTGTTTGGAGACGGTACAGGTGCCCA
Source organism: Catagonus wagneri (assembly GCA_004024745.2). Classification (NCBI taxonomy): domain Eukaryota; kingdom Metazoa; phylum Chordata; class Mammalia; order Artiodactyla; family Tayassuidae; genus Catagonus; species Catagonus wagneri. The sequence continues at coordinate 24,750,552 of PVHT021183524.1, forward strand.
GGCGCTGTGGTTTCTTCTTACAGTCTTCTTGCCTTTGCTTGTTTTCACCTCAGAGGCCTCCTCTCTCGGAGCTGTTTCTTTTAAAAGCTTTGTCTCTGTCGAGGGCATTCCAAGCACATCAGTGGGGAGGAAACTTTCCTTGAAGAAATCCCTTAACAGTCAGAGGTATCCCTGACTGAACCCATACTCACCAGTCACCAAAGGGTCCCTCCCTGACTTATGAGTCAGAGAAGAGCTATTCACAGCTGCCTAAAATTGCGAAAAACCTCAATGTCCATTAAATGGACGGATGGTAGGGTGAATAAATATATTGTGATATATTTGTAGAATGGAATACTATATAGCAATGAAAACAAATGAACACCCATTATACACAAATACATGAACTTTCAAATATAATCTCAGTAAAAGTGGCCAGACCTGAAAAAATATATAATGTATAATTCTCTTTACGTGTGGCCCAAACACAAATAAAATTTAATCTGTGGTGTTAGAAGCTGAGAGCGGTCACCTGTGGAGAGAAGAGAAGAGAGGGAGCGGTCACTGATGGGACTGTCACCTGTGGAGAGAAGAGAGGGAGCGGTCACTGATGGGACCGTCACCTGTGGAGAGAAGAGAGGGAGCGGTCACTGATGGGACCGTCACCTGTGGAGAGAAGAGAGGGAGCGGTCACTGATGGGACCGTCACCTGTGGAGAGAAGAGAGGGAGCAGTCACTGATGGGACCCGCGGGGCATTTCCTAGGTGCTGGTCCTGTTCTGTTCTTTGACTGGGGCGGTGCTTACATGGGTGTGCTCATCTTGTGAATGCGCATTGAGCTATAAACCTGTGATCTGTGCTTTTCTGTATGTGTGCAGTACTTCATTTGAAACGTTTTAAAAATCTGTTATATTTAAAAATCTGGAGTTCCTGTCATGGCTCAGTGGAAATGAATCTGACCAGCATCCATGAAGATGCAGGTTTGATCCCTGGCCTCGCTCAGTGGGTTAAGGATCCAGCGTTGCCGTGAGCCGTGATGTAGGTTGCAGATGGCCCAGATGTGGCATTGCTGTGGCTGTGGTGTCGGCCGGCGGCTGCAGCTCTGAGTCAGCCTCTAGCCTGAGGACCTACATATGCCACAGCTGTGGCCCTAAAAAAAAAAAAAACCATTCTTCTTCCAACTACAGTTTCAACCCCCAATTAGGGCACGGCACAGTATCTACATAGGTGTTTAGGTATAATGGCAAAACAGCTGGACCAAGAAACAGGATTTGGAAATGCCCACACATTCAAAGACCCAGGTGGCTCCAATATATTGGACTGAAAAGGTCAACTGGGCTAGTGACCAGTGCACAGAAGGAACTGTTTCTGGATACTTCAGATGGACGTATCTCAGAATTACCGGCTCACGAGGACAGCATGAGGCCGTGATGTCGGAAGGACTGTAATGCAATTCCATTCTTCTAGCAACTGTCCCACATCAGTCTCACTCTTACCTGCTGGTCTCCAAGGTTAAGCCTCACGGGAAGTGGTTTTATTCACGGGACACGCGGTTTTCTATACCCTGTGGCTCAGACTCAGATTCCCCAGAGACGGGATGGACCGATTGGATGTATTTGGAGTTGGCTGTTTTTAATAGGCAGTCACTGAGAACTCTCTTCCTGAGCCTTGGGGCTGTCATCTTCACTAGACAAAGGGAACGTGACATCCCCAGTCAGAGTAGAATTAAGTATTCCATCCCCTTCCTGCTTCTCCTGGGTGATCCTTGACGTCTCAGGAGGTGTCTAATGGAGACTTCCCCAATTCAGTTCCTCTGAGTATTCCACAGCAGTTAGCACCGTTACTGGTGCCGAGAATGTTCTTTGACAGAAATACAACCGCCCCTCTGTCAGAGTCCAGGGACGCTAGCCTCAGCGCCATGTTTTCATTAGTTCTGTGGTTGAGCGGAGGCTGACAGGGCAGCCAGCGGGGAAGTTCCCAACTTGTCACCTTCAGTGTGACTTAATAGAAAAAGTACAGGCTTTGGAGTCAGACAGATCTGGGTTCAAACACAAGGTCCAACAATCCCTAGATGCTTGACCATGAACAAATTACCTAGTCTCATTTAGATTCAGTTTCTTCAATTATAAAATAAATAGCATTTATTTTTATAGAGATGTTGTAGGTGAAACATAAAACTAGTTATGGAAAGTTCCTGGTACAGTGGCTGACCCAAAGCAGTAATAACACCACCTAAATAGCGTTTATTATGTACCAGGCATTGTTGCATGTGTTATGTCTATGTTGACTCATTTAATGGTCACAACAACCCTATGAGACAGGTCCTGGTAATATTATGGTTTATAAACGAGGAGCCAAAGCACAGAGATGTGAAGTAACTGGCCCCAAATGGCAGAGTGAGGAGGGTGGCCCGGGCAGCCTGGCTGCAGGCTCCAAAACTGGTTTCTTGCCCCTCAAGTGCAAGAACAGGCATGGATTACCTGCTTAAAGAAAATCCTCTTTTCTTCCCTTTCTCACAAATCTTAACAGCATATTTAAGACATTAAGGAGATCCCTGTATGTTTCCCTCCCTAGATTTTGTTTTCACCTCTTCCCATGAATAGTTATAGAGACCAGGATTGCTTTGGTCAGCTCCCAGGTCATCTGCAGGCACACATTGAGCGCCTATGGCATGCCACGCACTGTGCTGGGTGCTAGGGAAACAGAGGGGTGAGCCTCTCCCCTCCTTACGGCCCCCCACCCCACCCCCCGCAGGTCCACGTGGAAGCACTGAGGTGCAAAGGCCAAAGGCTGAGGCTTTGGACTGTGGGATGGCTCACCCAGCCCTGCCTCCTCATTGGCTTTCAGAGAGGCTTATGTGAACCCCTAACCAAGCCAATCCTGGATTAGGCCAGGAGAGCCTTCTCCAGCCTGGGTCTGCTTTGCTGGTTTGCTCCCGAAACAGCAAGCACATTGTTCCTGACTCCTGGACACACTTGCCAGCAGCAGCTCAGGACCTTCCAGAAATTGCTTGGCTTTTATATAGCAGGTTTTAATTTTAACTCCCTTCCCCCCCTTTTTTTTTTCATCAAAAATTAATTAAAACACCATGGCCAGCACAGAGTTCACTCACTCTGGCAAGAAAGGAAAAAGAAAGGAAAAGAGAAAACACTTTTCATTGTCTGCCACACCTGGGTTGGCAGAGTCCTCAAGAGTCTTGCTGAGGTTGGAATTCAAGACAATTCCTCCTCCAACCCAGGCACTCCTGCTGAGGGTGGACGTGTCCAACCGGCTCCCCCGGTCTGTGGGTTGGGGGAAAGGCCGGGCCCTGCAGGGCCTTCCTGGTGCACTTGAACAACAGCCTGTACTCACCAGGCACGCTTTGGCACTGCCATGGCCCTCTTCTGCCCTCCTCCTTACCACCTCTCTCCTCCCACGACAGACCTAGGACACACCCTCTCTAGGAATAGACCTTTTCATGAAGACCCAGGCCCCAGGCTACCATGGCGAGGCCATCAGGCCTTGACAGTGGAAGGAAGAACAGGAGCTGGGACTTGAGGCTTTTTCCTGATACGTCTCTTCCTGTTTACTGCCCCCCCCCCCCGCCCCGATATGAGTGTGAACCAAGATGGAATCAGGCACAGGACTTCCGGAGGCTTTGCCTCTGGTTCTTCCGGCCCAAGCTGGAGCTTCAGAATGTTTCTGGGGTTGAGCCAAGAGCAACAGTGGTCTCAGCAAGCCCAGACCCTGCTGAGTGATGTGCAGTGGGAAGTCTCCTGGGGTGCAGGTCATGTTGAAACCCATGCTGAGGTTTCTCCTAAGCTAGATATGCCTGGAGTTGATTCAAAGGGGAGGAAGGACAAGCTGGAGGAACCAGGGTTCTCCCAGTGCGCACCCTGTCCCTCCCTCGCTCGTGGCACCCGGCACCCAGGGCCGCCTGAGCTGCGGAGAAGCAGGAGTTAATTCCGGCACTCAGAGAGGCGGGAGGGAGGAGAGAGTTGAGCGCTCCCAGCAGGGTGCAGGTGGGCTTTCTGTGCAGCTTTCTTGATTTTCAGCCAGAGTCCCCACGTATCAATGCATCTACAGTCCTCCTTCCAGGAATTACCAGACTCCGGGGAGATAATAAGAAAGGAGCTGAAACTATTTCTGAAAAGTTTTCCAAAGCTGGCCAATGTCATATAAGTCCCCCATTGGCTTTCATTTTTGCTGGGCTGGAGGGAGGGGGAAACACGAGGCGATTGCGTGGTTGGAAGCTGGGGCCAAGGACTCCGTTACTCTGAATTAAGACTTGGGAAGCAGTATTTCCCCGGGGCCCTGGTGCTGACTTGGGGTCCAGATTTTACAAAAGACTCTGCGGAGTGGGAAAACAGTTGCCTGTTATCCTCATGCGACAACATGGGAGATCCTTTCGCTTGAGGACTCTCCATGGGGTGGTCTAGGAAGGCTGAACTTGAAAAAGATGAGACACCATGGGCACGGCGGGGGGATACTGGGGCGGGCAGGGGGGATACTGGGTTGACTCTGGGTCTTAGCGTAGACAGAGCCTCCCGTGCCTTGTCCCGTGTCTTAGGTCAGAGTCCCCAGAAGCAGGCACTGAATGACTCATGTAAGGAATGTTCCTGGAAAGTCGATAGACGGTTGGGAAGTCAGCCTCAGAAGAGAGGGATGCTGGGTAAGGGTGCAGCATGACGCAAAATCCCGGGAGGGACATGGGGCCATGTGACTTACGCTCCCTCTCCAGAGCCTCCCCCCAGCCCTCTTGGTGGTCCTGATGAAGCCCAGGGAGGCTGGAGTATTTAGATCCTTCTACCATCTGTCATCCACTGGTTAAGGGCTGTCACCTCTGCAAGGATGCAAATTCCCATTATTGCTTTTTTAAGGAGCATGGTAGTTCTAGAACCCTGAGGGCAGCCCTCTGACAAAGAGACCCCTGGAGCTGGGGTGCTTGAAAATGATACAGGATTCCCAGGGGGTGTGGGCCGAGCACAGCCTGCTGGGCTGTATCTTGTCTGGACCCATCAGCCCTAGGCTGGCAGGGCCTCAGAGAGTAGGTTCAGTTTTCTCTAAGAAGCTCTGCTGAAGCAGTTCATGGCAGACAGAAGGATCTGGGTGGCCACTGGTGGCTTGTGAGTGTCCTGGACCCTGCCACTGATCCCAGAGTTACTACCGACCAGTGGCGCCCTGGGGGTTTGCCCCTCGTCTCACCTTTACTTGTTCTGTTCCCACGCCCCTGTGGGTGGAGCTGGGGGTCACGGTCACGGTGGAGCATTAGCTGGAGGACAGCAGCATACATCTCTCTTTTCTTCCCTATTATCCACATCAGCAAAGAATGCAGAAGCCAGATACCAAAGAACTGGCATTTCTCCCTAAACGTCCTGGCCACCTCTCGGCTTGGACTCCCCCCAGTGAGGTCGAAGCGTCTGGACTATAGCTGTCCAGCCAGCCTGCTCACACGACCCAAAGATGTGTCCTGAGCTCGAGATGGCTGGCAACAGAGCAGGGCACGGCAGCAGGGACTTCCAAAGGCATGGCCCCCTCACCCCTCAGCAGCCAGACGGAGCTCCCAGCAGCCTGAAGCTCAGCCGCTGGCCTATCACGGCCAGCCAGCCCGGAGGGAAACAGTGGTGGGACACAGAGGCAGCTCGGGGCTGGGTGCTGCCTCCTCCTGAGGAGCTGGAGGCTGGGAGGGGGCTGGGAAATGCAGCAGCGACCCGGAAGCAGAAAGCCCCAAACTCCCAGCGCTGGGCAGGTGCCAGTCCCGCTGGCGAGGCCCCTCCACCGCGGGGCCCCTAGTTCCTCATCCTGCCTCTCCCTCTGGCTAAAAATAATCGCTCGTCTATAAACAAACACAAATATATTTTTAACCTGCCCCGGAAAACCACCTTCCTGTAGGGTCCAGGGCTCTCTCCGAGGCAACTGGCCGATCACAGAAGCCACTGCACCGCTAGGAACTTTCCACCACAGATGGGCAGTGGGGACCCCAGGTGACCTCTGACTGTGGTGCCAAAGTGACTCTGTGTCGAGAGATTAGAATCTCTAACTGCTTTGTGGTTTCAGAGGCAGGAGAGGGAGGCCAAACCTCAGAGAGGGGCGAGGGCATAGCAAGTCAGGAGGAAAGGCTCCGGGAAGACCCACTCGGCTGCAGGGTCCCACGTGTGCCTTCCTCAGGAAAGTTTTCTCACCAGAGCACAAGACCATTGAAACGCTGGGCAGCAAAACCAGGGCAGCCCCACCCTCAGCCAGGCAGCTGGCCGCCTGGCTCCGCGCTGTGAGGGCAGCGAGGGTGGAGGCAGAACCGGCCCGCTGGCGCCGACCACCTGGAAGCACCTGACACCACAAGAGCTGTGTTTTCTTTTAAAGCCAGGCACAGGGCAGATGGGCCCTAAGGAACAGCTTACAGCTAATGAAATAGCACTGTGTTCCCGCCAAGGTCAGCTTTTGCTAACTCGCTCGCTTATCAGCCATCAGGCACCTCTGCCTCTCCTTGGCACTGACCTTCATGCCTCAAAGGGAGAGACCAGGCCAAGTATGGATTCACCTCGAGGGGATGCGGTGTGCTTTTCAGAGCAGACCACCCGCCCGGGAGGCAAGGATAGGCATCATTAGGAAAACTGGGGCAGAAGCAGAGCTAGAAGGAGCCAGGACGGGAGCCTAAAGTCAGGGCCTGGGTAGGCAGAAGAGGCATTCGCTGGGCACCAAGGCTAAGGTCGTTTGACTCTTAGGTGCTGCCTTGTCCATACCTAATGCTTCCAGTTCTGATGAAATGCACGAAGCTCGTCCAAGGGAACAAGCTCAAAGCTGGCTCAGGGGGGCGGACCTTGACCTCCCAGCTCCAGGTCCGTCCACTGCCTCCAACCCCGGCCATCAGGATGGTGTGGGAGGTTCCTTCACCTTGGCCTTCAGCCCCCGATGCATCGCCTCCCTGGGTGAAAAGAGGAGTTCCTCTGGCAGGGCCAACATCACCTCCTTCCTCTAACCCTGAGGAGAGAGAGGGGCGGGGGGGGGAGTTGGGCCAAGCCCAGAGGCAGGGTTTTGAGACATGAGGTAACGTGGGTCCCCACCACAGCAGGGGCCAGAGGGAGCCTGCAGGGCTGCACAGGACACACGGCCAGCCTGGAGGCTTTCTTTATGTTTGGCCTGGATATGTTCCAACCTTAAACCCAAATGAAAACTTCGGAAACGTCCTATTCCGGAAGGGGACACGTGGGTATATTTGGGGGGTAAAGATGGGGGTGGAGGGATCCGAGGGGAGGGGAGGCGACTGCGACGCAGCTATAAAGACCTAAACCTCACCTGTAACGCTCAGACCCCGGGACCCCCCCAAGAGCACGGGGCCTTCCTGCCCAGATTCTCAGATTTTGTGTTTCAGTCACACACCTGTCCAGGTACGTGACGAGAACACCTGGGGCCCAGACATCCACCTGCCACAAAAGCAGTTGCCAGCTTCCCTTAAACCCCCTTACTCCTCCGACCCTCAGCTTCTTCGGTGTAAACCAGAGGTCTGGGCAGACAGCAGGCATCTCTGCGTCCCGAGAGTACGGGTCCAGCTTGGTCAGTGATGCCTGTGAGGTTTAAGTGTCAGTCACTGGTGCTTCCAAGACGGATTTGCAAAATGGGAAATGTTAGGAGGCGCAATAATTTACGTTTCTGTCTTTCTCAAAAGACTTTTCCTATTCTGAGCACTGCCTCTGCTGCGAGAGCGAGAGAGAGTGTGTGCGAGAGAGTGCGCATATGTTTGCAAAACAGATGAGACATTTACGTATAATAGCATTTTCACAGCATCGAGTATAAACAGGGAGAAACTGATCTTCTGCAAGTGATTAGGAGTGGCTTTTCGTGGGTGTCTGTGAAATTACAGATTGTGCAATTTTTAGAAAAAAGTTTATATAAAAAAAAAAACCCTACAGGCAACCGCATTTTGACCTTGAGGGGAAAAAATATGCTGGTTTGTTTATAGAAAATAAACGCCCCTCCAAAGTTTACGTTTGAAAGAACCCTGGTCCGCTGCTTATAAATAAATTGAGAACAGAACTGTTTGATTACTGGGGTTAACGTTCTTTTACTCACGTGAAAATATTGTACGTAATTCGATTAAGAAGCGATTTCAGAAGAAAGGGTGACGACGGGCTTAATCGTGGAGCCAATACAGGCGCGTTCTGATTTTATGAGCCAGCTATTAGAGCAGCTTTGGCATTTATGTGTGATGCACCGGGTAGAGTCATTTGTGTCCCCTGTCTGGACTAATTGAGCGACAATAATACAGCGCTGTTTTTAGATAAACAATGGGTGGCAGAGCCCCATCGGTCTCGGCAGGGAGCGTGTTTATGACTTTCAGAGAGCAACTGGCCGAGCCTGCCTTCCTGCCCCAGTCATTCCACGAAGTCAGGTCCTTTAAATCAGCCAAAATGACACAGTTTTGAAATGGAAATCAGCAGTGCTGGTTGGACAGCCCAGAGTCCCCTCCCAAGTCTCACCGAAAGCACAGGGCCACATCAGCAATACGAGGGAATCAGGTGCCATACGTCCTCCCATGTGTTTGTCAAGTGTGGGTGCCGAGCGGGCTGACGCGGAAACATCATAAGCTAGCTGCCCACTTGCACGCCCTCTGCCAAGACAGACGCCCCTGCAAGACAGGCTGCAGGAGGGTGTAAGGTAGGGGCCGCGGCGGCCCCCACCCAGCGGGAGGCGAGTCTCTGGGAATAGGAGCCTCACCGCTCTTCGCCCTCCCCAGCCGAAGTGCCCTTAGCCAGAGATGGTCTCCACCTGAACGCTACGGAGGTTAAAATCTCTGGTTACAAAGAACAGAAAGGCCTTGCAGGTTGGTCTCCTTCAAGTCACTTTGTCTTAACTCGGGTTCACACAACTGCCAGGTTTTGCAGGCGCCAGCGGGTGGCTGGGGCGGGGAGGTGTCAGACACCTGTCTTTCCAGCCATCACGGCTTCCCAGCTCAAACAGTCATTCTAGGGAGAAGCCGTGTGCTGGCCTGACCAACACAGCTTCCAGCTAGGTTTGCTGTGCCCCACAGACTAAACTGCGTCCCCCTCCTCCATTATCAAGTCGCGTTGCCCCCCTGGAGCTTTAGGAAGTGGCGCGCAGCCCAACCACTCTTGCTTGAGCACTTGCTGGACATCAGGTCCTGTGCTGCTTGCCGTGAAGCAGAAGGTAGATGGGTCCTGGGCTGTGTGACTGTAATCTGTTCCCTGTGAGCAGATTCTTCAGGATAAAAACTCCAGCAGGGGCAACGAGGAGCGTCTTGCTTGCATAAAAGATAGCAGCCACTAGTTCTCACTCTTAAGGTCAAGGAGACCTCAGGAACCACACACTTGCAGAAGGTTCCTCTGGGGTCAGAGAAGGGAGGGGGCCCCAGACCACAGTGCCTCCTGTCAGCTTCCCAGGAATCCTAGGGGTAGAAGCCATCGTGGCTGAAAGAGGGGAAGGCCCTGAGTCAGGCCGAAGGTGGGCTCGAGGCCAGACGAAGCAAGATGATTGGCCAGAGCAAGCCTGGAAGGACCGCCCCATGCAAGGGATGTGAATGACCTCTGAAGCACGCGTGGCCTCTTCCTCTCTTGCTTTTTGTCCCCGTCTGTCTCTCTCTGCACACACCCTGCCTGCCTGTGCCGTCTCCACACCTGTCTTCTCTCTCAAGAGACACTTACCTGCCTCACTACCCTCAGTCTCTTTGCTCGATTCTTTCTCCAAAGGGACGAGTTATGGGGACCTCCATCAAGTGGTGAGGGTTCAGTGTTCTCACCCCACAGCCCCCGAGAGCAGCCGCGGAGACCACCTCTCGGGAGACCCACCCGTGGAGGCCGAGGCCCTGTGAGGAGACAGACGGGCAGACAAGCACGTACAACAGAGCACCGCCCCGGGGAGGTGCTGCAGGGGGCCGAGTGGCTTCCTCTGTGTCTTAGTCAGCTGTGCTGCTGTGACAAAACACCATGGCCTGAGTGGCTTAAAGAACAGGTGTTTATTCCTCATAGCTCTGGAGGATGCAAGTCTAAGAAGAGGGGTGAGGAGATTCAGTTCTCGATGACATCCCGTTTTTAGCCTATGTGGCAGGGAAAGAAAGCTTTAGTGTCTCATCTCCTTTTGATTTATTTATTTATTTGACTTTTTATTTTTTTTTTAAGGGCTGCACCTGCCGCATACGGAAGTTCCCAGGCTAGGGGTCCATTTGGAGCTGCGGTTGCCGGCCAGGCCACAGCTACAGAAACTTGGGATCCAAGCTACATCTGCAGCCTACATCACAGCTCACGGTAACGCCGGGTCCTTAACTCGGCCAGGGATCGAACCCACATCTTCACGAATACTAGTCGGGTTTGTTACCACTGAGCGACAGTGGGAACTCTGATCATCTCCTTTTTAGAAAGGCTGTAGTTACCACCCTGGGGCTCTGCCCTCATGACCACATCCAAACCTCATCACCTGCTAAAGGTCCACCTCCAGATACCACCACAATGGGTTAAGGCTCCAACGTATGTTCTGGGGTGGGGGGACACACAAACATTCGGCTTCGTTCCCAGGGTACCCAGCCCCAGAGCGGCCAGTTCCCTCTCATGCGCCAGCCCTGACCTTCTGGCCATCCGTGTTTCCCACCTGCTACACCACCATTTCTGTCCATTTCTCTGATCCAAACCACCGGGGCAGATGAAAACTACTTGTCACACACTCTTCAGTTGAGCCCTCTGGGTCCTGCCCCACTGGTACATCGTCTGGGTCATACGGCCTGAAAGTCTTCTCTGTCTTTTCTAAATGTCTTTTCCTGGCCTTCCCCCATCTTGGACACATTCTAATACTTTTTGTGAAAAATATCCATGATGGCTAATTTTCTGCATCAACTTGTCTGATTGTTCGGTTAAACACCAGTCTAGACGTTGCTGTGAAAGCAGCATTTTTTAAGATGTGATTAACATTTAAATCAGTAGACTTTGAGAGAATCTTCCCCTCCAGAATGCTGGCAGGCCCAAAGGACAAAGCATTGAGCCAAAGAGGGTTATTCTCGAGACTTACCATCTAATAGAATTTACTCGGTTAGCTTTCTTGGGACCCATGACCCTTTTTCCTCTGAGTTCTCCATCTGGAATTGGAAGGTCTGTCCTTTGAGGGTCCCGCTGTATTCTGGAAAACTGGTTCCGTTGTATTCTGGAAAACCGGTCCCGTTGTATTCTGGAAACAGGCCCCGCTGTATTCTGGAAACAGGTCCCGTTGTATTCTGGAAAACCGGTCCCGCTGTATTCTGGAAACAGGTCCCGTTGTATTCTGGAAAACCGGTCCCGTTGTAGTCTGGAAACAGGTCTCGTTGTATTCTGGAAAACCGGTCCCGTTGTATTCTGGAAACAGGTCCCGTTGTATTCTGTAAGCTGGTCCTGTTGTATTCTGGAAACTGGTCCCGCTGTATTCTGGAAGCCGGTCCCATTGTATTCTGGAAACTTGTCTCACTGTATTCTAGAAGCCGGTCCAGTTGTATTCTGGAAGCTGGTTCCACTGTATTCTGGAAGCCAGTAACTTGTGGTCTGGTTTCACAGGTTCCCAGGAGAGTATATTTGCCCCAGGGTGAATCATAACCCAGGCTATGATCACTCACACCTTATTTAGATGAGATTTAAGACTTAGACTTGATACTGGAATAAATTAAGACTTGCAGGGCTGTTGGGATAAGACGAACTCTTTTGCATGTGAGCAGGGCCTGAATTTTGGGGGGCCAGAGGGTGTGCCATTATGGCTTAAAATGTGTCCCCCAGAATTGGTGTGTTGAAGCCCTAACCTCAGAATGCGACTGTATTTGGAGATAGGGTCGTTGCCGACACAGTTTGTTGAGACGCAGTTTGTTGAGATGAAGTCATACTGAAGTAAAGAGGCCCCCAGCCCCATATGACTTGTGTCCTCATAAAAAGCGATGATTTGGACAGACAGACACACACGCACCTGGGAACACCTTGTGAAGACTGAAGCCATGCTGTGACAATCCAGGGAACTGCTAGAAGCTGGCAGAGAGGCATGGAGCAGACATCCCCCCAGAGCTTTCAGAGGGGGCACGGCCCCACCCACACCTTGATGTCAGAATCCTAATTTCCAGAACTGTGAGACAATACATTTCTGCTGTTTAAGTCAACTGTTTGTAGTACTGTATGGCAGCAACCCCACCAAACTAATGGTGTCCCTTCCTTGTCACCTCTGCATAAGCCCACTGGACCCTCACCTGGAAGCCCACCATAGTGAACATGCCTGTATCACACAGAGGTGACAAGGAGGTCCTGCCTCTTGGCTCTGGGCCTCTTGGCCTCCCCAGTCTTTCCTCTCTGCCACTAACACAAAGAGCAGCACGCACAGGATGTGGCCACGTTGGGACTGCTCTGGCCCCAAGTCTTACAGCACGCTTTAAAAATTAAGCCAAACATTGTTAAGTGGCATAAGCACTTTAGAATCTGAAATATGGAAGTCCCATTCCTCCAAAACACACGTTAGTGTAAAAGAGTAAAAGGAGAGAACACAGCCTCACAAGTTGTCTTCTTTCTGTCCATCAAAATACTGGGAATATGAGGTCCCAGTTACTCAGAAAGACCCATGTGCTTCTTAAATTAGCTCTGACCAGAAAGGTCCAGTTCCATTTCTTTATTCAAAAGATTGCCTCTGATGGAACACAGAAAAGAAAAACGCCAGTTTAGGAATTGAGGAGCTGGGTTCAGATTCTGACTGGGTCTCTAATCAGCTCTGTGCCCCGAGATAAGCCTCCTCAGGCTTTCTGAGCATCAGCTTTCTCATCCGTAAATGAAAGGAAAAATGCCTACATCAGAGATCACAGACTTTCCTTTAAGTCACTTATTTTCTCTGGCCTCTTGCTCCTAGAAGGAAGGAAGCATTTTAGCATAAAATACTCAAGTCCTATAGTGAGAATCCATCCTTATCAGCTGCATGAGGAAGGTGAGCCATGTGGATGCTCCACCAGGAAGAATGTGAAAAACTGAAGACAGCAGGGAGCCCCCCTGGTCCCCAGGGCCAGGAATGCCTGTCAGCCCCCCAGAGAGCATCCATATTCTGTGGGGCCTGGAGTTTCGTCAATTAGGGGGCCCTTGTTTTAAAGGAGTAGAAATCCTAAATGCAAATAGAAAAGTAGATGGGGACCCCAGGAGAGTGGAGCCAGGACCCTGGGCAGTGCAGAGAGAGATGGGATAAAGGGGAGAGAGCAAAGCAGCAAAAAGGGTTCTTGAACACCGTGTAAAGCTGCTTTAATACGGAGCGTCGGTACAGCTCTGTTCAGGTGTCTGTAAGTGACCACTGGAAAGATCAAATTCTTTTTTTGTTGTGGTTTTGTTTTGTTTTTCCCGTTAACTAGTTGGACGCAAGAGCCTGTTCAGATCTTAAAATATTTTGTTTATATTTTCCCTTACGTGATGCTAAAGATGAATTATATTCGTATCAGAAAACCCCCATGTGCCACCAGGGCCCGGCTTTCGACCATGTGCGGATCGGCCCACTGGTCATAGCAAGCCTGGGCTGACCCACCCGCACCTGTTTGCACAAAGCCTGGGGACAGCTGTTACTGCAGAGGAAGGGGACACCACAAGGAACCTGACCCGAAGGAAACCAGGTGTGGGAAGGAAGGAGCCGGTCAGACATTCAGTCAGCCCATAACTTACTGGAGCACGCCAAGTCTACGGTCATTATCTGAAGCCCTGGAGGCCACACAGGTTTGAGAATTCAGAATGTTTCAGATTTTAGCAAGACACTCTGGTGCACAAACCATCTGATAACATCCCAGAGGGGTCTGAGGCAAAATTCCTGGGTATCACACCAATATTTCTTCACTACAGGTATCAGCAAAATGCACGTCTAGTCACTCAGTGGGATAAACGGAGCCTTATATCATTCGTATTTGCCACCAAAGCAGTTGAAAAATCTGTTTTCAGAGCCTTCTGGATTCTAGATTTATGGATACGGGACTGTGGGCTTGGGCCAGGTGCCAAGCGGTATTCCAAGTGCCCCAAGGCCCAGAGACAGGTGTCTGCAGAAGCTGGGGGTCCTGCAAGGAGAAGGGGTCCCTCTTTGAGCCACATAAGATACAGGCAAAAGCCCTGTGGGGAGAAGGCAAGATTTTAACAGAAGAAAAGAGAGCAAAACAACAGAAACTGTGTGCTTAAAAATAAAATTTCCGCTAGAAAATCATACAAGGGAGTTCCCATCGTGGCTCAGCGGGTGAAGAACCCAACTAGTATCCATGAGGATGCGGGTTCAATCCTGGCCCACTTAGTGGGTTGGGGATCTGGCATTGCCGTGAGCTGTGGTGTGGACTGAGACTCAGCTCCGATCCAGCATGGCTGTGGCTGTGGTGTAGGCCGGCAGCTGTATCTCCGATTCGACCCCTAGCCTGGGAACTTCCATGTTCCGAGAGCATGGCCATAGAAAGAAAAAATAAAAGAAAATCACACAGGGAATACAGGACCCGCCCCCACAATTCCTGTCAACAACGGGAGACTCAGGGGCTCTGGTGTCCTGGAGGCCAAGGGCCTCGGCTGTGGTTGGAGATGTGAGTTCCTGGCAGACCAGGCAGGACACAGGCAACACCACCCAACAGGAGCAGAGCCCAGTGGGAGGAGACCCACTTCTAGTGGCGTGTGCAACATGCGTGTCAGACTGTACATGGAGCAGTGTGGGACAAGGAGTCCGAATATTTTCAGATCTGAGAGTGCCTGCAGGTCCCATTAGGTCTTTCTGTCTGTCTGTCTGTCTGTCTGTGTGTGTGTGTGTGTTTGCACCTGCAAACTTGAGAGTAGACAGATTAACAGGAGAAAAGACAAGGTTTATTTACATGTGCCTGTGGCAGTTCTCGTTAATGGGTAACTTGCTGAATCTCAGAGGTAAAGGTTAATTTACCAACTTAACAGAAAGGGGGGGTGGGGCCTCACAGGAAACTGGACCAGGTTCTCCTGGGTTTTCTCGATGCTCATGGGAGGGGCCAGTCCTCCTCCTTCCTGGAATTTGCAGGAAACCCCGTTAAAGCGGGGCTGGTGGCAGCTGTATTTTTTGGAAGGCTCTGCTTTGGCCAGATAAGGGAAGTTCAGATAGGATTTCATATATATACATATGTATATTCATACACACACATTGACCTATATAGCAGTTCATATAAGATGTATAAATGTATTATAAAAAGTATATACGTATATATGTATGAAGAAAGAAAGAAAAGAGGAGTTTCCTGGTAGCTCAGTGGGTTAAGGATCTGGTGTGTCACTGCTGCTGTGCGGGTTTGAGCCCTGACCCAGGAACTCCTGTATGCCATAGGTTCGGTCCAAAAAAAAAAGGAAAAGAAAAGAAAGGAGAAAAAGGAAGAAAAAAAATGTTTCTAGTAATCGGTCATGAGTCACGGATTCACAGGATGGTCATAGCATTTCCGCACCTTCAGGTCCACGTCACATCAGCTCCAGGAGGTGTTGGACACCACTCTTTATTTCTGTCTTCTCAATCTCCCTCTGTCTTTTCTCTCATCCTCCACCGTTTGCTCCCTTGGGGCTGCAGGCTCAGGCCAGGCACAGCTGAGGCGGTGGAAGGGCGCGCGCGCGTGTGTGTAGGGTGCTTTGCGTTTTGGACCTCCTGGCTCTGAACCCCATCCCACGTCCTTTGCCTCATTTCTCCATGGCGCGCCACCCACCCGGGGCTCCCTGCTCTTAGACAGGATTTCACCAGCAAAGGGAAGGGCTGCCTGGAGGCTGATCTGTTTTAAGACAAGGTGAAGACAGTTCAGGGGGAGGGTCCCGTGCGAGGAGGGACAAGCAGCCTTGGTCAAACGTGCAGCAAGTCTCTCGCAAGTGTTTTGCTTCTCGCGTAGGAAGGCTCTTGCTACTGTTTATCCGGCACAGGGGAAGTGCTTTGAGTAGACGTCTTGGCTGACACGGATCCCTTTGCTCTGTGAATAGGGCGATTACTAAACAATGAAGCTATTACAGAAGGAGTGAGGAGCTGGCTGGAGCCAGCCGATCTTGCACTCTAGTAGGTTTACAGAGCTATAATTATCCAGAGTTTCAAAACACAATGGTATCTGCTGAAAGGGAACATCTGGGAAGGAACCAAGCAAATGAATGATGCACATCCCGTGGATTGCATGACTCCACGTTAATGGGGTGGCGATTTTTTTCAGTGTCACTCAAGTTAACAAATGTGCTGAAAGGTTTAAGCAGAACAAATGCACGGGGGGAGGGGGGAGTCAAGTCAAGAAGAGGGATCTGTTTTCTAAGAGCAACAACAAACTGGCTGGAGAAAGCATTCCGGGCTGCTGCTGTGAACGGTAATCACGAGAAATAAATGCTTTATGAGCTTTTTCCCATATGGAAATATAAGCTTTTTCCAGTTGCCATTTCATTTCAAAATAAACTCTTTTAACCTCCAGGGGACCCTGTGTGGAAGAGTGGGGTAATTAGGCAGTCTTACTGGGGAGGTCCGTGCAGTTTGCAGTTCTGAGGCCGTGCTGGACACGGGGGCACATGTGTACAGTTCAGGTGAAACTGGTGGTTAGGAGAGATCGGAGCCTTTAGCCTAAAAATAGATTTGGCCCAGAAAGTAGAATTGAACTCTACTTTGAGCACGAAGGTTTCGGTGTGTTCTCTTCAGTAATGATTTGTCCCCAAACTAAGGACGGGCCACATGCTTAGTGCTCTTGAGGACTTTTTCAAGATCTACGACCTAAATCAAGGTCTCTAGCCCACCTCTTCCTCATGTTGGGGGGCAGTGCTTTCAGATAAAAAACCGAAGGAACAGTTAAGAGAACAATGACAGAAACAGACTTAGAGGAACCGCTCATTCAGGCTCCCAGACCTACGGCAACGTCTCCTGAGCGCGGTGAGGCTCCAGCTGGAGGTGGCGGTGGAGGTTGTGTGGTTGCAGATTATTCTTGGGTGACCTTTCTGCCCACCTGCTGGTGGGGTGTTGCGGCCGCGACAGGCAGGAGCTTGGCTCAGTTCTGAAGGCAGAGCCTGGAACTGATTTGGCTCTTTGAGATGGTGATACAGCAGGACAGACAAGGGGTGCATCAGGAACGCAGAGACCCCCTGCGCTTTCCTCAGCTGCCTTGGCTGGTCATTGGCCCAACCCCCTGCTTCAGCGGGTCTCCTCCCGCCTCAGTGCCCTGTTGGTCCCCTCTTCTGATCGTCCCACCGTAAGCACATGAAACACGTGGACAGAGCACTTTCTGGCTTTCTCTTACTCCACAGAGTGAAAAAGTCTCGATCTATTTATCAACTTTCCCATACGTATTGGTCTCTTAATTGTTGCAAAAGGAATATGAAACATGAAAAAATCCATAACTAAAAAGTTACTGGAGTTCCCGTTGTGACTCAGCAGGTTATGAACCAACTGGTATCCATTAGAATGTAGGTTTGATCCCTGGCCTCGCTCAGTGGGTTAAGGATCTGGCATTGCTGTGAGCTGTGGTGTAGGTTGCAGGGGTGGCTCGGATCTGGAGTTGCTGTGGCTGTGGCATAGCCCAGTGGCTGCGGTTCTGGTGTGACCCATAGCCTGTGAACTTGATAGGCCACGGGTGCAGCCCTTAAAAAAAACCTCATGTTGAAATCCCAACCTCTGGTACCTCAGAATGTGACTGTATTTGGAGATACTACCTTTAAATAGGTGATTAAATTAAAATGAGGTCATCGGGGTGGACCTTAATTCAGTCTGAATGGTGTCCTTATCAGACGAGGGGGTCAGGGGCAGACACCCACAGAGGGAAGGCTGTGAGGGTGAGGAGACAGGAAGAAGCAGCTCAGGAGAGGACTCAGACCAACCTGCAGCACTGTGGAGAAATCACTTTCTGTTGTTTAACCCATCTGGCCTGTGGTACTTTGCTGTGGCAGCCCTGGCAAGCTACCCCCCCACCCAGTAAACCGTTTGCCCTTGAACCATTGGCTTGGCATCTGCTTCTAAGAAATCCAAATTTAGATTCAAAGTTTATTGATTTTTTTTCAGATTTTCTTATCTCCTAAGATGCCCCGAAGCTGTAAATTACCACTTAAGCATGGCTATAGCTTTGATATGTAGTAGCTGATAGTATAATTAAGTTCTGATACGTAGTATTATTAATTTGAGGTATTTTCCATTTTCCACTATAATTTCTTCTTTGATTCCATGTGTTGTTATAACTTGGAAGGATCCCACGTTGGCCTTCTGTGCACTCCAGCAATGGCATATGTCACTTCTTCTTACAACCCAATGTCCAGAACTAGCCATAGGGCTCCACCCAGCCACAAGAGAGCTGCAAGCGCAACCTACCATGTGCCTGGAAGGGATGGGAAAACCATTAACTAACAGCATTAATTAACCACACAAACCAGGCTACATGGAACATTCTTCTATGTGTTTCCTCTTGCATATGTGCTAGAATGTCTTCAGAACAGAGGATAACCCGGGGAATAGAATCTTATGAACATTATCTTCCATTTTACTAGGAATAGCCAAACTCCTCTCCAAAATGGTTGTGCCAGTTTCATTTCTACCAGCAGTGCCCATACATATTGCTTGTGCCCTTACAACGTGGTATATTATCATACTTAAACTTTCTTTACAAATCGGTAGGTGTGAAACAGCATCTCGTTGTGGTTTAAAGTCTCCCTGACTAATGGTCAAGGCTGGTCAAGTCTCTTTTATACCACCTGTCCCATGTCTGTTTCTATTTTGTAAAAATTAAAGGCTCATTCCCCATAGATGGTATACCACTCCACTGAAAGGAATCCATGAATCTGAATAATACCTCAGGCATCTATTTAAGGAACAAAGTTGAATTTAAAAATGAGCTTTATTGGGGGGTCAGAAAACTTTTTCATAATGCTGTTTTTGCTGGTTTTTTCCTTTGCTGGCTGTATGGACTCTGTTAAGACCCAGCTGTTTGTGTATAGCAAAAGCAACCTTCTGTGATGGTGTAATTTTGCGCCTATAAAACTACTTATGGACACTAAAATGTGAATTGGACATCATTTTCATGTGTCACAAAATATTCTTCTTTTGATTTTTTTTTCCCCCCCAACAATCGGAAAAAGTAAAAATCCTTTTTGAGTTATGGGCATATAATACAGGCCATATATGGCTCAGGAGCCCTGGCTTGTTAACCCCTGAACAGTATCTGAACTTGACCTGAAAGCCTAAGAATAGAATCGAAGGCCTACTCCAAGTACGACAGTGTTCAAATCCCTCCAATGACACCCCTGTTAGTGCACCTCTCTTTGTAATCAACACTGAGGGTTAAAACCTTGGCTGGATCTTTCAAGTCTCTTTCCTATTCTTGTACCTTACAAAGATTTTCATAGATGAGTTTCACAAACACAGTTGGGTCCAATTGTCCTGTAAGATTCATTCTACATTCTGGCTGCCTGGCTGCTTCACACAGCAAAGGCCAAAGGCACAAGCCTTGCAGGCTCTGGATAGCCAGACCTAACCCATTGCTCATGAGTGGTCCAAAACCCCCATACCACCCATTAGTGCATATACTTGTGAAGTGCTTTACAAAATCATTTGTCCCAAACAGTGAATACTGGGTACCATCCTGTGTAGAAGGAGAGACAACTCAATAATGACAATGAATTTTTGGCAAGACAAAAAAGGGGAAAGACTTAAGAAGGTTGTGAGATTCTTCTTTGGTGGTTGTCATGTGTTAAAAGGGATGGGGATGAAGTGGTTCTAGGATCTGACTTTGCGAAGCTGACACAGCGGTGCCTCAGCATCACTCTGCTTGAGTTTCTCTGAAATTCTCTGAAGTCTAGTCAGTGTGTAATTGGATGTTTACTGCTGAATCATTTTGGTCAAGTAGAAAACCACATGTAGGTCAAGCGGGACTAGTTTCTTTCAGGCCTAGAAGACCCTCCACCCTCTGGTACTCGCAAGTACGGGGACGCAGATGAGGACTGCGCGCTGCCCTAGCCTTATCTCCCAATAGCTGGGACTCACTTCTCTTCCATCCTATGACAATTTTGTTGGACTGAAGTATATTTACTGCTATTGTCAACTCAGGTCACTGGAGCATATAGATTAGATACTGCCTTCTCCCAAAGGCCGAAACTTCTTTTTGTGAACATTTTCAATAGCTTCTTTTCAAGGCAAGGAAGTAGGAAGTACAAGAGGGATGAAAATCAAGGCAATTTTTTTCTTTCTCCTTTTACTTTGGTTAGTGGGACCATTTCTATCAAGGAAAAAACAAAACAGTTCCCTTTAATTTTACCAGATCCAGAGAAGCTATGGACCCTCTGTTACCAATTCTTCATCCATAATTGATGTTAGTACTGTGGGACCTGGGGATAGAAGTTATTGCTGAAAACAAAAGCTGGTGACTTTCCCAAAGAAGGGGGTAGATGCTCAAGAGTGTTGTGTCATAGTTATGCTTCTCTGTCTAAAACTTCTCATTGCCTTTTTGAGTTTTTCTTTTATGTCTGAGTTATCCTCGCACTTTCTGGCCACCAAACATGAAAGAAAGATGGAAAGATGACTAGAGAGTTTCTGTGACATTAAGGGGGGGGTGTCTAGACCTTAAGGTCTTCCCTTCTTCCCATCTGTGTTTGATCCCCATTGACATTTTTTTTAAGCTAAGTAATTTCAAGTTTCGATAATCCACTCTAGCATATAATGAATGCCCAGGGTGTTATGCACACCAAGGTCTATTGAGAGATAGAGCCAAACAAGCACTAGAAGCCTAGAAGTGAGTGAGAAAAATCCATTCATCCATGGAGTATTTATCAAATCACTACTCTTTTAAAGGCATTGGCTCACCACTCTGAGGGATGAATAAAAATTGGAGGAAAGAAATGAAGACAGGAGTTCCTGTCACTGGCTTAGTGGAAATGAACCTGACTAGTGTCCATGAGGATGCGGGTTTGATCCCTGGCCTCACTCAGTGGGTAAGGATCCAGCAGTGCTGTGGTGTAGGCCAGCAGCTACAAGTCCGATTCGACCCCTAGCCTGGGAACTTCCATGTGCTGCACCCTGCAGCCCTTAAAAATAAATAAATTAATAAATTAAAAAAGAATGAAGACAAAAACTATGGTAACTGATTGGATAAGTGAAGAGGATTCTGTGTCTCAGGTGATGCCAAAGGCAGAGAGAACCTATGGGTCAGTGTCAAAGCATTTGTTCTCCATCAAATTAAGTCCCACTATGGCTCTACCTTGCTGCTTAGAGACTCATGTTTCACAGAGGAGACCAAAACTAATTCTTCCCTGGGTCTAAAACTGGAAACATGCATCCTATTCTGATTCCTCATTTAGGGAGATAACTTGCTTTTCCCCATGTTAAGTTTAAATATTTTCTATGGGGCTATGATTAACACATATTGAAAAGCATAAACCTAAGGGTATGTGTGCGTGTGTATACGTGTGTATGGGAGAGTGTAGGAAGTTTGTTTCCAGGATTAAATTGCAAAATTTCTTTTTTGAATGTAATAATTTTCACATTTGCTAAATTCTAAATGAATCTCAACTATTTTGCCCTAGAATTAAGTTTCCTCATTATTATCAATTTTCTGCTCTAGAAGTTTTCAAAGCTAAGGTAGGTTTTGAACCTAGGACACTAACTACCAACAAGAATAGTCTTTTACTTGGCATATGGAACAATGAAGAAGCTATTTTCATCAGGATTGACTCTGTCATTAAAATATTCCACATCCAGTCCACTTGCAGTGGAAGATTTTTGCACTGTTTTATTTGGGGGGCATCTCTTACCATGTGCTTTGTTTGGCCACATCTGCATATAGTTATGGAGTCACTGTCTCTTAGGATAGTCCTTCCTCTTTCCGGAGCTGGTGAAACCTAGGGGAGTCATCAGAATCAACTCAACTCTGTTTACTTGGTTGTGTTTCACAGGGACTCCTTTGTAGCAACAGAGTCACTCCCATCAAAATATCCATGGGAAGTTCACATAACCTCATTTCCCTCTGTTAATGTTACTGAGTTAAGCACACGACAGAAACATTCTTAGAAGATATATGGCTTCCTCTTAGTCAGAGCTAGCCCACAGTGGAGAAACAGAGCCCCAGGGGACAAAGCAAGATACTCATGAACTCTGGCCACTGTAAGACAAACAATGGGAACCTTATTCTTAATTTAGTTTTTAAGCAAAGGTTTTCCTGGTGACCTTGTTCCTCTGGAGCCATCATACCGCTCCGCTGATGGATGAGCAGATTGGGCTAGTACCATGAGTTCCCACTTTGCCCTCGTCTCCCATTGTCTCCCAGGATATCTGGATTTTTTTTTCTTCTCATTTCACATTTCTTCCATAATTTGGCACAACAGTAAAAATAAATATAACTCTATCCTCTTAATAGATAAACATGCAGCTAAAAGAAGGGCTACTGCTATAGATAAAAATAGTCTGTATGTGGTATCCTGCCTGGAAATACTCCTAAACTTGAACTTATAGTGAGGACAACCCAGGGTCTCTCCTGCTTAGGAAACCACCAAGTTGTAATGATGCTTAGCTGGATGTAGCTGTTCTGTGGCACTGGAGCCTATGAGCCCTGAGGGGTCCACAAGTCTCTGTGGGGTGAGAGCCTCCACCTACTGTGCACAGCACCAACTTCCCCCATCGACGAGAGCTTCACTGCATCACTCCCACTGCCCTGTCTTGTGAGGGGAGGAAGATTCTCTGAGAAGAGAAATGGAAAAAAGGGAAGAAGGAGGAGTGTGCAGGATAGAAAGAGAGGGGAAGGTGGTTTCTAGAGAGACTAGCCTTCCTCCTGCTCTCATCTGCTGATGGCATAGAGGAGCAGTCTCTGAGAGCCACTGGCCTAATTCCACACCTGCGTGTGGAAGCCCCAGGGGCTCTGAGACATCAGCTTTTTTCCACCAAAGAAGGTCCCTTAAATCACCCACAAAGAACAGCATGTAGGCTTTGCATATATCATACCATCTTTCAACAGTGAAGCCAATACAGCCACTCTTTTTCCATTACTGAAACACATCTCTCTTTCCTAAGCATCAGATAAAGCAATCAGCATGCATTTAGAAGCCTTGCTGTGTGAGAAGTATAGTTGTTATGGTTATTGTTTTCCACAAATGTGACTGAATGTAAGTTGAATGTGAATGTGGTATATGTCCAGTATAGTGCAGAAGGTACAAGGATATTCTAAATGTGACAGGGTGGTCATAAGGTTATTTGACAGGCAAAACTATACTTCCCTCCTTCCCCAGGAATGCCTGGTATTCATCCTACTTTAAATCATTTGATTCCAAAGATCTACTGGTTTACTCATGGCTCCTCTTTATTTCTCTTACCCAAATGCCTTCTCACTCTTATTTGCCCTGGAGACAGCAACCTTTGAGGAGTTAGTAAATCAGGTCAGGCTTGGGTTTCCCTTACAACTCTGACTTCCTACAGAGAGCACAGAGGAGTCTGGAGCACAGGACAGGGAGAGCCCAGAGGGGCTTCCACTGATGTCTGCTCGGACTTTACGTGAAAATACTCTTCCTCACTCCTATTTTTTAAACACACAGATTTCCACAGAGAGGAGCACTATTTTCATTGGATGTTGCCACATGAAGAATGGAGGCGGCAAGGTCAATTTATATCCCCCCCCCCATTTTGGAGAGGCATGATATAGGCTAGAAGGGAAAAAATGCGTGCAATCATAATAGAATGGTGTTTTGTATATTGTGATTTGTCAATGCATGATCATTGAATTGAATTAGATAAAAGCAAATGCCATAAATATCGATCTTGCACTAATATACTTAGAAGTGGAATTTTGTTTTGCATTCCCTGTCATCTTGCAATGTCTTCAAATATTAATCAAAAATTTATGGGAGTTCCCATTGCGGCTCAGCAGTAACAAACCTGACCAGTATCCATGAGGACTCATATTCAGTCCCTGGCCTCGCTCAGTGGGTTAAGGATCCGGCATTGCCACAAGCTGTGGTGTAGTTCTCAGATGCAGCTTGGATCCCATTGTTGTTGCTGTGGCTGTGGGTAGGCTGGCAGCTGCAGCTCCGATTCAACTCCTAGCCCGGGAACTAGGGGAATGTGCTGCAGGTGCAGCCCTGAAAAAAAAAAAGAAAAAAAAGTTGCAGAACTCCCATATATATTTGTATTGGTATGAAGTGGTATTCTATTGAGAAGACTGTCACAATTTTCTGATCATTTAAAAGGCTGACATAATTATTGAATATTACTCCTGAATAAAAGAGTAAATACAGATGGCTCACACAATCAAATTTGGAGCTGGAGATAGTTTTGCCCAGTTCAGATTCTGTTTTCAATCAAGATTTTGGATATTGTTTCAGGGAATTCCCAACCAAGATAGTATGAAATAAAAGCCAGATGAGTGAAACAAATAAAGAACTATGGGAAAGCAAAGCAAGAGATGGTCATGTCTGTGAGAAAGCTCTGAGAAAATTTTCACAGAGAAGATAATGCAGGAGCAAAGGGCATAGATCTTACTGGTTTTGCCTTACATGGCACCTAGAGCCAAGCTTAACAGTGAGAAGATTCTCAATAAGTAATTACTGAATTTATAATGGAAGCAAAGACAAGGAGATAAGCAAGGATTTAATCTTGGAACATATCCCTGTTAGAGGGTAGGGAGAGGAAAGGGAAGAAGACAAAAATATTTTAAAGTAAAAGAGGAAAAGGGATAGAAAATCATGCAAAGTATGAAGGCATGTCAAAGAGAACATTCTGAACAATATTTCCTAATGCTGTAGAGCAGTACTACAAAAAGCGTGGT
The DNA here is from genome assembly GCA_004024745.2 of Catagonus wagneri. NCBI lineage: Eukaryota > Metazoa > Chordata > Mammalia > Artiodactyla > Tayassuidae > Catagonus > Catagonus wagneri. Next base: position 24,775,197 of record PVHT021183524.1, read on the forward strand.
CCTCATCATAAACATCTCCCTGGATCTTTCTAGAAAAGCAAATCTTTGTGCCAGCTCTAGATCTACAAAATCAGAATCTTTGGGGGGATGGGGGCCCAGAATTCTTTTTAGTAAGCTCTCAAAGTGATTTTATAACACTAGAGTTTGAGAAACAACATGTAGCACATTTCTGGAAGATGTGTTACTGCTGGCATCATTAAATTCTCTGATTCTGAGATTTCAGATGTTTGGTTTTAGGATTCGCCTAGAATTATGTTTCAGGGAAATTATTATACTAAATTGCCATCTATCATCTCTGCCAGTAAGACTCTTCTGCAGTTTTCACAATGCCATTTTTAAAAACTGTTGTGATTTCTTAGGCTCCATTAAAAGGAGGAAACCATCGAAACAAGGAAAGTGACTATGGTCAGTGAACTTTGGAGCAGTGTCTTCAGTTCTGGGCACACCCCTTAAAACTAGAAAAACTGTAATTACTTAGAGAACAGTGACTAGGATATTAAGGAAACAATTGAAGGGACTGGAAATGTTCTCAACAGAGTGGAAATTTCCAGCAGTTGACCTCAAACATTTGGAAAGGCTGATGTTCATTTGTTCATTCATTCATTCATTTGATGAATATTTAGTGAGTTCCTGCCACGTGCCAGGAGGTATTTTTCCAACACAGGGACACAGTAATGAACATGGTTGATTCTTAAATCTTGTGGAACTCACATTCTCATGGAGGAAAGAGAGATTTTCTCTGGATGGGCTCACTGTAGAAAAACTGGATGAAAGCCATCAGGAGATATATTTTAGATGAATATAAAGAACTTTCAGGTGTTTGAGCTGTTGAGCTGTGATGGACAACCTGCTCCATGCCTGCAGAAGGCAACGGGAACTAGAACACACCCGATCAAAGCTGAGCAGAGAGCTTAACTGCATGGGCTCTAGTTGGAATTCCAATTCTACTCTCTGTTGGCTGTTGACCTTGGTCAAATCACTTAACCTCTTTGGGCCTCCATTGTCCCATGTATAAAATGCAGCTAATAATAATAGACCGTGTCTGGTGTTGTGAAGATTAAATAAATTACCCTGGAGAAGTATCTGTAGCACAAAGCAAGTGCTACAAAAGTTTTGCTAGTTTTACTTCGTTTTCAACCAACTTTATATTTTGAACAATTTTCAAACCTATAGAAAAGCTGCAAAAATACCTCTATACTCTTTATCTAAATCTCTTAATTGTTAACATCTGCCTCATTTGCTATAACTCTGAGTGGTTGGTTGGTTTGTTACTGGAACATCTGAGTATTAGCTGTAGCTGTCAGGGCACTTCACCCCTATAATTTCCCCAAGAATGAAGGAATTCTCCCATATAACTATATCATATCCATGAAATTGATTATTGATAATAGCCTGTTTTCTACTATGTGTAGCCTGTTTTCTACTATGTGGTTCATATTCATTTTCCCCCAGTTATCCCCATATTGTCCTTCATAGCTTTTTTTTTTTTTTTTTTTTTTTGTCTTTTGCCTTTATGTAGAGCCGCACCCACGGCATATGGAGGTTCCCAGGCTAGGGGTCTAACAGGAGGTGTAGCCACTGGCCTACCCCACAGCCACAGCAACGCGGGATCTGAGCCGCGTCTGCAACCTACACCACAGCTCACGGCAATGCCGGATCCTTAACCCACTGAGCAAGGCCAGGGATTGAACCCGCAACCTCATGGTTCTTAAGTCGGATTCGTTAACCACTGAGCCACGAAGGGAACTCCTGTCCTTCATAGCTTTTTAAGAAATCAATTAAAATAAAAAAATCTGATCCCAGTCAAGGATCAGATGTACACTTAAATGTATCTCTTCAGCCTCTTCAGTCTAGAAACACTCACTGAACTTTTTTTGGTCTTTTATGGCATTGGCATTTTGGAGAAGTCTAGGCCTTTTCTTTTTTTTTTTTGGTGCATAATGTATCTCAATGTGGATTTGTCTGATTCTTTCATGGTTAGATTCAAGTTTAACATTTCTGACAGAAACACTTCCCAGGTGATGTGGTTTTCTCACTATGGTGCATCAGGGGACACCTGATGTCAGTTTGTCCCATTATTCCTGCCACCTGCCCCCGTGGTATCAGTAAATCATCTGAAGTGTCATATTTGAGACTGTGAATGTCCTAGTCTCTGGCTAGTTTCTCACCCACTGACTTTAGCGGCATTGATGACTCTGTTATTACACAATGGGCATGGCCTGGCCAACAAGACGAATAGAGAAGATAACGGTTCAGAAGTAAGACTGCCAGAGGGCATCGTGTGAGGGCTTTAGAGCAGGTAGTTAGCCCCACTCAGAGGAGAGCATAAGGTCTGATATAAATGCACATTTCTCTGACAGGTACTAGTTTAATGACACCGGGTAAAAGTCCTTAAACCCAGTACTCTGTAAAATGGGAATTATGAATTCCATCCCACAAGGTTCATTTGTGGATTGAATAAAAGGGACTCTTGATGACGATGGTGATGAATGATAATGACAGATGCAGTATTAAGGATGAAGATGATGAATTATCAACTAACTTACTGGAGTTTAGAGAAAGAAAGAAGAACACAAGAGAGCAGATGTGCGGAAAGGACCCTGCTTCAAAGTAATCAGATATGGGAAACAAAAAACACAAGGAAAGACACAGAGGTTAAATATTAGCTGTATGCCTCCTATGTGCCAGCCAGTCTGCAGCTGGTACATTTAACCAAAGGGTGATGATGATGCCCAGATTTACAAGTTAGGTCATAGAAATTCTGGCCTTATCTCCCAGGTTTGCACAAATTAAGGAGGGCAGAGTCAGGAGGAGATGAAGAGTTTGACCTTTGTCACAGTCTGCCTGAATTGGTGATGCCTCTAGAATGTAATGCAGAGGTGGTCATAGTCAGCGCTGGGCTGTTTGCAGGACAGCCTCCTGAGAAGCGTATCAAAACTGTAAATTTCTAAGTTAAGCTGGACCTTCAGTATGTCTTGGGTAAGGTTTTGGCCGCTGCCAAGGTAGATAAAGTGTTACATGAACCAAAACAGTCAGTTTGTGGGTTGGAAGTCGATTCGAGCGTCGTCAGATTATGGACAGTACTTGTATCCCCTGGGTGTGATAGCACTGGCCTGAGCCCTGTTTTATAACAAGAGGAATAAAGCACCAAAGTCTTTTACAGATAAGTCGAGGCATTTTGATGTGCACCTTCCTGAGAGTTGACATGGACTAGCCTGTGCTGTCCCATAGGTGGCCGCTAGCCACATGCGATTCAACCAGAATGAAAGGAGCAAGAGTGGATGGACTTTTAGGATACACTTCTCTGAGTATTCAGGGTCAAAAAAAAAAAGCAACTAACTTTAATTACGGAAAATGAAAAGTGAATTGAACTTACATTTAATTCTAAATGAATTAAAATCATATAAAACTTAAAATTTAGCCCTTCAGTTAAAGTAGCCCATTTCAAGTACTCCCTGGTCACACGTGGGTGCTAGTGGTCAGTGAATTAGTGGCTGTGAACTAGTGGCTGCTAGACAGGACAGTGCCGTTGGAGACATTCCTGCTGCTGCCAAAAGTCCGGGGGGGGGGCAGCTCTGCTGAGGAAGTGTCAGTAACTTGTCACAAACCCACTCCTAGGACAAAGTAGTCAGAGACCAGGAAAGACTTGATGTTTAGTGAATCGGGGACTGTTCTAGTTGGTCTAATCGTGCACGAAAGGAAGAGAGGCTGTAACAAGCCAGGAGCTGTTGGACAAAGTGAAGAAATAGCACCCACACACCGACTCCCTCTCTTCTGTGTGGGGGGCGGACGAGGCAGAGATGGAGCTTCTAAATGCCCCGGTCCCAGGAGCAAGCTCCCTAGGACATCCTCCCTCCAGAGAGTGTCCACAAGCCGTCACTGGCTCCTCCTGGCCACGCCTCCCCACTCTCCAAGTAGCCAGAGATGGCTGGCAGTGCCCCAGGTGTGATGCCAGGTAGTTGCACTTCCTCTGCATGAGCTCTGCTGGCCTCCTCTTGGTGCAGTCTGCATCCATCTGCTCCTCTCGCCCTTCCAGGCTGCATTTAGGTGTTGTTTTGTTCCCTGGAGGAAGCCCATATTATTCTGTTCCTACCAGAGAAAAAACAAATCAGGAGCAATAAGGAAAAATATGGAGTGTAAGCATGTGTTTCTAGGTCATCAACATGCAAGCAAACGTGCATGAAAATGAGTGTTAATTTCCTGCATGATTCAGTGTTTGCAAGACTATCATTTCCCATAGGCGGCGCAACAGTCATCACGTGGTAATGAATTTCTATTATAACCATGTATGATGGTTGAACCAGAAAACTACTGATCAGAGAAAAGAACAAAATAATAACAATACTGATACAATAACGATGCTATAATATAATTAGCTGGCAATGGCAGGCGTTAACAACTGCGGGTCAACTGTGTAATACGGTAATCTGGGGGCAGTTAGGACTGGTCTGATTTTTTCATTTTAACATTTGTGGTTTCTGCTGTTCTTCTTTTTATAAAACTGGAAATTCTCAGCTATGAAAATAGACCCGACCTAATGATCAAAATAGAAACAAGTTATATGGATAGTAGTTCTTGCTTTTATTTATGTTTTTCTTATTAGGTTTTGGCAGTTTTTAAAACTTTCTCTGGGTTGTTCTGCAGAAATTAAAACAGAAAAAGGCTCTAGCCTTTTGGAATTTTTGTGTTCGCTATTGAATTATATTCTTCATTACCAATTTTCCCCTTCATACATATATACCTTTTGGCTTTGCTTTAGTTATCTGTAAAACCCAGAGTGGACTCATAATTTACCATGGACCAAACCATTTGAAAACAAGACAATTTTAAAGATAAACACATATTTCAAAAAAGTATTCTATCCTTTTTAAAAAAAAATAACTTCATTATTTTCTTCACACTTTTTCTTTCTTTTAGTTTTTCATCAGCTATCTTTTAATATCATATTGAAAGGAGAATTGATCTGATTTTTACAAGGTAAAAAAGTACATGATGAATTTAAAATATCCAAAAAGAGAATTCAAAATAATGTAAATAGAGTTTAATGTTTAGTTAGCCATTTTTCTTGAAAAGTTGTCTCAGCTCAGGCTCATTTTCTTTAATGGAGTGTTGTTGGTTATCTCCTTTTAGGTAAATATTCTCTATCAGATTTCAGCCAGAACAAATATTTACTGTTAAGCCCTCAGCTCCAGAAAATGGCTTTGAATGTGTGCGGAGGGGAGAGGGTGGGGGTTAAATGGAAAGGCCGACTTTGTCTTGGCTTTGGACGAGCCACCACAATAAATCATTCACAGACACTCAAGCGGATGCGTATCGGAGGGATGCTCACCTCGGTGAGGCTAAGTTAGAGGGTTAAAAGTCTCTGCGGGCTGTGATCCCACATAACTAATGGGCACCCTTTTCACAGACAGAAGGGCCAGGCTTTAGTCATCGTGGTAAATCTGTAGTGACAGACGTTTGTTCTATATTTGTGAATGACCTGATTTGGCATGCATGCAGCTCGTTCCACTGACAATAACGGTAACATGGTATGAGGGAGAGAGGAAAGAAAGGGAGAGAGGAAGTGGGGGAGGAGGCGAGGTAGAGGGAGGCGAGAGACCCAGGCGGATGGAGAGGGAGAATTAAAAAACAGTTGAAGGTCATGAACATCAAAGGGTGACTCTAAGGAAACCTGCCTCTAGTAGATGGGTATTTTCCCTGGGGTGCAAGTCTTACATTCATTCTCACTTGATCTGGAAAGAATCACCTTCCTTCCTCACTCCTCCTTCCCCCTCTCCTCTCCCCTGTCATCCCTGGGGAAGACAGGTATTCAGACAGCTGTCAGACAATGGCAAAGGGACCCTTCTGCTTCCAGGAGTCCCTTGTAATTTGCAAAACTTGCCCGGCCCTCCGCCCTTCTCTGTGGTCCTGCTACCCCTTCAGGCAGGAAAGAAACTGGCCCCAAGTGATGGAAAGCATGAAGGGCCGCCAATAGTTATCGACACCTTTCCTGACCAAACAGTCAAAAGTATGGCCCTCCCCGCGTCATTCTGGAACACCAAGTCATCATCTGAAACCATCTTACTGACTTCTTCATAGCCATTCGATTACCCGACCAGAACCCAAGCGCCATGAAAACCGCGACATGATCTGTCTTCTTCACCACTTCTTTAGTGAAGAACACGTATATTCTTTACCTTATTTATATTCTCATTATAAAAATACACACCTGAGGAGTATTCAGCGAATCTATCCAGCTCCTTTTCTGTACTGGGTTCTTTCCATTTGCAAGCACTAGAAACATACTGGGGTTGCCCCAGGGAAGGGGTGTGTTTATAAAAGATTCACAAGCAAAAGCTCAGGAAACTCCTGACAGCTCTGCTGAGAAACTGAACACAGATGTCACGATTTAGGGTCCAGGTGGAGCTTTAGAACCTGATGGCCCCTCTGGTGACACAGCATCTCCTCTGCTCAGTACTGCTCAGATCAAGCATCCTTCCCTCTCTGCTCCAGGGCACTGCCATCACGGTGAAATCACCCCTGTCCTGCCTCACTAATTCCTCTCTCCTAGACTCTCCAGCATCAGCTTTCCAGCATCATCAACTGCAACCTCACCAACTCATCAACTTTCTGAGGTCAAACGCGTCCAAGAAAGGGGGGTTGATTGATTTGCCTAATCACTATCCAGCATAAGGAAATTTTTTGGGAAAAACTGCTTTGAAGCCAGCAAGCAGAGTTTTCTTACCAGGGGAGCAAGTCAGCAGCAACTGTAGAGCTTTTTCAAAAGACACCTCCTGGAGACCCACTGACATGGAATGAATTAGAATCTCCACTTGATAATGAATTGGACATCCGGTATTTTGAAAAGTCTTTTCAGGTAACTCTGCTGTGCCCATCTAGACCAGAGCCACTTCACGGATGCTTGCCTTTGGGCCAGGTGCTCATCCTTGGTCCAATCAGCTATGCCCGGGGATGTGGAATTCCTGGTACAAAGTGCAAAGTGCAGGGCAGACACTCAGAACTCCCTCACATCCTTTCAAATGCCCTGACCACCTTTCCGTTATCTGTCCACCCTTCCTCCTCTCTACCTCTGTATTTATCTTCCTAGTAAAGGAAACTCTTGATTCTAACATTCTTCTCTTTTTCCTTCAGAAACACTTAAGAGAATTAAGACAAGTTAGAGTGGTTCTAACTAAAAACTGGAAACAGAAGAACTGTAGTTCAGAGCACATGGCTCTAGATTTCATTTCAGGATTAGAATTTAGCTTCTTAAAATAACAGTCCTTTATTCCATAGCCTTTCACATTCGCACTACTTCCAAGGTAGGACTACCTAGAAAGGAGTTTATTTTTCTGGGTCACGTGAGGGCAGCCCACTGAATCACTTAGAAACTGTAACTGCTGCTTATTTCCTTTACAACAACAACAAAGGTGAAGAAGGAGGAGGAGCAGGAAAGCAGCATCAAGCATGGGCCAGTTTCCACGGCTGACATCAGAAAGACCTTGGGAAAGAACCAGCTAGCAAAATGTAGGGAAGCCCAGGCAATAACTTAGTCAACACAGTGTGTGTATTGAGCTCCAGTTTTCATGGTGTATAAAAGATAAAAGAGAAGATACAGCCCTGCCTAATGGGAGATCCATGGAAGGCTGTACAGTATTAAATAAGGTGATGTATATAAAGAACCAGTAAGTGCTGAGACAATCCATGATCTCAGAGGAAGCCAGTTCTCTTTCATCTGAAATAAAGAAGCTGATTAAACAGGATCTGTGTGCATCAGACTTACCTAATCCACCTCCCAGCTTCCTCCTCCCTTGCCTACCTCTGCTTGATCTTCCAGGCTCCCTTGCAGCTAAGGTGGCATATGACACAGGATAAGTCTCCTGGTATTGTCTCTACTTTTTTGTACTGGGTTGAATGATATCCCCAAATAATTCATGTCTACTCTCACTGCGACCTCATTTGGAAATAGGGTCTTTGCAGATGTAATCAAGTTAAGATGAGGTCCAGAATTAGGATGGGCCTGACATCTCACATGGCTGATGTCCTTATAAGATGGAAATGTGGACCCGGAGGTGCAGCCACACAGGGGAGAAGGCCATTTGAGGATGGATACAGAAATTGGAGGTAAAGTATCTCCAGGCCAAAAAAAACCAAGGATTGTTGGCAACACCAGAAGCTGGGAGAAGCAAGGAGGCATTCTTCTCTAGAGCCTTCAGGGGAGGATGGCACTGCCCAGACCTTGACTTTGGATATCTAGACTCCAGATGACAGAAAAAAATGTCTTGTTTTAAGACAGCCAGTTTGTGGCACTTAGTCACAGCAGAGAACACTTTCCCCTTCTTCTTCCCTGAATGAGAACAAGATGCCTTGTGGAGAAGCAGACATTGTATGAAGCCACAAGCTAAATAAGGCTGGTAGACCAGAAAGACAGTAGACCCACCTCCTTGAGACAAGTTCCCTAGATGTTTCAGTTCTTCTCACTCAGGTTTTCTGTTAAGGATGCTACATTTCTGACTAATGCTCTAGGGTCAAGGAGAAATGGTATCAGAGGAACTTGAGTTCATGTCTCAGCTATGTCGTTATGTAGATGGGTGGCCCTAGGCAAGTCGTAAAAACTCCTTGAACTTCATTTAATTCCTCTATAAAAGAGAAACAATAACATGTACTTGGGTTTTAAATGAGATATTTTATGAGAAAGCCAGGGGCCATCAACAGGGCAGGGGAAGCCAATACAAATTACCAAGACTGTGGACTCACAGGACGCCTAGATCCAGGATGCTGCCTATCAAGATAAAGGTTATATAAAAACTTCTCCCCACCTCTATCCTTGCTCAGGGAGATCTCCCCACCTCTTTTTTTATAAGCAGGGAGCAGCTTTTGACAGCCCTGGTGAAATATGAAGAAAGTACTTTACTTTGTAAATACAAAGGACCATACCAATATTGAGGGTTGTTTAAGAACAAACCAAACAGCTCCATCACACAGCTTACATAAGAAGAGTTACTGGGATAGAAGAGTTACTGGGATGGAGGGCTCCAGATGCCCTCATCCAACTGAAGAGAGAAGAAGTGATTTATTTCAAGTTCTGTCTGGCAGAGTCCCACCCCACCAACCTCCTGAACCGTGCCTTTCATGAACCATGCCTTTCATGCCCAAAGTATGCCCTTCCCACCCCAGAGCCCTGCCTTTAGTTAACGAGCAAAGACAAGACAGGAACTAGTAGCCTATGGTGTCAACACTTCCTAGACAGAGACCAGCAGAAGGAATGGACACTTACTCCAAAGGCCCACAGGCCCTGATGTAACTGGATGGCAGATGCAGGGACAGGGAAGCCTGCCCCTGCTCCCTGGACATCCGAGGTGGAAGCTGGGCTTTCTAAGAAGGACACATGAAAGAGACTCTATCTACCCACTTCCCACCTGGCAGAAGGGCCTCTCCTGGGAAGCTCAGTTCTCTGAAGGGCTGGAGCTTCCCAAGGTCCAGAGCATCAAGACACAGGTACAGGCTGACCTGGTATCCTAGCTCCATCTGGTGCCTTGTTCCTCAGGGAATTCAACTCAAATCACCTTTTCAGATTCACGTCTACACAGCGGCCAGCCCTGGTCTGTCTGTTCCGCCCCCTGCCACCCTCTCACACCCTCTCACCACTAAGTGAAGACGGTTTTCCAAATATAGTTTTGCAGCCAGTGTGTTAGGCCTTCTAATGAGCCACGGTAATTGCTTCTGCTATTTTCCAAAATGGAAATCAACCTCCGAAGAGCAGCTGGTTTGTTGTAATGTTCTCCTCCCTCCGATTCCATCCCCCCTTCCTGCAAGTCAGTCAAGCTCCAGCCTTGACTGCTTCATCCGTGAGCAGGGCCTGTGGGACATGGCAGCAGGAATGTGCTGATGGCAAGGAAACAGCATAAACGAGCTATTGTGTGCTTTATTATATTGGAGGAAATAGGGAAGGAGGAGGAGGGAGGGGAAAGATCTGTTTTTACTTTTGATTTCCAAGATATCCTATTATGGGTTGTGCTTTTCAATGTATCTGAGAAGATAACCAGGTTTTTAGATGACAGAGCAAAGATGTTTCCACCCTCCTTCTTTTTTCAAAAATCACTCCCAAACAAAAAAGAGAAACAGAAACACAAGCCCCATATTCTTTAAGGGCAGGAGCATCTGTAGTCTGCAAGCATGGTACATGGAGATGAGAAACAGATGGAGGAATGGTAAGGCACTTAGCAGATCTACGGAAAGTCAAACCCAAAAGCCCAAGGGGGTCACCAGTGTACACCAAGCCGATTCCCTCTGCAGAACACAGGGGCGTTCGGGAGTGGGAGGCCCGCACGTGGTGGCGGACAGGAGCGAGCCTGGCACCGCAGGCGGCCCCTGCAGGAGGACGGTGATGCGCCAGCTGCCATTTGCGATGTACTTGTTGTCATCTGGCTCTTAACACACATTCTCTCCTGCAATCCTCCCAACAAGAGCACAAGATAGCGTTTTCCCCATTTTATAGATGCGGAGACTAAGGCTCTGAGGGAGAGAAGCACTTGTTCCAGACCACAGAGAAGAAGACCAATGTACCCTTCGTCTCAAAGCCTTACCACCAGACCCCACCGCCTCTCCACGTGAAACTGAGCCAAGAGCCCCAGCTGCACCTGTGTTGACGACGTGGCCAGGTTGTCATGTGGCCGGGGGGTGTAACAGCAGGGGACTGGGCAGTGCGGTGGTTGTGTGGGGTTGGGCTTCACTGCATGGCTCAGCCACTTTACTCGAGCTACTCTGTTGTTCTGAAAATTCTTAAGAAACTAAAGTGTGACCCCTCCCCCTCAAGAGGACCGGTCTGGAGGGGGTGTACCTAGAAAGTGAGTTCTTTGAGATCCACAGTGGCCAAGGTCCACCAAACACACATTCTGCATCCTGAGAGGAGCACGGGCTAATCCCTTCCTCCACTGGCCCGTCCCCTGCTGCCCCGCGGCCTCTCCTGCGCCCCTCACCCCCCAGCAGATGCAGATCCCACAACTGCTTCCAACCCCACCCCCTACCGTCCGGTCCACTAATTACAATAGCACACGAGTCTGGGTGAATCCAGGCCAGAAGGAAACAAAGCCTCCAACGTCAAAGCCGTAAAACAAAGTCTGCAGACACTTGAGGAGAGTCTACTATGTGAAGTGGTCACTGTGTCAGGCACTTGAGAGGTGAAAAGGGCAAAGGTCATGGAGCCTGCCCTTCAGAATCCACACCGGGTCATCGGAGGCTCTAGCATCAGCCCCAGAAAAGGGAACTGAACGTACTCGGCTGTGCGGGGTTAAGAGCTGGTGGAGAGGTTCCCAGTGTTCCTGAGGTCGTTCTCATTGTTTGCAGCTCTGGCTCTTCCATTAAATTGTGGACTCTGAATGGAGGGAGGGAGGGAGGAAAGAAGGAAGGAAGGGATAAATTCCTGAGTTCAGAAGAAGGAACACTGCCCAGACCTGGAGCTGTTAGGGAGGGTGTCCATAAGGAGCTGGGTCTGCAGCCAAGCACAAAGTTCATCAGCCAGTGACTCCCTATTACAAATGGAAACTTCCAAAGGACAAGATATCGCTAGGAAACAGATGAACTTGAGAGTAAGCCCAGAAAGCAGGCTTTGTTGCAATGAACTTTGGAGTGATGATGGAGACAGACGGGTGCCACGGGGACACGACAGAGAGCCTTTCCAGGAAGCACGTAAAAAGGCAGCTGTGAGTAAAAGTATGGAGAGAGCAGGTATCTAGAGCAGCAGATATATGTTCTGACCCACGTGCTGCCACCGACTCTAAATTCCTGTCTTGCAAAAAGACAAGGCTACTTTTATAATGCATTTATTTTTACTCTCGCCAGTCACTCTGATCATTATTGGCCTGAATTGGTACCTTAGGCAGCTGCAACAGTCTTTACCTACAATCAAAGGCTATTAAAAAAAAAACGAAATTCTTGTTCGCATTGCATACATCAGGGTTACGGGTTCCTATCCACTACTTACGCTAACAAACTAAGCTCTGCCCGTGCTACCGACAGCTAAGTACAACTGAGGGCCATCCCTTCCCTGGATAAACATTTACAAGCACGGCCCATACAGTCTGGCACAGTCCTAGGCAGCAAGCCGAGCACAGGAGATGGAACGGGGGATAAACAAGCTCTCTGTTCCCTGGACTCTGGGTCTCGTATCCTCAGAGGTGTTCCATTCCTTTACTAGCTGATACAGCTTCCAAGCCAGGGAGCAGGAAACCACCTGCAGGTCAAATTCAGCTCTCCACCTGTTTTAGTACAGCCCTTGAGCTGAGAATTTTTTTTTTTTAAGGAGTTGGAAAAGGCCAAAAGTAAAGTAGTATTTTGTGACACGTGAAAGTGACATGAAATCTAAATTTCAGTGTCCATAACCAAAGTTTTCTTGGAACGCAGCCCTGCTCACTGGTTTGTCTATGGCTGCTTTCATGCTATGGTAGAGTAATTGCCACAGACCATATGGCTGCAAAGCCAAAAGGTTTTACTACTTAATTTTTTGTAGAAAAAGTTTCCTGACCCCTGTTCCAACTTCCTCAAAATCCATCTCCTAAATGTTTCTATAAAACATCACTTCTGAGGATATTATGGTCTTAGTTTTTTTTTTAAAAAAGAGTTCCATTGTCAATGTATTTAAAAACAATGAGTTCTCCAGTTAAACATTTCTCTACTCAATATTTCTCTAATCCAGAGTATGCCAAAGTACATCGTAACCCTCTAAGGCATACGATGTCGGCTTCCCCAATATAGGCCGTTGTGCACACCACTCTTTGGGAAATCCTGACCTAAACAGAGCTCTTGATTATAGGATTTATTTGTGTTCCTGAAACCAGTGTCATTACTAGTAAAGTAAGACTTTCCCACCCAGATCTAAAGCCCCTTCCTCTTAAGCATGGTGTGACTGTCCTCTAGGTTCCCAGTTTGATTCCAGCCAGAGTTAAGTAGTTAATATCTACTATGACACTGAGGAGTTTCCACAGGCTTCTGAAATGCCAGAAGCTGTCGGGTATCTTGATGACAAGCTGCTCTTAATCTATTCTGTAACTACACGTTGATCCATCCACACATGTGTATAAAGGTCCCAGAAAGAGCCTAGGATGGGTCAGCTGGGGTTCGGAAACCCTGGGACACATCTGAAGAACTGAAGTTTTATCAGCATGGGGCCAAGGAGCGTCTCGGGAAAGCATTAAGGGGAAATAATCCAGGCACAATGAATTGGACTCAGTAAAAAAGTCTTCATCATTGGGGGCGGGGCAGTTCTGAGAAGGGGTGACCTCTGTCATGTAGACTTGTCCTCTGGTTCGATACCCACCTGTTTGAGCCGCATGAAGAGGTGGCAATGAGGAAAGGGTGTAAATAAACCTGAAAGACCTCTTTCTTGAAATTCTTAAAATCTGAGTGATACTATTTCTAAACTGAAAGAGGTATTCTCCTGCCTTGCTTCAAGGCATTGGTCGGTTAAGTGTGCAGGGTACTGGGGGTGCCGCTGCTCAGGGGGAGACTGCCGAACAGCAGTGCGGTTTCTGAGGGGCGCCGGTGGCAGTGGAACAGCCGTGGCACTGCCCCTGCTCCACAGAACAGTGATGTGGAGCCATCAACCACCGGACAACTTCCCAGGTGGAGTAGCGGGCGTCACGGCCGCCAGCAGGGGTTCTGGTGTCCAGTGGCCGAGGCAGTGGGGCCAAGGGGAGCAACAAGGAAGGGCAGCTGCATTTCCTAGAACTCAAACGTGATTTTCCACTGCCCCTCCCACGAGGGCAGATGCCAGGCGCCCCGGGAGTAGGGGTAGCCATTTTTTCAGGCTTGTGACTGTGATCTCACCCCTAATCTGGGATAGAAGGTGCTTGAGGAATGTGGATTTCTTCTATCTGCTCACAGAGGCACACATAAACTCACACACTTAACATGCATTTCTGGTAAGACGTGTGCTAGGAACGTAAATGGTCACACGTGCCCAAACTACGCTTCTATAGGAAAGCATAAATTGTTAAAATGAGGTGGGATAGAATTCCTCTTGTGGCTCAGTGGGTTACAAACCTGACTAGAATCCATGAGGATGCGGGTTCGATCCCTGGCCCTGCTCAGTGGGTTAAGATACTGCACTGCCATGAGCTTCAGTGTAGGTTGAAGACTTGGCTTGGATCTGGATCTGGCATGGCTTTGGCTGTGGTGTAGGCAGGCAGCTATAGCTCCAATATGACCCCTAGCCTGGGAACCTCCATATGCCACAGGTGTGGCCCTAAATAACTAACTAAATAACTAAATAAAATGAGGAAATGAGTGAGAGTTGGGGGTTCCAATGGGTGCGTCTTGGGGTCTCGACATGCCTGTTCCAATCAGAGAGTTCTGCTTTTATCTGGTATATGTATCGTGCTTCTACCTAAAGGTTTCTTTTAAGAAGACCTTCTGTGGCTAAAAACAAAAACAAGACAAACTTTGGAAAGCCCACTTATCAACTCTACTATTTAATAAATGAGGAAACTGGGGACACACAGAAGGGTTAAATGACTCATCTGAGTTCAGAAAAACAAAAGCACTGGATTAGGGGCTCAAGTCCAACGTTTCTGTTTCATTTCGCTTTTCTATTACACCAAGCAGAGAAAGAACATACACCAAAATAACAAAGTCTGGGTATTTTACAGGACTTTGTGTGTTTCTCAGTTTTAGTGGTTGGAGGTTTGAGAACCGGCTTATTAGATCTTTTCATTTTTCCAGCTATGATTGTATAGCAAGAAAAATATTAGCTATGGGGGCAGTAATGTAGATTAAATTAATACAGTGAGGTATCAAATGACCACAGTTAATACAATTTTCAATTCAACTCTAAAGTTGAATTAGAGTCTACTTAGACATGGTGTACCGATCAGAAATGTATAACAAAATGAGATCATTGTGTTTTAGAAAGGGCCTTGAGAAACATTGGCCCAATTTTCTAAGCACAAGAGGAGACAAAAAAGATGACAAAGTTAGCAAAGAAGTTCATGAGTAAATGTTAAGAGAATAGAATTATTAAGTCCGGAGAAGGGAAAGAAAAAGAGGCTAACCATTTCCTGGGGGCACAGAGGGTCTCTTAACTGGGATGAAAGCCTCTGCCCATCCACAAGGAGGACAGAATAAGACTGGACCTGTAGAAAGACCATGGGAGATGGGAGGCAGAGAGTCTACACCTCTGGGACCATGATGCACAGCTTCGAGGGACCCGAGACTTTGCAGACCTGTGAGGATCAGGGGCAGTGCACGTGAAGTGACCGGTCCGGGGAGGAAATGGTAGCTGGATGACTCGGGATCTCTGTCATGATTTCAGAAAGTCTCAAGCTTCACCATATGGCGGAAGCTACGGGCAAGTCTGCAAGGAGGCACAGGGGCAGGACGGGGGAGGCCGCGGCACCACTTTCTCTATGCCCGCAGAGCTGGCCCCTCAGAAGGCCCGCCCGGTCCGCACACTGCCTTCCTGACCAGTGCCCCCTGTACCCTGCCCTGCCCTTCCTGCTATTCCTGAGAGATCCCAGCCTCCTAATGGTCCCGAGGCTGAAGTCTACAGATGGGCACTGGAAATAAGACAGGACACTTTTTATAGAAACTTAGGTTGCATCAAATGTCCTTATTTCTTAATATGCTGTCATAAACATCTGAAACATGATAGAGTTCTGGGCGCAAATGATTACCACACACCCCCCTCCTTGGGTCACTGTTTTTTCTCTCTTATCAGAAAAGGGATTTGAAGCTGGTAGCAGTGGGACACGGACGCATGTATGTCTTATCGTGGGGTGTGATAAGACATAGACTTCTGTGAAAAGTGACTGAGCTGGTACTCATAGGAATTACTAGCCTAACCTCTGCTCACTACCTGGGCAGTGCCCAAGTCCGGAGAACAAGACATTGTCAGTGGTCTGCTTGTCCATCATCCAAGTTGCCTTTTTTTGGAGTCCAGGTGTAACGCTGCTGTACTGTGTCTCTACCTAGCCTTGCAGCCCCTGGGCCCAGTGATGGTGGATATTTGTCATAGGGGAAAGAGATTCAGAAGACAGTGACTGTTCAGTTCGATTTTACCGGCCCCAGAGATGTGCTGGAATCCTCTAGAACGAAAGGGTTATTTGTCACCAGGCAAAGATTTTTGCCCAGTTAACCCCAAGTCATCAGCATAATTAAAAAGTGAAATCCAAGATTTCAGAAAGGTATATTTGCAAGTTGTCCATTATGAAAACAACCAAATGAGCCAACTCAACAATACAACTCCAACTCACTAGCTTGCCAGATGTCCTGAGATTCTTGGGTGACTTGGTGTCAGGTGTCACGTTCACTTTCAGGAAGAAGGAAATGAGCAGCTGAGACTGTGTCTCCCCAGGTCAGACCCCGACTAATTCTCCTGTTGTTCATACCTTTCTCAGTCTGGGCAAAGCTGTTAGCTGGAAAATCCAGCTTCCGCTGGCTAGGCAGTCTCTTGTAAATTCCAAGGATTTAGCAGGAGTGGGTCTTAATAATTTGCAGTGTCTGGTGGTGGCTTAGGTCTCCACAGACTGGCTGTTGAATTTGCAGCCAAGCCCAATCTCTGACTGTGGCTCTGGTCCCCCGTGTCCCTTCCAGGATTCCTCACTTCACTTGAGTCTGAGGAGGCAGACAGGTCTCTGTCTTCACGCCTCCAGGAGTATGAGAAACCCGGGAGGCAATGCCAGCCCCTCGGAGTGGAAGTTGTGCAATGAGCCCACTTTGACTGGTTTTCTGTCAGGAGTCTGCTGTGCAGAGCAGCTGTGCCCCCAAATAACTCAGGCCAAGAAAACAAGAGTTCTTAGTGCTTTACTTGGGGAAGTCACGGGAAAGTATCTTAATGTTCCCCCACTTTGGCCTACGGAGGGGGCTCAAGGGACTTTTTGCATACTGCTAGATTTGGAGGGTCTACTGCCAGCAATTTGCTTTGGATTTTTAAAAACTGATAATTCAGGGACTGACTTGAGCAATTACTTCATTGGTTATTAATGTGAAATGGAAGAGAGAGAAAAGAGCAAGAGATGACAAGGAAATGGGGACGGCTGAATGGGACAATTATAATAGTACAAAATAGGGTTTTTAAGTGAGCTATGAAAATAAAGAGGGATGGTGGTGACTAAAATTTATTTAAAGGCTAACACTTTACTCCCTTCAAATGGGATTTTACTTCTAGTTCGCTGCAAATGTCCTTAGAACCTTTCTCTTTCTCTCCCTGCGAATGTTTCCCCACCCTCACTCCACATCTCTTCTCTCTTTTTCCAAATTCCTCAGGTATCTCACATCCACGTTACTGCTCAGCCCAGGCACCCCGCTCCACCCCACTCCTTTTCTCACCTCCCTGCTGAATCCTGTTCCACTAGAAACAGTGTCATTTCCAACATGGCTCACTCCGGCCCATCCTGGTTCCTCTCAGTTCCGCCCCACATCCTTATTCCAAGAGCAGCACAGTTTTTGTACAGGTGGAAAGGGGTGGGGCCTTAAACAATCACTGACTTTTTTTTTTCTATTACACATGAAAGGGCCTAGTAGAAGGCCTGGCCCATCGCAAGGGAAATGATCAATAAGGAATTCATTAATATTAACTGAGTAACTGGAGGAAATAGAGTAAGGTTAGAAAAGGCAAAGAAAGAAAGGGAGAGGGGAAGGAAGGAAGCGAGGAAGGGAGGGAGAAAGCAAGAGAGAGGGATAGAGGAAGGAGAGAGGGAGGGAGGAAGGGAGAAAGAAAGGAAGGCCATAGAAGTTCCTTTGCAAAATTTTGTTTGGAGACCTAATTTAAAGTTTTATCTCTGGTCTCAGCAATCAAGACCCAGCCCCATTCTTAAAATTTATAAATAAAGGTGAAAAACTGCGACAGAACCATGCCCAGAATCCAGCTTGGGAAGGAATACATTTTAAAATGATAATGGTGGTTGCTTGGAGAGATAGATATATAAGAAGTGTAATTTTGAAAAAAAAAAAAAAAAAAGATGCACTGATAACACACCTAGAATCAAGCTGCAACATCTCCCCAGCTCCGTGGGCCGTCAGTATCATCATTACTGAAACTCTCCCCATTCACACAGATACCTTCCCTCATCTCCCTTCTTCCTTCCCTCTCGTTGTATCTTCTTATCACTGTCTTCACCCCTTTCAACTGCTGTAACAAACTATCACAGACTGAGTGCCTTAGACACAATGGACACATTTCTTACAGTTCTGGAGGTGGGGAAGTCCAAGATCAAGGTGCTAGGAGATTTGGCGCCTGGGAGAACCCACTTCCCAGTTCACAGACAGCTGTCTGTCTGCCGTGTCCTCACACGATGGAAGAGTTAGGGGGCTCTCGGGGAGCAAGGGCACGAATCCCATCTGTGGGCTCTGCTCTCTCACCTCCCAAAGGCCCACCTCCCAATCCCAACACACGGGGGGGTCAGGAGTTCCTAATGTATGAATCTGGGGGGACACAAATGTTCAGTCTCTAGCAGTTACCTTCAAGGATAACTGCTTCTAGCAGTAACCTTCAAGATTACGAGGATACAGTTTCCATACAATGCAATTGGTCCAATTCTCTTCCAAAACAGTCATAAATTGGGCCTCTTCAAATGTGAGGTAGGAAAGCAGTGCTTTGTATGGACTGAACACATACCAAGCCTTTAGGCCATGCCCTGGACAAGCACTACTCCCCCACTGTTTTGTTTCACCACAGCCGTGTGAGGCGTGCGCATAATTCCAGTGGAGTTGCATGATGCCCACATTTGACATATTCAGCCTAGACAAATTCAGCCGCGCATACGCACAGAGAAGGGGGTGTGGGGCAGGAGGAGGGAGAATGGAATTGATGTAATTGCTGCAAGTGACTGTGCTCCCACTCTCACTTCGCGAACGCAGACCCCAGGACACAGGAGAGGTGCGCTCCTTCACACTCGCTTGCTTCCCAGGGTGCCTCCTCTGGAGTTGAGCGTCTCCCAGTGCCAAGACTGGTTTCTGTGATTAAATTGACAATGCACTTTTTTCCCTTCCGAAATGGCCCATGAACTGAAGCCAAGAATTTTAGCTCCTCCTCTGGAGGAGGCCAATCTGGCTGTCTTAGACCCACTGAGAGATGAGTTGGGAGATGATTTTGGGAGAGAAGCTGTTTAGATGCATTTGAGAGCATCGTCAACAATACATTTTCATATGTATTCTGTTCATCTCATATGTGAGGCTCCACTTTATTTCCATTTTACAGATGGGAAAACAGAGGCTCTCACTTGAATATCTTGCCTCCTGCCACATATATGGGGCTGAGGTGAGATTTAAGCCAAGTCAGTCTGGCTTTCAAGGACATGTTCTTCCAACTCCGCTTAAGCCCAGCTCTGCTCTCTCCTTATATCCCAGTTTCAAATGGTCATCCATGTCCTGGCCGTTAGTGTCACCTTGCTTTTCCCTTGCTTCAGTTCAGGACCATTTTAACGTTACCAGGGACCAGGATGGATGTTTGGCCAGCCCACTCAGGTCCTGGCATGCTGGTAATATCAGGCTATCATTTTTTCCAATGGCTGCACTGCCATTCCAATTGGCCAGAAACCCATCCCGGTACCTATGCTTACTGGCTGTTATGTATTTTTTACCATACCAGCCATATCTCACCGTACTAGTGAGGGATCCATATAGGACCAAAGTAAGAGTCTAAGTAATTTTAGAATACTGTTGCTGCACACGGAGTCACCTGCATCTTTCTTTTCTAGTGGAGGAACCAAGGTAAGGGCAGAATATAGGGTCAGGATCTAAGTGATTCTGACTCTTCATCTGTCCACACTGGTTTTCGGGCAGTGTCCAGGAGTGCCTACAGCCGGCTGCCCCAGGCTTTGCAGAGAATTCAGGGTGACAACTGATGGAAATCCCTTCATCAGAATGACCAAGTGAGAACCTCAGAGAACCAACCAGGGTTTTATTGTCTTCACTCAGAAGCCCCAGAGGCTGGATGGGGATCCAGAGTCACTGATGGCGTCAGGCCCCCCGTCTGGATATGTATGATCCTATGGCTCCCGCTAACTGCATTGACCACGTGGGTGGCCCGAACACTTCTCCTGCGGGAGGGCTTCCTAGCGAGGAGCAGGATCCTCTGCCATCATGTCTGATGTCACCCTGTAGGATATTAACACCGACTCGAGATTGTGTTGAAAAATGTTTTCCTTTCCAGTATGCTAATAAGAACAAGATCATATCAGTGGATGTGCATCATGGCAGATTTTTTCTGCGGCCGAGTCTTTTAATGAGCTGTGCTATAATGAGGGCAAGATCTGCAAAGAGTATCTGGGTGCTAGTCAAAGTTTAAAGACCTCGATTTTCCCCCTAACACGCACCCTCTTCTAAGCCATGGCTCTAATTCTTTTAAACAGTAACATTAATTGGCTGTTAAGTAAAACAGGAGAGAACACAATAGATTTATGATATTTTGAGAAGCTATACGAGTTCTCAAGCATTCAGAGAAACAGGCTTGGCTTTTATGAGGTAATTATGATTTAGTGTTTTCTCTCTCCCAGTTGAGTCTGTGGGCTGCCTCTAAAACAGATCTGGGATGAATGTCAAAATCAGGATTTACAGTCAAACCTTTTCAACACAGAATGTGCAGGAGAAGTTTATTGTTTTGTTTTTTTTTCTTTCTCCTGAGCAATATTTCCTTCTGCGTTTCTGTGCTGTTAGGTTTTGTAGGAGCCCCACATCCCCCACCCTTTGAAATGGTGTCTACAAATTACTTCTCCTGATAAGGCTGCTGTATCATCAAAAAGTGATTGTTTTTGCAAGCAATCATGAGAGAGCTTGCCAATTTAAATAATTCCCCCCCCCCTTTTTTTTCCTTCTCACCCCTTTTCTCCTTCTCCCGCTCTAGGAGAACTGCTATCATCTTAGCTTTTTCACCCTTTCAGAAATGAGCACAGGAGTTCCTGTTGTGGCTCAGCGGGTTAAGAACCTGACTATACTAGGATGAGTATGCAGGTTCGATCCCTGGCCTCACCCAGAAGGTTAAGGATCCAGCGTTCCCTTGAGTTGTGGTATAGGTCTCAAATGCAGCTTGGATCCTGCATTGCTGTGGCTGTGGTGTACTCTGGCAGCTGAAGCTCTGATTCAGCCCCTAGCCTGGGAACCTCTACATGCCACAGGTACACCCCTAAAAAGGGAGAAAGAAACAAAGGGAGGAAGGAAGTAGTAGAAACCCACAAAGCTTGATGGACAAGAGATCTTTTTTGGGTCTGTGTATTTTTTTGGGCGGGGGTCTCTCTTTGAAATGAGAACTGTATTCAGTTGCTGGCTTCAAGGACAGCTGACCCTGGGGATCTCCAGGTTCCAGGAGTGTCGAGACTTGTCTCCCCAAGAACAAGAGGAGGTCTGATGCAATTCCTTTTTCTTTGAGAGTCTCCCTTTTTCGTAATTTATAAAAATAAGGCAGGGGTGATTTCTGAGGCCTCTTCCCACTCTCAAGTGTTCACATTACCTACATATGGTCCAAGAGTACTATATTAGGCCAATCTGGTGTCTGCTGTTGAAGGGGACATGCCACCCAAATATGCCACTTTGGCCTGAGAATTATTTTGAGCTGAAGGCATGTGAGTTCCTGAAACCCCTCATCTGCCCCAAAGCAGAGCCTCCCCTAAAGAACTCAATTGTTACATCGTCTCCCTGAGAGCAATTCTCCTCTCTTCTTCTCGCAGGCTTCTGATCAGCACCACACCCAGACAGGCATTGTCATAAAACTATCAAATCTCCCATCTATCCTCTTTCTCCCCTCTCCTTCCCCTAAAAAAATAGTATATAAGCCCCAAATTCTAACCATCTTCTTTGAGTCAATTGTGTGTGTGTGTGTGTGTGTGTGTGTGTGTGTGTGTGTGTGTGTGTGTGAAAGGTATGTGTGTGCATCAAAATCTGTGTTTTCTCTTGCTAACCTGTCTTTTGTCAATTTAATTTGCAGGCCCCTGGTCACAGAACTTAGAGGGTAGAGAAAAGATTTCTTTCTCCCTCCCTGACAGCTGTGTGTGTGTGTGTGTGTCTGTGTGTGTGTGTGTGAGGGATACAGGGATGGAAGTGGAAAGGATGATGGTAAGAGTCGTATTTTTCTTTAAACAAAAATTTTTATGAGGAAGCTTTGTGAGAGAAGGCCCATCACCTTGATGCAGGAGATAGATGGGCTCAGGATAGATATTTACAACTAGCCTCTTATTTACACTTCCTGAGGCAGGAGATAGGCGGACTCCGGGACAAACATTTATAACCAGCCCCCTATCTATACTCCAAGATAGAAGTAACAACAGGCACAAGGCAAAAAACTGGTACTTGTCTTCTGTGGACTTATAAATAATAGTAATGACAGGATCCGAGAGGGTCTGGGCCTTCCTTGGCAAAAGACCAAAAGGTCATGTCCTCTCTGTCCTCAGGTCAGGGAGATCCCCACTATGCATTTACATAGAGACTCCTTTGGGTCAGGAAAAGAGGGGGTGCCAGGTCATAATAAGTCTAGATAACCTCCCACTCTGCTTTGCTTTGGAATCCATCTTGACCAAAAGATGTGTACGCAGATCAAGGAGGGCCGTGGGTCTGGTCAGGTGTGAAAGCTAAAACAAGATAATCAGCCAAAGGAAGACAAAGACCTGGAAGAACTGCCCCATGTAAGTGATTTAAGTCACCTCTCTGATGTGTTCCTCATTCAGGGGGACGCCCACACCCTTGCGCCTTTGGGTGTGTATTATTGCTTTGCTCTGCCTTAGATAAACAGACTACTCTACTCTGTGTGCTCGCCCACATGTTGCATTGCATTTCTAACAATAAACTTTTTTACCAGTTTTTACAGTCTTTGCCTCTTTGAAACATTCCTGCTTTCAACAGGGGGCAAGAATCAGGGCAGTTTTGCTTTTAGCCTCTAGCTAGTCTACTGGCTAAGATTCTTGGTTTTCACTCATGCTGCCCAGGTTAAATTCCTGAGCAGAGAATTAAGATCTCGCTTCAAGCCATCACCCTCTGAGATCAACCTTATCTCTATCGGAAGCCTCTCTACACCTTGTCAGTACTGACCTCCCTTCCCCAGGTAAGGGCAGAAGTACGACACACACTGGTTTGGGGCGGATGGAGTATGGAGGGGAGAGAAGTAACAGATCCCAGTTCAAGGTAAGCAGCTTTTCAATACGGGCCCAGTTATTAAATGGTAAAGTCGTTTTGGTTTGGGGAGGAGGGTTGTTCTTTTTTTGTTTCATCTTGCTTTCTTTCTTACTGGACAATTCTTTGTGGTTGTACCTGGCAAGCTGAGAGGAGGAAGTTGTACTTCTGATCTAGTCCCTGATGTCTTCATAAAGAGACCATTCAGGGACTTAAACCAGAGTCTAGAAATAGCCTCTGAACATTTGATTAGATAATACATTATATACAATATATTATTATACATAGCACTGACTGTGGAATGCACCCACGATGTCATCATATAGTGTATACAGCTTTATAATATGACATCGTTTATTGCAGGTACGATTTATTAAATATCAACTATGTGCCAGGCATGCCATTAAGACTTTTCCTTAGGTTTTCTCATTAGATAATCTACTTTAGGTGATGTAGTTTATATAAATGGTAATTCAAAATAACATTTGTGGGAGACGGGATTAAGATGGCGGAATAGAAGGACTGGAGCTCATCTTCTTTCATAAAAACAACAGAATTACAACCAATGTTGAACAACCTTCAACCAGATGGACCAGAAACTTTCTAAAAGATATCCTACTCCAGTAGACAAAGAGGCCACATCAAGACGGTAGGAGGTGCGATTACACGATATAAGTAACCCCATACCCATCAGCTGGGAAGCCCACAGACTGGAAAGTAACTGTATCACATCACAGAGACTTACCTACAGGAGGGAGAATTCTGAGCCCCACGTCAAATCCCCATGCCCAGGATCTGGCATTGGGAGAAAGAGCCCCCAGAGCATCTGGCATTGAAGGCCAGTGGGGCCTGTGCTCAGGAGCTCCACAGGCCTGGGGGAAACAGAGACCCCGTTCTTGAAAGGTACACAAGGGCTTTCAGGTGCACTGGGTGCCAGAGCAGGGCGGTATCTCTGTGGGAGTCTGGGTTAGACCTGACTACAGTTCTTAGAGGATTTCCTGGGACAAGAGGGGGTGACTGTGGCTCGTTGTAGGGGAAGGACATTGGAGGGAGGGGTCTCCGGAGTATTCATCGGCAAGTGTTCCTCTAGAGGTGGCCATTTTGGAAGAATTTGGCCCCACCCATCAGTGCTGAGAAGCCCCAGGCCAAACAATAACCCAGGTGGAATAATAGCCACACCCATCAGTAAACAGGCTGCCTAAAGCTCTCCCAGGCACACAACCACCTCTAATTTCACTTAGAGACAAAGCCCCCACCCACCAGAGGGATAGGAATCAGCCCCACCTACCAGTGGCCAGGCATTGGTCCCTCCCAACAGGAAGCCTACAGCAAGCCCCCATACCAATTTCAGCCACAAGGGGGGCAGACATCAGAAGTAAGAGAGGCTATAACTCTACTGTCTGCAAAAAGGAGACCAATATTGTCTGCAAAAAGGAGATCAAAAATGAAAAGGCAGAGAACTATAACTCAGATAAGAGAACAAGAAAAAAAACAGGAAAACAACAGCCAAGTGATTTGGAGATTACCAGCCTCCAGGAAAAAGACTCCAGACGGATGATGCTGAGGATGATGCAAGACACCGGAAATAAACTGGAGGCAAAGATTGATAATTTACAGAAAATACTGAGCAAAGAAATACAAGATTTAAAACTTAAGCAAGCAGAGATGCAAAATACAATAACTGAAATAAAAAATTCATTAGAAGCAACCAACAGCAGAATACAGGGGGCAGAAGAATGAATAAGCGAGGTAGAGGACAGACTAGCGGAAACCACTGATGCAGAACAGAAAAGAGAAAAAAGATTGAAAAGAAATGAAGACAGTCTAAGAGAACTCTGGGACAATGTTAAACGTACCAGCATCCATATTATAGGGGTGCCAGAAGGAGAAGAGAGAGAGAAAGGAGAAGAAAAAATATTCGAAGAGATAATAGCTGAAAACTTCCCTAACATGGAAAAGGAATCACTCAAATCTGGGAAGCACAAGTACCATATAAAATAAACCCAGGCATGAAAAGGTGTTCAACATCACTCCTCATTAGAGAAATGCAAATCAAAACCACTATGAGGTACCACCTTACACTGGCCAGAATGGCCATCATCAAAAAGTCTACAAACAATAAGTGCTGGAGAGGGTGTGGAGAAAAAGGATCCCTATTACACTGTTGGTGGGGATGCAAATTGGTACAACCACTGTGGAAAACAGTATGGAGATTGCTCAGAAAACTCAAAGTAGAATTACCATTTGATCCAGCAATCCCACTCCTGGGCATCTATCCAGAGGAAACCATGACTCGAAAAGACACATGCATTCCAGTGTTCATTGCAGCACTCTATGCAATAGCCAGGTCATGGAAACAACCTAAATGCCCATCGACAGAGGAGTGGATAGGGAAGATATGGTACATACACACAATGGAATATTACTCAGCCATTAAAAGGAATGAATTACCAACATTTATAGCAACATGGATGGACCTAGAAATTATCATGCGAAGTAAAACCCGTCAGACAATTAGACAGCAACACCCAATGCTACCGCTTACATGTGGAAACTAAAAAGACACAATGAACCTCTTTGCAGAACAGAGAATGACTCACAGACTTTGGAAAACACTGATTTTTCAAATAAGACAATCTGGGGGAGGGGATGCACTGTGGGTTTGGGATACAAAATCTATAAAAGTGATGATTTATGTACACCTATAATTGAAATAAAATCCATTATGATTAAATAAATAAATAAATAAATAAATAAAAGTAAACCCCAGGGAGGAACACCCTGAGACACATATTAATCAAAATGACCAAAATTAAAGAAAAAGAGAAAATACTGAAAGCAGCTAGGGAAAAGAAACAAATAACATACAAGGGAACCCCAGTAAGTTTATCTGCAGATTTTTCAGCGGAAACTCTACAGGCCAGAAGGGAGTGACAAGACATACTTAACGTCATGAAAGGAAAAAACCTCCAACCAAGATTACTTTACCCAGCAAGGCTCTCATTCAGATTTGAAGGAGAAATCAAAAGCTTTACATATAAGCAAAAGCTAAGAGAATTCAGCAACACCAAACAAGCTTTACAACAAATACTAGAGGAACTTCTCTAGACAGAAAAGAAAAGGCCACAACTAGAAACAAAAATACCACAAATGAGAAGGCTCACCAGTAAAGGCATATATACAGTAAAGGTAGGAAATCATCCATGCACAAATATGCTACCAAAATCAGAAATCGTGAGAAGAGGAGGGTACAAATGCAGGACACTGGAGATGCCCTTGCAATTAAGAGACCAACAGCTTAAAACAATCTCTCTCCCTCTCCCTCTCTCTCTCTCTCTCCCCCCACTCCCCTCCCTCTCCCTCTTCCTCTCTCTCTCTCTCTATATATATACACACACTCCTCTATCAAAACTTCAGGGTAACTGCAAACCAAAAATCTATAATTGATACACACACAAATAAGAAAAATCAACTCAAATACAACACTAAAGATAAAGACAAGAGAACAAGAGAAGAAAGGAAGAAAAAAGAGCAACAAAAACAAATCCAAAACAGTTACTAAAATGGCAATAAGAACATACATATATCAATAATTACCTTAAGAGTAAATGGACTTAATGCCCCAACCAAAAGACATAGACTGGCTGAATGGATACAAAAAACAAGATCCATACATACGCTGTTTTCAGGAGACTCACTTCACTTCTAGGGACACATACAAATTGAAAGCGAGAGGATGGAAGAAAACGTTCCATGTAAACATGAATCAGAAGAAAGCTGGAGTAGCAATACTCATATAATAGACCTTAAAATAGACCTTAAATGAAGAATACTATAAGAGACAAAGAAGGACATTACATAATGATCAAAGGATCAATCCAAGAAGAAGATCGAACAATTGTAAATATATATGCACCCAATATAGGATCTCCTCAATATATAAGGCAACTGCTAACAACCTTAAAAGGAGAAATGGACAACACAATTAAACAGTAATAGCAAGGGATTTTAACACCCCACTTACAGCAATGGACAAATTATTGAGACAGAAAATCAACAAGGAAACACAGGCCCTAAATGAAGCATTAGAACAGATGGACTAGGAGTTCCCATCATGGCTCAGTGGTTAACGAATCTGACTAGGAACCACGAGGTTGCAGGTTTGATCCCTGGCCTTGCTCATTGGGTTAAGGATCCTGCTTTGCTGTGAGCTGTGGTGTAGGTTGCAGATGCAGCTCGGATCCCATGTGGCTGTGGCTGTGGCGAAGGCCGGCAGCTACAGCTCCTGTTAGACCCAAGGAACCTCCATATGCCACAGGTGCGGCCCTAAATAAGGCAAAAAGACAAAAAAAAAAAGAACAGATGGACTTAATAGATATTTATATAGCACATTCCATCCAAAAGCGGCAGAATACACATTCTTCTCAAGTGCACACAGAACATTCTCTAGGACTGATCACATTCTGTGCCACAAATCAAACCTCGGTAACTTTTAAGAAAGCTGAAATCATATCAAGCATCTTTTCCAACCACAACACCAGACATCAACAACAAGAAAAAAACTGCAAAACGTGGAGACTAAACAACATGCAAGTAAACAACCAATGGATTACTGAATAAATCAAAGAGGAAATTAAAAAATACCTAGAAGCAAATGACAACAAAGATACAACACTCCAAAAGCTATGGGATGCAGCAACAGTTCTAAGAGGGAATTTGATAGCAATACAAGCCTACCTCAGGAAACAAGAAAAAGCTCAAATAAACAGCCTAACTTTACATCTAAAGCAACTAGAGAGAGAAGGACAAGACCTAAAGTTAGCAGAAAGAAAGAAATCATAAAGATCAGAGCAAAAATCAATGAAATAGAAATGAAGAAAACCATACAAAAGATCAATGAAACTAAAATCTGGTTCTTTGAAAAGATCAACAGAATTGATAAACCCTTAGCCCGATTCATTAAGAAAAAAAGAGAACTCAAATCAACAAAATTAGAAATGAAAAAGGAGAAGTTACAACAGACATCACAGAAATACAAAGGGTCATAAGAGACTACTACACACAACTACATGCCTATAAAATGGACAACCTAGAAGAAATGGACAAATTCTTAGAAAAGTACAGTCTTCCAAGACTAAACCAAGACAAAACAGAAAAAATGAATGGACCAATCACAAGTACTGAAATTGAAACTGTGATAAAAAAAAAAAAAAAACTTCCAACAAACAAAAGTCCAGGACCAGATGGCTTCACAGGTGAGTTCTATCAAACATTTCGAGAATAGCTAACACCTGTCCTTCTGAACTATTCCAAAAAAATTGCAGAGGAAGGGACACTCCCAAACTCATTCTAATGAGTTACATTAAAAAGACTGTACATCATGATCAAGTGGGATTTATCCAGGGATGCAGAGATTCTTCAATATCTGCAAATCAATGAGTATGATACACATTAACAAACTGAAGAATAAAAACCATATAACCCTCTCAAAAGATGCAAAAAAGCCTTTGACAAAATCCAACACCCATTTTTGATAAAATAATATAAAAAAAAACCTTCAGAAAGTAGGCATAGAGGGAACCTATCTCAAACATAATAAAGTCCATATATGACAAACCCAGAGTTAACATCATTCTCAATGGTGAAAAGCTGAAAACATAAAAGACCCAGAATTGCCAAAGCCATCCTGAGAAAGAAAAATGCAGCTGGAGGAATCAGGCTACCTGACTTCAGACTATACTACAAAGTTATAGTTATTAAAACCATATGGTACTGGCACAAAGATAGATCAGTGGAACAGGATAGAAAGCCCAGAATTAAACCCACGCACCTACAGTCAACTAATCTATGACAAAGGAAGTGAGAATATACAGTAGAGAAAAGACAGTCCCTTCAATATGTGGTACTAGGAAAACTGGACAGCCACATGTGAAAGAATGAAATTAGAATGCTTCGTAACACCATACACAAAAATAAACTCAAAATGGATTAAAGACCTAATTATAAGACTAGATACTATAAAACTCTTAGAGGAAAACATAGGCCAAACACTCTCCAACATAAACCACAGCAGTATCTTCTCAGATCCACCTTCTAGAGTAAACACAAAAATAAACAAACAGGACCTAATTAAACTTAAAAGTTTCTGCACAGCAAAGGAAACCCTAAACAAAATAAAAATACAGCCCACAGAATGGGAGAAAATATTTGCAAATGAAGCAACTGACAAGGGATTAATCTCCCAAATTGATAAACACCTTCTGTGGCTCAATACCAAAAAAACAAACAACCCCATCAAAAAATGGACAGAAGATCTAAACAGATAATTCTCCAAAGAAGACATACAGATGGCCAAAAAACACATGAAAACATATTCAACATCACTAATTATTAGAGAAATGCAAATCAAAACCACTATGAGGTACCACCTTACACTGGCCAGAATGGCCATCATCAAAAAGTCTACAAACAATAAATGCTGGAGAGGGTGTGGAGAAAAGGGAATCCTATAACACTGTTGGTGGGAATGTAAATTGGTACAACCACTGTGGAAAACAGTATGGAGATTCCTCAGAAAACTAAAAATAGAATTACCATTTGATCTAGCAATCCCACTCCTGGGCATCCATCCAAAGAAAACCATGACTCGAAAAGATACATGTACTCCAATGTTCACTGCAGCACTCTATACAGTAGCCAAGACATGGAAACAACCTAAATGTCCATCGACAGAGGAGTGAATAAAGAAGATGTGGTACATATATATACAATGGAATATTACTCAGTCATTAAAAGCAAAGATAATGGCATTTGCAGCAACATGGATGGACCTAGAAATTGTCATTCTAAGTGAAGGCAGACACTGAGACACCAACATCATATGCTATCATTTACATGTGGAATCTAAAAAAAGGACACAATGAACTTCTCTGCAGAACAGATATTGACTCACAGACTTTGAAAAACTTATGGTTTCCAAATGAGACACGGTGGGTGGAGGGATGCACTGAGGGTTTGGAATGGAAATGCTATAAAATTGGGTTTTGATGATCATTGTACAACTATAAATGTAAAAAAATTCATTGAGTAATAAAAATAAAATAACATTTGATGTTAGTAATTTCTTCCAAGCATTTTTCCTATCTTGAGGGTAAAGAAATGGTAAAGAAATGAAGACACATGGAAAAGGATCCAGCAGTAAGGATGTTCTTGCAAATAGATAAGCGTAATAAAACAGGATTATCAGAGTGCCTAACCTTACCTCACCAGCACCCCTAGCCCCCATCACTCTAGCCACTCCTCATACACAGTCATCCTTAAAGGTCTAGTAAGAATAATTCAGGGGTCCCATTATATTCTAAAATCTTCCCAGCTGGGATAATTGGCTTTGGACCCTCCCTTATCCCCATGACTCTCTCTCTCGCACATGCCAATATCTCTAACACATAGATAATTTATGAAAAGAGAGTAGACACTTTTTAATAATTAAGAGACAGATAATATGAGCTTTTAGAATAAGCTGTAAGAGCTTGGAAAAGGAAGGGAGACATTAAGATGGTTAGTCATCCACATATTTATTTGGAATGACTCAAAAAGGTTCTTCACCTTGTACCCCACTATCCACAACCGGAGGCCCCCCAGAGTTTGCTCTGTCTGTTAAGCCAGGGTCTCTTCCAGCAGACGTTTGGAAGCTGCAGTCATTCCGAGGCAGAGCCAGATGCCTGCCCCAGTCTCCATCACCCAGCATCACCCACTCTTGTGCTCTCCAAATTACAGTGCAAACAATAACACAGGTAAAATTAGCCAAGACACTAATTATGCAGCACAAATGTGTAAAGGATATAGAATGATAAATGGCAAACGCAGAACATGTTGTGTCATATCATGTAATCTCTCTGGCTGCCGAGCCCAGGAACAAAGGGAGAATTGTGCCCTGTTTGTCTAACATGCTCCATATCACAAATTGGAAATCCTTCCTAATTAAGATATTGTTAAATGTCCTTTGTTAGCAGATTTTAACAATGTTAATTAGGAGGTTAGAGTGATCATTGTTCATCTAGCAAACAATTAGGGTGATTTGCACTGTAGCTTTTGAGAAACTTCTGAGCAAAACAGAGGGGTTTCCTTTCTGCAAGGAGGGAGCCGTGGGGAGAAGGAGGAGACAGACGGGATGGGGGAGAAAGGGCAACGCCTCTTCTAGCATTTTTGGGCTACAGGCCAAGCCAAAGTGTAGGGAAACCGTTAGCTGTGGGCCTAGCAGCTGTTAGAAAGCTGTGTCAGCCTTGACCTTGTGGAATAACAACATCTGCAGATGTAAAGTCTATCCCTGAGATGGTTTTTGGCTTAATAATTCAGGAACACGTGGTCAGGGAAAAGAGTCTTGAGGTCTCTTAATCGTCTGGTCAACTAAGGGTGCTGATGGAGTTCAGGACACATGATCTCAAAATACAACACCTTGTCATCTTGAATATTTTAAGCTAAAGGAGTTTGCAAAAACTGCAGATGCAGGAAGGTCACTCTGATCTTTCCTCTAATTTTCCCCCCTGAAATAGGTCATAAAGCGCTCCTGGAAGAGTTACCCTCCCTGGACCAGGAGGAGAACAGCATCTTTATCTCCAAAGGCAAAGGGATGCCAAGAAGAATCCAAACACATAGGCCTTACGAAGTTTCCCCCAGTTTTCTATCCTGATTTCATACCCCTTTGTCCTGTGATATTCCTCCATAACTGCGCTCTTCATCAAACCTGACATAGAAATACCTTTCTTCAGGTCTTCATCTCCTCATGAAGCTCCTGTGTCTATAAAACTTAAGTAAATTTATATGCATGTCTCCTGTTAACCTGTCTTTGTCGGTTTAATGTTCAGACCCAACTGGGGACCCTAAGAGGCTCAAGGAAAAACTTACTCATCCTCCGCAGTGGCTTTTTAAGGAAACAAAAGCAATGCTGCACCAGCCATATTTCAGACTTTCCTCAAGTCATAATTGACTATTTTAGCATCTGCCACCTTTGCACCCCCGATAACACACATGAGATAAAACACTTGGCAGGGTTGGTTTTTCTTTTCCTTTGAAAGGTAGCAGAATATGCCACCCCAAATATGACTGTAGGATTTCAGGACATGCCACTCCCAAATATGCTACTTTGGCACACTGACTATTTTGAGTTGTTGGCACCTGAAAAACAAATGCAGAGAGAGGCTTTCTCTGAACTCCCCTAATCTGCCTAAAGACAGACCATCGAAAAGGAACTCCATTGTTTTAAGTCCCCGCCCTCCCCCCAGGAGTTTGATCAAACAGGAAAGACTGACTCTTATCACAGGAGGGAAGACTAGAAGTTGACACCACACTCCACCTGTCACAGTCGTACCTCCCATCTGTTTTTCTAGATGCCCATTCATCTATCCTAAAAATCCTTTACTCTCCCCTAAGAGGTCTGCCTCTCCCCTCCCCTTTCCCTATTAAGCCTGAATTCTAAGCTACCTCTTTGAGTTACTCATTTTCCCCGGTATCTCCCATGTATACATGAGGTCCGTGTTAATAAACTTGTTTTTCTGTTATTAATCTATCTTTCATCACAGAGATCTCAGCTAAGAGCTCAGAAGGGCCGAGGGAAAATCTTTTTTCTCCCCTCTACTTTCCTTCCTTTCCTCCTTGCCCAACCCCCAGCTTGATACTGGAGGTGACAGGATTAAAAAGAAGGAAGGAAGAGGGAGGGAGAGAGGGAGGAGGGAAGGAAGAGGAAAGAAAGAAGGAAGGAAGGAAAGGAGGAAGGAAAGGAAGGAAGGGGAAAGAGGGAGGGAGGAAGGAAGGCAAGCCTGTGTGTTTGGCTACTCACAAGAGCAAAGCACATCTGGAGAGGAGGCAAGAACTAGCTATTTGAAAACCACCAGTGCACCGGGTTTCTTTGAGAATCTCGTTCTCTCTTGGCAAAGAAGGAGGCAGACATCCCAGAGAGAGGAAGTTTTGATTGGAAACTGAACATAAAGACTCTGAGTTCTATTTTTGGCTTCATCAATGATTTCTAGATACAAACTCAGGATGAGTCACTGAACTAAAAGTCACACCTGCTTGGAGATGGTACCAGATATCTCAGTGTAGTGACTTTCTAAGGACGCACACCCAACTCTAGCCAAAAAAACATCTTCCAGATGTCCAGCAGCTACACAGTGCCAGGCACTGCGCTAGATACTTTACATAAATTTAATCACAGCTAGCACTTAGCTCCAATCACAAATGGCCCCGAGGCCCATTTAAGTGGCTCTCGAGTCTCTTTTATCCTTGGGGGACCCCATCTGCTGGCGGGATAAAAAGCCCTTTTATGTCCTACAACCTCATAGACCACCCACCCCAGCAGTTTGTGCTTTGTCACAAAATCCCTCCATCTAATTAACAGGACACAATTTTGATGAAATACTGGTGAAATAAATTATTCATACATGTCAGAAATCAAATATAGATCGGATCATCTTGTATATCGTTCCATGTCTGTAATTTGCTTTAAAGCGCTTCAGCATAGATAATGGAATATTACTATGTGTTAGTTTCATTCACAACCTAAGTGCAGGAGTTGCTCTAACAGGAATTTACCTTTTAGGAGTGGGCAGCCAGAGTTCTCATTGGGAAGTCCAGCTACTGCAAATGCACTTTTGTTACCTTGATCAGTTTTTGAAAGAATATGGCCAAGGTCAGAATGGGTCTTCACTGGTGGATTTGTGGCTTGCTAATTAGTATACGGCTGTTATAAATGGGCTTCCGTTGGTGAAGTTCAATCTGAGAGTCACAGAACCAGGGACACGTAGAGATGAACTCGCTGTTTGTTTCTTTGCGCTGTGCTCTGCACACAAATACAGATTCATGCATGCCTTCGTTCTTCCGGCCTGCCATGTCTGTTCTCCGCTAGCACTTTAATGCCTGGCACTCAACATACAGCCCTCGAATGCAGGCACTCTGTACACATCTCTTGAATGAATGATGAAAACTGCTGTCACCATTGGGGATATTTCATCTAGGGTGGAAGACACATCCACCTTTTTCAAGACCTGACCCAACAGAAAACCCTGGCAGGTGCATATTTTAGGCTTCAAATTTCCAGATAGGGCTTTCGTAAGTTGCTATGTGTTGAGGCATGAACCCTTCGAAAACATCAGTAAACCATTTCCTTCCACTTAGAGTTCTTGGTCCCCTTATAGCTGGTCAACTTTTCCAGCCGTCTATCTTTCTCCAGGGGCAGCAAGGAGAGGATAAACTCATCCAGATGTAGGCACTAGGTGCATTGGAGGCGTGGAGAGAATATTCAGGCTATGAAATTCTGATGGCTCATTACCATGACAAAGGTTGTAACAACTTGGACAGGAAGCAGAACAAAAGGCATCTGAGTTCTGTTTGCAATTCTAAGATTGTATTTGTAATCTCTCTTTGCAGGAGAAAGAGACTGCCAGTAAAAGACTGAAACACAACAGGAAGACAGGGCTCACAGCGCTGAGACCAGAGGGGTCGGTGCCGGCGCTCACACACACCCACGCTCTGTGTGTGGGCCTTCCTTGTGTCCGTACGCATTGGGCAAGAGTAAACTATTGTCATGGGTAAGAGTTTAACATCACTGACCTGTAAGATGGCTTTAAAAAATATATGCAACATGGCTGGAATGCCGATTTGAGGTGGAGAGGCATTTGGGGAGAATGAATAGGCTGGATGAATAGGCTTGGAGCTGAGCGAGCCTCTTTAATTTGTTGGCTGCGGAGGCTGGGAGGCAGCTAACGGTGTAACCTGATAAGTAAGGCACCGTGAACGTGATTAATAATGCAGAGGGGGAAGGCTCGAGAGTTACTGTGCGGGGAGGGTTTTGGTGTCAGGGAGGCAGTAATTGTTCCAAAAGTCACTGACAATTTTGGTTAACAAGTGACACAAATGGAAGGGGTCACTCTGCTGTTCATCAGAGCCTTCCCTCAGCCAGCAGCAGCTAACCTCCGCAAATTCTGATTCATTACCGTTAGCTCCCCTTTTGTTACCTATCTAGCCGGTGACGAAAGCTGGGAAGTGTGTGGTGGCCGGGACCATTCAAAAAAGGCTCATTGTCCCCAGAGCTCCAGGAGCAAAGCCACTGCTTTTGTTCAGCTGGAAAAGAATGAAACCCACATTCAACTGTATTGTCCCACGGCAAACCTGGCTTTTAATTGGCACGTTGGCATAAGGATTTTAAAAGGTGTGTGATGACAGCTTAGAGCTAAGGCATCACGGGGGCAGAAGGGACTCCAGGTTAATCCTGCTTTGAAACGTGTGTATGCTGTGACTGTCCCCGACTCCCAGGAAACGGGTGTGCTGCTGTCCGCGGAGGGCAGACAGGGCTGTTCTTAGATCACAGGACCACAGTCCAGATGCTGCACTAACCGGATATTCCGACGCATGGTTCTCTTCTTTCCCCTCCACCCCTCTGGCCCCCTGATGGACATTAACAAAGTTGGCGCCCAACCACACTTCTCATTCTGCTTCCGTCCTGTTAGGTACACATGAATAAAAATGTCAGCTAGTCAATCCCAGTTATGCTCACAAAGTGAACACTTAAGGAGAGACAATTAACATTGAGCAATTTAATGCAGCAAGCACTTTATTGAGCCTCTGATTATAATTGATCAAAAGTGCTGAGTCACTAACAAAATCACTTTTGTGACTTTCGCAGCAAAGTCAAGGTGACTCTTGCAGTGAGCCATGTGGGTGTGTGTTTACATGGGCAAGCGGAGGATGGAAGTCCAATGTTGAGGATACCTGGCTGTGAGAGAGCTGCATTCATGTCAACTCAGAGGAGTGCCAGCCAGCTGTCCTGGACTGGCATTGACTGACTGTGGAGTTTCTCTGATCCAAACTGACAAGGTGCTATAATACTGATGATCCTGAGGGGTCTACCTCTGAAAATGTACAGAACCCATGGATTCCAGAGCTGAGGTATCTGGTTATTCTATCTCTGTTACCTTACTTCTCCTAGTCCTCAAATATGAAGCAACATTGACTGTTTATATACATGTAAGGGAGGAAAAAATCTTTTTCTCCTTCACTCAGATTCTCCAGCTGGAGATTTGAAAATTAGACTAACGAGAGAAAGACTAGTCAGAGAAAAACATACAATTGTATTCAATGTAAGTTTTACATGACCCAGGAACCTTCAGAGGGAGAATAAATGGTTAAACCAGAAGGTTTTATACTAGGTTTGAGGAAAAGTGGATAGTGATGGAAAAACATAATTGGAAAAAAAAGAGTGTGAGATACAGGTAGTAAGTTGGGGGAAATTTAACAAGGCCATTTCATTTGGATTCCTCTCGGATCCCTCCATCTCTGGAGATCAGGATGCTCTTTTCCTCCAGGTATAGAGAGAGCACCTGCTTCATGAGGATCTTATGACCTGCATCAGGGGTAAAGGAAGAGGGCACAGAATCCACAGAAGCCAGCATTTGATGTTTTTATGACCTTCAGCTTAAAATGCTCAACATGCGATGTTGCCATATTTGGGGTAGTGTGTTCTCAACTCCATCAACATACATTCTTTAAGAGATCATCTGCTTCTTAAATCTCTTTATCCTTAGGTAACGTATTATCCATTTTAAAGTAGGCCAGTGCATCAATGAAGAGAAATATTCTTAATTTTTTAAAAAAGTCCATAAAGAGAATTTTCTTCCAAGCCAAAGGGGTAGGATTAAGTTGTTTTTAAATTACTCTTATTACTCCAGGATTAATAATTGTTCTTCCAAGCTTAATTTTGGAAATAGAGAACCCAGAGGTGTTTAGTAAACATATGGGACCAATATAAGCTGATAAACATGTGCTATTAAAACAGTCCTTATATCAATTGGTGTATTTTCCTGAAAAGCAGCTTATCAGTAGGCATCAAAGACCTTTTAACTATGTATAAACCCACTGATGTCGTAAGTCCCTTCCTAGGAATTTCTCTAAGGGAAATGTTTGGATAAATGGAGAAAGATGTATGACTGAAGACATTCAGCAGAGACTTGTTTACAATGGGGACACATTAGGAAACTCTTTTAAGGTCCATTAATAGAGGATCGGTTGGCTAAACAATGGTATATTCATGCAGTAACTATGTTATAATAAATAATGCTGTTGTAGAGAAATACATATATTTGTGTATTTTGGGTGCGAATGTAAATCAGTGCAGTACTGTGAAAAACATTAAGCAGGTTGATCAAAAAGTAAAAACGATTTACTGTATCATTCAGCACTTCTACTGCTGGGTATGTATCCAGAGAAAATGAGGGAGTTCCCATTTTACTCAGTGGAAACAAATCCAACTAGTATCCATGAGGATGCGGGTTTGATCCCTGGCCTTGCTCAGTGGGTCGGGATCCAGCATTGCCGTAAGCTGTGGTGTGGGTTGCAGACATGGCTTGGATCCTGCGTTGCCATGGCTGTGGCCGGCAGGGCAGCTGTAGCTCCGATTTGACCCCTAGCCTAGGAACTTCCATATGCCGCAGGTGCTGCCCTAAAAAAAAAGCAAAAGAAAAAAAAAAGGAAATGAACTCAGGACCTGGTAGAAGTATCTGCATTCCCATGTTCACTGCAGGGTGTTCACAATGGCAAAACATGGGGACAGCCCAAAAGTCCACTGACAGATGAATGGATGAGGAAAATTCAGTAAGTACGCACAATGAAATATTATTCAGCCATGAAAAAGAATGAAATCTTGCTATTTGTGGATGGACCCTGAAGGCAATATGCTAAGTGAAATAAGTCAGAGAAAGATAAATACTGTATGACCCCCCCCCCAGCATGTGAAATCTAAGAAAATCCAGACTCATTAGAAACAGAGTAGACTGATGGTGGCCAAGGGCTGGGAGGTAGGGGAAATGAGAAGATACTGGTCAAAGGGTATGCGTTTTCAGTTGTGAGATAAATAAGGCTGTACTGTATATCAGGGCGGCTATAGTTAACAATACTTTGCCATATACTTGAAAATTACTAAGAGAGTAGATCTTAAATGTTTAGGCAACAACAAATCAGTAATTATAGGAGATAAAAGGATGTGTTAACTAACCTTATTGCAGTAAACACTTTGCAATATATATGTGTGTGTGTGTGTTAAATTATCACACTGTACACTTTAAACTTACACAATGTTATGTGTCAATTAGATCTCAAAAGAGCTGGGGGCAGAGAAGGTAATAATTACTTCATGACTGCAGGATTATACATGAAAATTATTCCGCTCTTATGGATATAACCTAAGTTTTCTACAGTAATCATCTACACCTTAATCAGTTAAAAAAAAACAGAAACACAATGTCCAGACCTTCCTTTCTTGATTTCAATATAATGTGATGCCATCTACTGCCACCCTATTAAAGAAAGGAACTGGTAAATATTACAACTGGAGTTCACCAGAGGAATGGTTAATTTTATGTGTCAACATGGCTATTACAAAGCCCAGTTGTTTGGTAAAATGCCAGTCTAAGTTGCTAATGAATTATTTTTTAGAAGTGATTAATATTTAAATCAGTAGACTGCGTAAAGCAGATTTCCTCTATGATATGAATGGGACTTATCTAATCAGCTGAAGGCCTTAAGAGAAAAAACTGAGGTTTCCCCCTTAAAGGAACAAATTCTGCCTCCAGGCTCCCTTGGAACCAAGACTGCAACTTCCACACTTGCGGAATTTCCAGCCTGCCAGCACGACCCAATTCCTCGAGATAAATCTGTGTGCAGACATGCTCACACAGGCTCACGTGCTCATCATACCCACCCTCTTGGTTCTATTTGACTAACACACCAAGGTAATGCGAAGTCATTTGCATAAGGAATTCTGATGCCCTAGGGACAGCACCTTGGTGAGTTCTGGCAGGAGTGGCCTTGGTTGGCGGAACAGCAGTAGAGCCTGCTCCACACACAGGCTCTCCGTCCATCTGAGGCAAGACCAGCAGCCCGGTTCTACTTGAGGTCTGAGGATTACACAAAGTTAACGGGGCCAAAGAAGAGCTGAACCTGACTGGCTAGTGCCAGCTGGCGTTCAACAGAAAAGACCTGGGTGCCAGCAAGGCCCGGCATTGTGGACCAAGGGGCATCCTTGGTGGGCCTTCTCTGCATGGTGCCACGCAGCAGCCTTTGGGGAAGGACACAGAAGCTTTTCAAGTTAGCTTTAGCTCCACCTCCATTAAAGAAGCCAGCAGTGAGACCCAGAAGCGCGGTCAGCCTGGCAAGCAGTCAGCAACTGATCTAATCGGAAGCCTTGTGGGGAGGCAGGGCTGCTGTTTAATTCTCCATTCGTTTCTCCAGCATCTAGCCCCACGCCCAGCACCTGCTGCGCCCCGAGTTAACTACTGTCGAGTAAGTGGATGAAAGAATGAATGGGAGCTCTTCAGATTTCAGGGAAGTCAGCACAAGTTCAGAAATGAAAATCCAGCTTCAGAGGCTGTCAGGTAATGTCGTGCCCGCATACAGCTGCTTTAATTAGCACTTGCCATTTCCTTCTCAGCCTCCAGCAGCCGGCTGCTCTGGCCACACTGTCTTCACCTCATCACTGAATCACATGTATTACCTCGGATGGTCCCCGGAATCGACCCATCCAGGTTATTCTCTGTATAAACCACAAGCAGACCAACCAAGGAAAAAGCTGTGAAAAAGCAGTGTTTTCTATGATTCAGTATCATCTTGTTAAGAAGCCAGGCAGAGGAACACCATAAAAGTTGGGGAGAAAATTGAAGCAGATGCGATGAATACTCTTTTTGTGCGTGTTCTTAAGTAAGGTAATTTAAGAGATGGCAATTGGCAAAGAGGAAATATACATTTATAATGGATTCTCCAATAAGCAAAAGCGAACATAAGACAAACGCTGGTGTGTGTGTGTGTGTGTGTGTGTGTGTGAGTGTGAGTTTGTGTGTGTGTGTGTGTGTTCGTGTTCCTCTGCTTTCCTGCCTGGTGTCTTCTCAATCTACTCTTTGTAAAAAGCCCTTGGGACACATTCTCTTTAACAAAACAGCCAAATCTGACATGGCCACTTTTTTTTCTATTTTTTTCTTTAGAAAGGCAGTTTCCTTTATGCGTCTTTCTAGCTATGATCCCACATTTCTCTTGGCCTTTGACCTTGCCTTCATTCCTCTTTTTACACTCTATTTCTTCAATTTCTTTTCCTCCCACTCAAGTGTTAAAGATCTTGAGACTCTTATTAACCATGTCCAGATTTTCTAAAAGAGGAAGACGTAGTCTGGAAAGTGGAAATGAAGCCACAGGACTGTGTGGTTGGCCTCTCCGGAAAGCAGAGGGCTCAGTGGGGTTAGTGGGCAAGAGTGACGGGGGTAACAGCTCAAAAGAGAAAGAGGGAAGGGTCAGGAGCTGGTAGGGGAATCTTCAGATACAGGCCTGACACTTGTAAGAAGCAGTGTTCTCCAGATAAAAGGAACCAAGATGCGCACACAAACACACATGCCCACACACACATACACACAAGATACACATATATAAAGAGACTTATTTATCTATTCATATTTTTTAAATGGCCAAACCGCAGCATATGGATGTTCCTGGGCCAGAGATTGAATCCGAGGCACAGCTGTGACCCATGCCACAGCTGCAGCAATGCCAGATCCTTTTAACCCACTGCACCAGGCCGGGGATCGAGTCCTCTGGGCCCTTGCAGCCAGCTGAGCAATTACAGTTGGATTCTTAACCCACTGCGCCACAGCAGGAACTCCTAAAGAGATTTATTTTTAAGGAATTGACTCATGTGATTTCAAATGACAGTCTGAAATCTGCAGGACAGGCCAGCGAGCTGGAAACTCTAGCAGGAGTGGATGTCACAGTCCTGAGGCAGAATTCCTTCTTCTCCAGAAAAGGTTTGCTTTTTCTCTGAAGGCACTGGTGAGGCCCAAGCCGTGCTGCGGAAGGTCATCTCCTTTACTTAAAATCAACTTAATTACAGACTGTTAGCTGCGTGTACCAAGTACCTTCACAGCACCGCCTACAATAGTGCTGATTACATACCTGGACACTATGGCCCAGCCAGGTTGACACAGAAAACAAACCACCACGAGGGGGATGGAAGGAAGATTGCGAAGGAAGCGTCTCCACGTAAAGGCAGGTCTGAGAAAGCCTCAGCCAGCACAGTGGGTAGCTCTGGGGCATGGTTCACATTCAGCAAAAATGTGACCCCCGCCATTGGCTGGGGGCTGCCCAGAAAGAGGCTGAGCTCAAACACTTTGGTGGTGCAAACTTTCTGCAGCTGGAGGTGTCAACTGACTGCATCCTTGACCAGAGAAGAGAAAGGGATCAGGAACACATGGTCACTGTACATCGTCATCTTCCATCCTCTTTTAAAACCCTATTCTGACGCCCAGTCTCTCCCTTAAGTGCTGTCCATGAACTCCATCCTCTCCTTAATTCTATCCCCGTGTTTCTTCACTCCTCTTCCACACTCTTCATTTTCCTCCAATTCTCCCCCAGCTTCCTTTTGTCATTAACAAAGTCTGCTGTGCCACCTCCCTTTCCTTTCCCTGCAAGAGCGGTGGGATTTATGGACACCCTAAACCTGCTGGGTGTGCAAAGCAGGAGGCTTCTCGGCACCCCTTCCTCACATGGTGAAGAGGGGCAGGCTGGCAACAGCCCAAACGCATGTTTAAGTAATGGGCACGCTGGTGCCAGAAAATTAAAACCCAGCAGGGAATTGCTGAATTCACAATTTTATTGTCACTGATTGCCTGGTGGCTCTGCACATTCAGAAAATCTCCACAGCTTCTTCCATCTTCCATGGCTTGGTTAATGTGCCGATAATCCAAGTGCTAAACTTTTTATTCCCCCTTCAACCTATACATCCCCTCCCTGCCACTCAACCAGGCAAAAACAGAGAAGAATGAACTCACGGTTGTCACAAACGTGCTTCCATTTCATCCTATCCTTCATCTTTAATCGAATGATGCCATTTCCTAAGTGAAAGGCCTTACAACTCATCTGCCCACTTTGCAGATAAGAAAAGTGACTCGTCAGGGTTGGGAAAGGTCTTAGCTGCCTTCCTACTACTGCTGTCTTAGACACCTACAGCTGCAAATATTCAACATGCCAAGGTATTTGTGGATAGCTGGTCCTGAACCCCACGGCAATACCACTCCTTCTCCACTGACTGCACTGCCTTTCTTTGGGGAGAGGGTACAGTTGTCTTCTCCCCTTTTCTGGCCAGCCTTCTCCCCATCCCCTGGCTATACTACTAGCCTTGGGGGCAGAAAGGAAAGGAAACAGAGACAGTAAAGTTCTTAACTGGCGCTGCTGTGCGATGGCATCATGACATAGATGTATCGAGGTGACTTTTTCTTGTGGGCACTTGCATGTGTTCTCTATTCTCAACTCTCAAATGCTTGCAGTAGGCCATCTACAACAGCCCCAGGGCAAGAGTCCCAAACTGGGCCGCATCTCAGGTCCCCAGGATAAAGCAGCTTTGATCTGCCATTGTAGGGAGAGCCCTGACACAGTCCTCCTTCTGGTGATCACTGGTCACCGAGGCTCTCCCCAGGGCCTGATCTGGCATAAATCCTCCACGAGGTCCCAGCTGCAAAGAATATGCGTCCATCTCTTAGGTGGTTTGGAGCAGTCCCTCTCAAGGGTATGAAGGGCCAGACATCTAGTCAGAAGCTCCAGTTAGAGAGAGGCGGTCCCAAGGGGAGGCTCTAATGTCAGGCGACAGCTTCAACTCTCAGTTGCCTCATAAACAGTAGATACAACAAGTCTTGCATCTGCCCATGTGCTGGGGACCAAGAGATGAAACCCAAGAACTGGGGTTGCCAGGGGCTCCCCCTACAGGGCTTGGCATGGGTTTTAGCACCTCTTTCTACGCTGGGATGGGGGAATCTCCTGAAAAGGAGGACATTATAACAGGACAGCCCAGGTCCTTAGTCTGAACGCCCTTTCATGGCTGCTGAAGACACTCACAGTTAAAAACTTCAGGAAGGTAAATGACCTTATCTGCCAGGTGGGCTCTGGAACGGGCCTTTCCAAATTGCAGATAATTCCTCTAAATTTCCAGCTCAAGAATTGATGGGACCAGGCTTTGGGTCCGGGTGAGTTGCCTCCCATTTATCAATGCTCCAGCTCTTGCTTATTTAAAAGGTGAACTTTTCCATAGTGATCAGATTGACTTTTTAAAATTCAGTTAATGAATTTTAAAAATACACAGTCATCTTAAAATGACTGATTGTCCCCATAATGCTGGCATTTCTTACTCCAAACCTCAGAATGTGTTGCAAGACAGCAAGTTTTTGTGGCCCCCGTCTCAGGCAACAATAGCAAGATGGGACTTAGAGTAGAAAAAAATGTTTGGGGGCACTGCTTAATAGGCAGTTTCAAAAGATCCAAATGAAGTCATAAAATGCACGCACATCTCTAAAAGTATGTTCATGAGACTATCATCAAAAGGCCAGACTAAAAAATACTTACTGTTCCATCTAGAAGTGGGAAAATAAAGGCATTTTCTATTTGAAAGCAGCAGAGTTCTTTCTCAATTTAATGAAATTCTAATACCAAAAAAAAAAAAAACCCTTCCCTATGATACATTTAAATAACAATGCCAGGTCTGACACAAAAATTCACAAAAACAAGGAAATCAACACTTACGGCTGAAAACTTAGCACAGCCAGGCTGCCCTCAGCAAAGAATACTGAGTCAACAAATTAAAAAAGAGATAGAAGGCCTAAGGTACAAGGTACAGCGAAAACATGTCACTGTGCTCTCTAGACACAAGGGTAAAAGTCCTGGCTTGGATAGTAATTTGAACATTTGCTCCTTAAGGGGATGTTGTAGAGCTCGAAATGCAATTCCTTTGTTTTCTTTGTGGGGAAGGGGCGTGTGTGTGTGTGTGTGTGTGTGTGTGTGTGTGTGTGTGTAAAAGTAAACAGCATTTGAGGGCTTAAGTGCTTGAGTCCACGAAAGTGAATATACCATATGGTCTACTGCAGAATAAGTAATTACAGACTTATTAAAAATACATGTTAATTTTACTCACTGACACTCCATGATAATGGCTTCCTCGGGATCTAATCCATCCTGCCCATCACACTTATCTGTTTCTGGGGCAGGAACCTCTCGTCCTGAACAAATGGCTTGAGCAAGATTCCAGCTGACCCAGTCCCACCCCGAAAGATGAAATCACGACTTTCCAGTGAGGTAGCCAAGTTAAGATTCTTTTCTCTGTTGCCCCTTACACTCTCATTTCAGGCCAGAGGCAGACAGAGCAGACAAGACGTTTCTGATCCCCTCAGCCCTTCAATCTGAAGGAAAACAAAACACTCCCCAAATGATAATTTTACAGAAGGTCAGACAGAACTGTCCTTGAGTTGCCTTCTTAAGGAATATAGTACCCATTTAGGTTAACAACCCCACAGTAAATCACTGATACTTGAAAATGGGCTATAAATTTTATCCCTATCTGGTTTGGGGAAACTAGCCTGGACGTTTCTCCCAGCTGTTAAAGACCACGTTACTTCCCAAAACTTCTCAAACTTTCATTTGCTTATGAATCACCAAGGGATCTTGTAAAATGCGGATTCTGATTCAGTAGGTGTGGATGGGGCCTGAGATTCTGCACTTCCCTGGCGGTGTTGATGCTACTGGTCTGGGGACTGTTCTTTGAGGAGCAAGGACCTGGCTGACTGACAAGATATCTTGCTCTTGTGCTGGCCCAGGCGTACTCAAGCTTGTGAATGGACCAAGTGGCCATATTAGGAGATTTTTGCTTGAGATTATAACCCAGGTCTTACTTCAGAATATTAAAGTTCATTTTCTTAGACCTTCTTTCTTTAACCGCTGAAGTTTCTTTAGAGTCGGTCAATTCCACCAGGAGATCCTGACCATCCATTGGGCTACAATTCTAGGATATAATTATAGAAGGTATTTCTCTCTCT
Source organism: Catagonus wagneri (assembly GCA_004024745.2). Lineage (NCBI taxonomy): Eukaryota > Metazoa > Chordata > Mammalia > Artiodactyla > Tayassuidae > Catagonus > Catagonus wagneri. The sequence continues at coordinate 24,820,148 of PVHT021183524.1, forward strand.
CATAATCTGGGCACACTAGTCATTAATTTGAGATCAATAAATCACCAAAGCTTTGTTGCCTGTGGTTCTATAGAATTCAAATCAAAGCCATGTAAGTTTTTATTGTTTAGTCGTTTGTTTTTTTTGGCCATAACCACAGCATGCAGCAGTTCCCATGCCAGGGACTAAATCCATGTTACAGCAATGACCTGAGCCTCAGCAGTGACAATGCCAGATCCTTAACTGCTAGGCTACCAAGGAACTCCCTTGTGTTTTGTTTTGTTTTGTTTTTTTTGGGGGGGGTGTCTTTTTGTCTTTTTAGGGCTGCACCAGTGGCATGTGGAGGTTCCCAGGCTAGGGGTCCAATTAGAGCTACAGCTGCCACCCTACACCACAGCCACAGCAACATAGGATCTGAGCCATGTCTGCGACCTGCACCACAGCTCACGGCAACGCTGGATCCTTAACCCACTGAGCGAGGCTAGGGATCAAACCCGTGTCCCCATGGATGCTAGTTGCGTTCGCTAACCACTGAGTCACAACGGGAACTCCCCTGTCTTTTTTTTTTAATGGAAACATATCTCTTAATTTTTGAGGATTACAGATGATATATGTTCATTGTAAAAAAAAAAAAAATCATGGAAATAAGAAATGATCTGATGAGTATTCTTCCAAAGGCACTTTAAATTTGTTTGCAGCAATATATGACACATCGCAGAAACCTCAATAGTTGAAGCATCAAATATGAAGTCCTGGAATGCTGAGGTTAGGAATATGCTCTTAGGCTAATAATAGCCATGGGTACCAGGTAACTGAGTGTCTGCTTTGATGAGCATCCTACTGTGTGCCCTGGTGGTATTATGCACTTCACATTTGTAATGGTCAGGGTTCCTGGATTCAAGCAAAAGACACCAATTTATTAACCTTGAGCAGAAAAGGATAGAAACCGTGTCAGAAGTTCTCTGAATGGAAGGCTAGAAAACTGAGCTCTGAAAATGGGCAGAAATCAAGGAAGACCGAGCAGTGGGGATACAGTCTGGATCTTGTCACAGGGCCACTCTGGTTAAGGTCTCACTGCTGTCAGACTCTGGACCCCTCACGCAGCCACTAGGAGTGACTTTGCAGTTGTCTCCAGGATACTAAAAGGTTTGGTTACCCTACGGGGCCAGAAACCTGCCTCCCCCTCAGGACTCACACCATGAGAGACTCCCCCAGGGACGTCACAAAACAAAGCAGAGTCCACTGCTTTTCATCATCTTGTTTCATCCTACCGCAAATTGATGATGGGATTCAGAACCTGCTACCCGAACCATGGCACCCTGGTGTACTGAGTACTTTGAGCCGAAGGATTTGAGAAGTGGCATGTGCCCGAGCGACCATCTGAGTCTCCCCTGAATAGGCCCTAAAACCCTCATGTGAGAGGTGCCCTCTCTAGACCTGTGACACAGAGAGGAACAGACAGGCCCTGCCAAGTGTCCCAGAGTCTGCTAGTCCCGCCTCGCACTCTCCCCTACCACATCTTCCCACGAAGGTCCACTCTTCATCAAACTCAGGATAAAAGCACCCCGGTTCAACTCTTGTCTTATGAAGGTCCCCACGTGGCATCAAACTTACATTAAATAAATGTGGATGCTTTAAATAAATGTGGATGCTTTTCTCTTGTTAATCTGTCAGGGGTCCTGGTCAAGAACTTAGAAAGTTGGAGGGAAAAGGTTATGACCCTCGCTTACAGCTCAGAAGCTGATATGATGTTGCTATTTTTCATGGGTCCTAGAGGCAAAGGAATTTACCCAAGAAGCAAAGGTCCTGCCCCTTGTGACCAACAGCGTCTTACCCTGAAGCCATGCATCCTGTGTCTGCCCTTGGACTTCATTCATCTGTGTATTTTTTTGATCATAATGTTACCAGTTTTCTAAGGCGGAGCAGGGAAAGAAATAACTTTTAAAAAACCCACAAACAAAGGAGTTTTTTTTTTCCCACTCCAACTGCTGTCAGTCTCTTCATCTCTAGAAGCTGGAGCAGAGAATCAAAGCTACAAGAGGACCAGTTTGCTTGCCTCTTCCTTGGCTTCGTCCCCTGCTACATCTCAGCACAAAATGGCATTACTCATTTCACACTCAGCATTTAGGGAGGGGCTTTATCCTTTCAGCTCTTCCCTAGTAGGAATCTATCTTCCTTCCTTCCTCCCTTCCTTTTCTTCCTTCTTTCCTCACCTGTGCATATTTACCATCAGTTTCCCCTGATGAAATACAGAGGTGAATGTCCCCAAGACCTAAAAGCTGTCCCTCTGCCATGCTGGCTGGAGTATGAAGATGAAAACTTGTGGGCAGAGCCCTAGCTCTGGAGAATGTGGCCGATTATTCTAATGGAACTTCTGGCCCAGGTTTTACCCTGGAGGGTTGGCTCTGTCTTAAAAAGGTCACCAAACCAAGATAGAGGATGCCTGTGATAAGCTGAAGTCAGTGGCTCTGGGCCAGCCAGGGCACGCCATCAGATGCCTTAGTGAGGTCAGAAAAAGAGAAATACTTAGTGTATTTCCTGAAGTCTGAAAATTAAATTTTTTCCCCCATTACTTTCATAGTGATCTAGATTTCACTTTCTCCCCTAGCCTGATTCCCACTTTGGTAGGGAAAAAATGCTTAGATCAGCAGAAAAGATTAATACATCAGCAATTCTGCTATTGTGTGTATTGATTCTCAAGGGACCAGAACAGAACTCAAAGGTGAGTGTAAGTGGAAAATACACATAGGCAATATTCCACCTGCTGTATTTATGAGCCGTTGAGTGTCCCAGGAGGGCTGCAGTTTAAAATCTATCACAGCTTTGGATTTTTTCTCTTCTTCACAAGGAGATGCCAATGATTGTTCATTTTGCAAGTTTCTGTAAGATCCTTATGCTTCCCAGGACTTGGGACCTAGAAGGAAAACTGATTGTCCTGCCAATAAATGAGAAATGCTCGGGGTCGAGGGAGAGTAAAACCCTTTGGTGTTTCAGTTTGTCTATTTGCACCTATTATTTCAATGCTCAGAAAGGGCATTTAGCAAGTTATCTCCTGCTTTTCTTATGGTGGGTTTTTATGATCCATGGACATACTACATTTTAAGGATCAAAATACTGAATCTAATTTCTTTACTTTGTTCCTTTCCTTTTTCTGATTTCCTCATCGTTCAGAAGAGTCTCTAAAAATCAGATCTGTCTCAAATAAGCTTGCTGCATGATGCTCAAACCAAGCCTATTTAAAGATGGATCCAGTCATTCTCAAGGATTCATTGATCCATTCATCCAAAAAAAACATTTACATAATGTTCCCTCCATGCCAGACTTTGTCCCAAGGTCCAGGGATAAAGAAATATTCTCTAAAAAGCTGACAGTCCTGATGTCAGACAAACAAACATGATCACAGAACAGGGTGGGGAGTGCTATCACACTAAAAACAGCTACCATTTCTGAGTATTTACTGCTCTGGTACCAGGTATGTTAAAGTACATTATCTCTAATCCTGCCACTGCTTCTCCAGTGTGTTTCATTATTCCCTTTGTTTAAGGAAATAGACTGGAGGAGGCTCAGACACTCGCCTAAGGTTACAACGCTATCACTGGGCCTTAAGGCTCTAAACCTCCCGTGCTTTGCGCTTTGCTCCTAAGTGCGCTAAGAGAGGAAAGACCATTCACCCAGACCCAGCGAGGGCTCTGGGAAGGCCCGTCAGAGGTGAGCAGGAGAAAAGACAGTTGCGGAAGGCGGAGCTCTACAACACTTCCTTCAGGACCCCTCCTCTGACTCCACCCTTTAAGCAAAGCCTCATGGAAATGTGCCCAGACTCCTGACTTGTGGGAAGAGGCAGGTGACGATCCCATCTTTTTTTTGATTGCTGCAGGAAAAGTAATGACTGCACCAGGAAGGGAGCATGCGCGATAACCAAGGGGGCAGCTGCAGTCAACAGAGAAGGTGAGTGACTCTTGGCCACCGTAGATTCAGAAGAAGGAACGGCATCTACCAAACACCATCTAGAAACACTTAACTTCTGCTTTGTTACTTTGAACCACTGCGTCTCCTGCCTAAGGCTTCGGGTAACTTATTTTTCATATGGATAAGGAAAAGCTGTGGAGGACCTGGAATTAAACAGAATAAAAACCTTTATTATTTTGAGAAACAGGAGATTGTGAGGCTCATTTGAATTAATTTTTTAAAAACATTCTTACTGTAGGATTTGTTTAAAGAAACACTGATAATTATGTTATAGCATTTCTTCTTTTTTTTGCTATAAACTCAGAAATGAATGGGGTACTAATAAGGAAAATTAGCTAAATGAATCTAGGATTCCATTTATACAAACACTGTGTAAAGTGTAGACCTCATAAAAACTACAGATTTCTAATTACAACCCTTCGTTCAAACTTCCTACCCAATAAGATCACTGTGTCTTTTTTTTTTTTTCCTTTTTGGGGCCACATGCAGCTGCCAGCCTACACCACAGACACGGCAATGCAGGAACCAAGCCAAGTCTGTGACCTACACAACAGCTCATGGCAACGCCAGACCCTAAACCCACTGAGCAAGGACAGGGATCGAACCTGCGTCCTCATGGATACTAGTCAGGTTTGTTACCACTGAGCCACGACGGGAATTCCCACTGTGTCTTAATATAAATGCCAAAATGCTAGGCCCAATTAAGGGAATTTTACTGTATAGCAAATCATGAGGAGGATTGTTGTAATTCTATACTTGTATCAAGAAAGCACTCTCAGAATAATCAAGAATAGTTCAAGACCACTCAAAACAGAGGGAAAGATTTCGTATGTATATGTTGTATTGTGACAAGAGCCCCATAACTGCCCTGGAGCCATTTAGCTTTTTATATACGGTCATGGAGTGCCAACCATGTGACCAGGTCTCCATAAATATGAGCATGACCCAGGCACGTGCGCTGGCGGGTATGTTTCTCATGCACCTGAACAGCGTGTCTGATAAACTCAGTGTGCACTCCCAAGTCCCTTCTCCTCTGGCCTCACTTCCCTGGAGAGGGAGTTGAGTACTTTGGTAGGTAAACCGTCTACTGAAAGAAAGGTAACAGCAGTGGCTTAGAACTGCCACAGCTTCTCTCCAGCACCCACTTCAGAGGAGAAATACCAAGGATGGGAAAAGCGGGCTTCTGTAACCAGACGACTTTTCCCTTGTCTTGTAAGATCTGTGTGTGGAACCAAAGCCAATTTTCTGAATTTCCATCTTTGCAAAATGAAATACGCCTAATTTAACTGAACTTGCTGGCAGCCCTAGTTTCCTTGTTTTTCTAAAGGTGATGGGAGGGGCCGTGGGTATAAGGAAGGGACCCAGCAGGACTTAGTTCTCTGCTCATTTTCCCCTAGCGATTGAAGGCTGTCCTGTAGTGTTATCTGGAAGTCAGCTGAAATTCACACTGTGATGCTTTCTTGATTCCCATTTAATTTGTTCCTCTCAGAGCCCTCCTGCAGAGGGCACACCCCGTCCCTGCCACCAATATCTGGCTAGGCGTGGCATTCCTGGAGCCGCTGCCCTGTCCCAGACACCCAGGTGCGGCCCTCCTGCCCCCTTTGATCTGGAACCAGGCTCGCCCCTGAGGGCTGCCCGCATCCTTCCTGAAGGGAGAGGCCCCCGCCCTGCGCCCGCCTTGGCCATCGGGGTGCTGTCCCCTCCGCTGCTCCTCCCACCCCCCCTTCCACTAGAAGCCGCCTTTTGTGTGGCCCAGCTTCTAATTAAGCCAAAGTCATGACAGATGGTGTTGTGAGCCTGATTAATCCACACGTTGGGAGTACCCTAGAGCACCTGAGGTGTACATTCCAGTTTTGGCTCCGATGGCTCCCTGGGATCACAAATAAATTGGAATAAAAGGAGTACATAAGAGGGGCATGGGGGAGGGGGAGAGAAAGTAGGCAGGGGTGGAGGTGGAGGTGGAGGGAGAGGGAGCGCCAGTACTCCAAGGTCCAAAGGCTGGAACTTGTTTTTTAAAGCATCTTATTTTAATTGTTATGTGAATGTTTTACAACAATCTCCACCCACAACCTAATCGTAAGGAAAGCTGGAAGCCTGAGAAAGACAACTTTCACATCCCCACCCCGATGGATGACGGCAGATGCCACCCCCACCCCTGCCTGGTTTATCTGTCCAGAGGTCTGGACCCACAGAAGGACAGAAGGATGTAAGAGTCCTCAGTAGGGGGAGGGGAGAGAAGGAGCAAATCCATGAGCTCCCTCTAAGCTGCTTGTTGGGACTTTTCATTCAATGGCCAGAGCCATGCCTCCAGTTCGGCCACAAACTCAGTGAGTCTCCCATCCAAATCTGATGCCAAAAGTCGCTGATGATTTTTCTCACTCTGATCTGTAGGAGGCTCTCTATTTGGCAGACACATGGACCTATTATCCTTCAGATTCCTTAACTCTTACCCAGGCTGCCTCTCCCCACCTCATCACTGTGCCCCCATACACTCACACACACTTTTCCCTTACATTTGCAGCTCGATTCATTTATTTTTCCTATGTAGAACTTAATTCGCCTATTCTTAAAATGAATACTTACGAAACATCCATTAATGTCAACTCCTGGGCTGAACTCTGTCCGAGAGTTGCTAAAACTCTGTGAGTGGTAAGATGGCATTGTTGCCAGCCGATTTCAGTTTCCTCAACCTCTCTCACCTCAATGTGCTCATGTGTAAAATGGGCATCTGCTAACATGTATGTGACAAGCCTGCTCTTCCTACTAAATGCCATGGTGCGTGAGAAATGTAAACTCTTTACAAATGTTAGGTACTATTATTGAATTGTGAAGATAATTTCCAGATAGACATTTCACAGTTTGAGTTTTCTGGTCAGTCCACTGAAGTTCAAAGTTGCCCCCTTTTTATGAAAATACGTTTTTCTCCTCTTTAGTAGTAACCTCCTCTTTTTTCATCCTCCCCATTTGTAACAGACTTGGATTATTTTAGTCCATAGGATTTTGTTTCCTTCTTCCTCTTCATCCTCCTTCAGCTCCATCTCTGTATTATTATTATTATTACTACTACTATTAATAAAAGCCTGAACATCAGCGATTGACTGTGCAAAGACCTAAAAGAGCTAAAGAAAGCAGAGGAGATGGAAAAACTGAGAGACAGCAGACAGTCCCAGGCACAAGTTATCAGACTGGAAGCCAGTCGTTAAAAGTGACCACCTTTGGGAGTTCCCATCGTGGCAGTAACTAATCTCACTAGCATCCATGAGGATGCAGTTTTCAATCCCTGGCCTTGCTCAGTGGGTTAAGGATCTAGCATTGCTGTGAGCTGTGGTGTAGGCCACAGACACAACTCGGATCCCATGTTGCTGTGGCTGTGGCGTAGGCTGACAGCTACAGCTCTGATTCGACCCCTAGCCTGGGAACCTCCATATGCTGCGGGTGCGGCCCTAAAACGACAAAAGGCAAAAAGAGCACCTGTATGATCTAGGGGCCTATTAGTGGTGTGCGGTATGTTCTCTGTGCCCGGGTGCCCATACGAGGGGTGGGAGCGTAAGCCCGGCTTCACTGGACAAGCAGCAGGGGTGCACCCTCCAGAAAGGAGGGCTGTTACTAAGCCACATAAAGGTATACTTGGTGTGAGCTTCAGTTAACCCACTCTTTCTCCTTGTTTTATGGAGAAAGGCCTACAGAAGCCTCTTTCTCCTTGCTTATTTCTGGGCATGTTTTAAACCATCTGGATATTAGTCCAGTTTTTCCCTCTTCCAGGCAGTGTATGTGTGTGGATACTCTCCCAGGTGGAGAAAGTGTAACCATTTGTATTAAGACCGAACTGGACTTGAATTCCTCATCTGCCACTTTCCACCCAAATGAGTTTGCATAGATGACATGCCTTCCCTGAACTCCAGCGCCCCATCCACAAAATGGGCACAGCTATTCTTGAAAGATCATTTAAAGATTGGAAATTGTATAATATAGAGACTTGGCACAGAATGAATTTAGCCACTGACAGTCAACAAATCACCAGGAAGAGAAAAATGACTTTCTTGAAGCTTCTAGGAAAAAAAATTGTGCCTGGTCCCTGTCTTAAATAAACTATACCAGCCTAAGTAGGCTTTTAAATATTGTTCTTGCATCTCACATGAAAGTAATCTGATTACACAAAAATGCAGATTTAGCAAACAAAATGTGTTGCACCTACTATTCATTCTCTCTTTGTAATAATGCAAGTAGTCCTGCTACTCTGAAAGAAGGATTCAATTTGCAGTTTCCTGATTTGTTTGTTGCTTTTCAAGGGAAACACATAGCTCATAATTAAGCATACCTCTGGATCTGGGCTGTGAGCCTGTCTCTCCCTGAAGTGAACCTCACTAATTGTGACAAAGATAAAGCATTTACACATGACAAATGAATCAGAGGTGCAGAAACAAAAACAACTGATTAAGCCATATGTCACCAGGGAACCTAGGTCTTAGGATGAGAAAAACACGCTAACACCTTAGATCTTCAAAATGGGTCTCAGGATTCATTCACCTAGACAGTGGACTGAAGTGGAGAATTCAGTAAAATTGGTGAAATATTTGAGCTGAGATGGACACGGTGATCGCGTGGCCCAATCTCCTGGTTGGACAGATGGGGAAACTGAGGTCCCGGGAGTCACACAGCTTACTTAGGTGGTGATACTAGTGTCACCACCCAGGTTTTCTAATACCTTGGCCACTGAAGAAATCTCTATTTCACCTCTAGGTATGTTCCTAGGAAACCCACAGGAAAGCAGTTTCAGGTCTCAGTCTTCCTGGCCTGCACTTGTACAAGTGGTACCCTATAGCCCTAAGAGGAGCAGTGACGCAGTCTATCAAGAGAAGACATTACCTGGGAGATGGGCTTTTCCTCTTGGCTCCCCTGTGGCTCACGTGTCCTCATGCTAGTGTGGTTGGTGCCTGGCACACAGTAGGAATTCTGTAAGTCTTTACTAAATGAATGCATTTGAGTGTGCACTTTAAAATCTTATTACTTTAAGAAATGTTGTGATGATCATCATGACTGCTGATTAGCAAGGAAAGAGAGCAAAGGAGGGACAACATACATAAGAAGAAAAAAATGAGGGACTCAGGACAAAGAGATCCCAATCCTGGCCTTACTCTCTGCCTGTCCAAGACAATGACTTCTTCTGAACTTGGCTTTTCTCAACTATAAAATGGGATAAAAATGTCTATTTTACAAGGTTTTATAAAGGTTTTACATGATAATATTTTTAACTGCTTGGCACTGTACTTGGTGCAGCCCAGGAGCTCTGTAAACGATCAGCGAGACAAGGCGAGAAGAGATTGTGGCAGTAAGTATCCTGCTGGGTTTAAGAGAATGATGTTCACGGCAGCAGCCCCGTCTCACAGCATCACATTCTGACAAAGCTTGGGGCATCTCCACATGAAATCAAACCCTGCACATCTGTCCTCAGGTTTAGGATGAAGCACCCACTCCTCCTGGCTCCCTGACTTGACCTGCCCTCACTTTTCCTCGCTTCTCTTATGTTCATCATGATTTTGTTTGTGGGCTTAGGTGCTCCATCTGTTTGGGTCTCAGAACGTACACTAGTATCAAGGGAGCTGAGACAAGGCCCTGGAGTCCAGGGCTGATTCCAGTCCTGTGGGGACAGTCATGGCTCTGTCCAGTCTTCAAATGGGAGGGAATTCCCTGAGGCTTTCACGGTCATGTGTCTCCACTAGGGGCCTGAGCCAGAAGAGGCTCAGAGGAAAGGCTGTTGTGCAGGGCCCTGCTCACAGGGCAGGTCCCCCGGGGAAAACCCTGAGTAGCTCTGCAATGTGACCAGAGTAACACCAGAGCCTCAGGCCCCATGACAACCCATTTCTCCCACACCCCAAAGCAGCCACCTTCTGCAACTGCTTAGATCATTTCCCTGTTTGGGAACTTGGGTTCAAATAAGAAATTTAAGAACAAAGGAGAAGGAGCCGTTTGTGCCAGTGAGGGAGCCTACAGTGACAGCAGATTAGAAGAGTTCATACTTGGGTAGTTTTGAGTGGGCAGAAGCGGGCCACTCTGATGAATATGCTCAGGAAAGCTGCGGACAGGGCTGGGAAATCCACACACCTTATTTGGGAACCCATGAGGCCTCTGCTTTCCCTCCTCTGCTTGGCCCTTAACAGTTTACAAAGCACTTCCACAGACCTAGGCTCATTCACAACAAAGATGAAGTGGGATTCCAGTCCAAGATGGCGACACAGGAGGCTCCAGATTTCATCTCCTTTCATGGACACACCAAATCTATAGCAACACATGGAAAAATTCCCAGTAAAGAAATCCAGAAACTAGCTGAGCAGTGCCTACCCATCAGGTGAATTAGAAAAACTCTCATTAAAACAGGTAGGAAAGGCTGAAACACACTCTTGCCATAAAGCCCATCTTTGGCATAGCAACATACGATCAGAAGGGAACTAACAGCTCCTAGATTCTTCCCAAAGAACAAAAGACCCAGCATCTAGTGCCCCAAACTTAAAGACTTTGACTTGAGGAATGGGCCCTCAAAGGACTCTGTTTTGAAAGCCAATGGGTTTGTATCCATGAGACCCGCAAAATTATAGCAAACAAAGAAACAGTTCCTAACTGCACACAAGGACTTGCTGTAGCTACCCACTCCAACCGCCTACCTGCTCCCGGCTCGGCACAAAAGGAGCAGACAGAAATGCCTGTCTCCGTCTTTGCCTGAAAGGAACCTACTGGCGTACTCAGAAATCTGCCGCCTGAGCGTAAGGGTCTGCTCCAGCACACACCTGGGGCTGAGCTGCAGTCCTCCCTGGAGACCGGGGAGGCCAGTGAGTGCCGCCTCTGTGCGCTCCCTCCTGCTCACTCCAGATCACAGGTGTGTCCCCTAAAGGGGCCTGTGCACACACCGGGCGCCCCGGCTTTTGAGGCTGGACACCTCAACCACCTGGTACCGGTGATCGGCAGAGCTTGCATTCATGAGTCCTGTATGATAGCAATAAACAAACAGTTCTTAACTGGCTATCTCCAAGGACTCAGTGCAGAGAGAGCAGGCAGAAATGCCTAACTCCCAGTCTTCCCCTGAAAGGGGTCTATTTGTGCACTTTAAAAGAGGATAATATATTCAAAGTGCTGAAAGAGAAGAACTGCCAACCGAAAAATACTACTACCTAGCAAAGTTGTCCTTCAGAAATGAAGGAGAGAGAGTTTTCCAGACAACCAAAAGCTGAGGGAGTTCAGCACCACTAGACCGGTCTGCTAAGAAATGTTATGGGAGGTTCTCTAAGCTGAAACAAATGGATGCTAAGTAGTAACAGGAAAGAATATGAAGGTATGAATCTCACTGGTAAAAGTAAATATAAAGTTGGAATACTCTAATGCTGTAATGGTGCTAGGTAAATCACGTATATATCTAGTATGAAGGTTAAAAGACAAAATTATTAAAAATAACTACACCAACAATAATTTGTTAATGGTTATACAATGTAAAAAGGATGTGAACTATGATATATCAAAAACATAAATTTATGGAGAGAAGAGTACAAATTTGGAGCATTAATATGGATATGAAGTTAGGTTATCATCAGCCTAAAAGAGACTGTTATAAGTTGTTTTATGTAAACTTCACGGTAACCACAAAGCAAAACTTATAGTAGACACACAAAGGATCAGGGAATCTAAGCAAACCACTGCAGGAAGTCATCAATCACAAAAAAAAAAGAGAGAGCAAGAGAAAAAGACAGGAACAAAGGGATTACAAAACAGCCAGAAAACAAGTATACATCTATCAATAATTACTTTAAATGTCAATTCTCCAAACAAAAGATATAGAGTGGCTGAATGGATAAAAAAGCAAGACTCAACTATATGCTGCCTACAAGAGACTTGGTTCAGCTTTAAGGACACACACACACAGACAGGAAAAGGAGGGACAGAAAATTTCATGCAAATGCAAGAGCAAACGAAAGAGAGAGAGAGAAAGAGAAGAGCTAGGCATATCAGACAAAATAGACTTTAAGCCAAGATTGTAATAAGAGGTAAAGAAGGTCATTATATAGTGATAAAGGGACCAAACCAACAAGAGGATATAACATAACAAACATATATTTATACACCCAACATAATATCATCTAAATGTACAAAGCAAATATTAACAGACCTAAAGGGCAAAATAGACAGCAATATAATAACTGATAAGTGGGAGCAAAGGCATTTAATGTTCTTTGATCTGCTGGAGGATGGCGTCTCCTGTTTCAAGAGAACAGCCACGGCAGCATTCCTTGCAGTGGCTGTTATGGCCAAGATGCAGGTGCCTGCTCTTGGGGGTACAAGCAGGCAGCTAAAGGAGTCTCTGCAGGCAAACAATCAGGATTCTTCAGGCTGGAAAGAACCCTAAATGTCAGTGGGTTCAACCCTCTCACCTTGTGGCTTTTGATACCTGGAGAGATGAAGGGACTTATCCAAGGTCTCACAGTGGATTCTCTCATTTCCCCTAATTCGAGGGCTGCGTCCTTTTACAGGTACCCTAAGGGTCTCATCTGGGCTGCAGTGCGGGCGCCACAGGGAGACTCCATCCTTGTAAAGAAAAATGGAAGGACCAGAGCAGGATAAGGCACAGGCAAGGGCAGAGAGTGGGGAGAGGGTGGTCCGGGCTCCTGAGGCTGCAGAGACCTCTCTACCCTCAGGCCTCAGGCCCTGAAGCTGTCCTTCTTCCCCACTGACCACCAAGGAAATATATCAGGTGTACTGGCTTGCTAGAGCTGCCATAATAAAGTGACAGAGTCACGTGACTTAAACCACAGAAATTCATTTTTTCACAGCCTGGAGACCAGAGGTTGAGATTAAGGTGATGGGTTCTTCTGAGGCCACTGTCATTGGCTTGCACACGGTCACCTTCTCTGTGTTTGCCAGGCGGCTCCTCTGTGTGTGTCTGTGTGCTAATCGCCACTTCTTAGAAGGACGCCAGTTACGTCAGGTTAGAGTCTGTCCTCGGGGCCTCATCTGAACTTAGTTACCCTTTTCAAGCCCCTGCCTCCAAGGACAGTCACATACGGAGGTTCTGGGGGCTCGGACTTCAACACAGGAATTGGAGGGCACACAGCGGGTGATTTGAGGCCAACAGAAGGGGTAAAGACACAGTGGTGACAGGAAGATGGAGACAAAAACTGGAGCGACGCAGTCACAAGCTGAGGAGTGCCTGGAGCCGCCAGAGGCTGGAAGAGGCAAGGACCGAGTCCCGCTTGGAGCCTCCAGAGGGAGCGCGACCCTGCAAAAACAGATCTCGGACTTCTGGCCACTGGCTCTCTGAGAGCATACACTTCTGTTGTTTTAAGCCCCCCATTTGTGGTAATTTGTTAGAGCAGCCACAGGGCACACGTACATATAGGAAAGCTCAGACTTTGTCCCTCCCCGTCTCATATGTGTTCAGGCCCTGCTTGGTTTTCCCAAGTGCAGCCCAGGAACGGAAGCCAGGACCCACTGGACAATCAGGTTCTAGACTCCGGTGGATGCCCTGAAGCCCACCATGTCGTCATGGATGCTGCTGCCTGGAGCCAGGCCCACTGCAGCTGGGGCTGGAAAACGCATGTTGACCCATCTGTGGCCTGGGCCCAGGGCTGCACTGTGTGGCCGAGACCAGACAGGGCTGGTCGGTCCAGAGCTGCACAGGTTCTCCAGGGCCAAGTGACCAGAATAAGGCAGAGACAGAGACAACATAGAACGGCGGGCAAAACTCTTCTAGATCCTTCTCAGGAATCTCGGATCCCTTCCTCTCCCGGCGTCTGCACTCCGGAGAGGTCCTCGCCTCTGATGCTTGGCGGGAGTTCACAGCAGCAAAAAGTGAGGACTTTCCTGCAGGAGAGCACCTTGGGAGCCAGGGGCTGCTGGGCTGTTGGCGGCATCCTTACTGGAAGGGTCCACGGCCCCTGACAGAGCAGCACTGGAAACCCCGCAGGAAAGAGGCCCCTGAAAGCCTGGGCTTTGTTATTTCTCAAAACCCACAAGGGAGCCCTGTTTCCAGACATGGGGCTTAAGCGCCAGCTACAGCTGAGCGCACCCAGTCCCCCAGCAACCCCAGCTTGGCTCCAAGTCTCTCTGTTACATGTGCACTTGAAACGACTCTTAGTCTTAAGCTTTTCTGTACGTTGATAAGCAGAAGCACCCCCTCTGTTCTTGGACTCCTCTTCCCTGATTTTAAAGCTCCCCCCTCAGACTCGCGTGCTCCTGACTCAGACTAGCAATAGCCCTGGCCACGACAAGGAGCCAGCGGGGAAGCGCTACAGTTTAGTAACGCTCAGGCCCAGCGGCTTCCCGCTGCCCTCCCTTAGGGCTCCGATAAAGCCCTTTCATGGCTCCAGGGCTGCAGACTCCACCCCGGCCGCTGACACTGAAAGGGGGCTTTATTTGTACTCAGGAAGAAGTTGAGAGCAGTTGGGGATTCCAGCCACCCTGGATGGGGTGGAGAGGGGAGCCGAGTGTGGGCAGCTCCTGGCCTAATCAGGCGACAGGACTTCCCCGGATCATGAAGCTTCTAGAAGTTTCTAGAGTGGCTCCTGTCCACTCTAGATGCAGGTGGGCTGCCTTACTACTCTTAAACACAAAGCTGACTTGTTCCCCCAACTTCCTTTTTGTGTAGAGAAACAATCTTTTCACTTTCTCCCCTGAAATCACCTAGTAGACTGGACAAGCACCCCCTCAGAGGCGCCCCTTTGCCCAAATCCCACCCTTTCACAGCCCTTTTTAGAACGTGAGCCAAGAGCTTTCATCACCCTTGTATATTTACTCAGTGAGTCGCCTGTGCTATTACTATGTGTTTTTATAGCATTTTATGCTGTTTTTATAAAGTGTTACTTTTTTAAATTACAGAGTCATTCATGACACTGGTTAAAAATGCAAGCATTCACAAAACATTGAGTTGGAGGCTGAAAGGACCCTATAATCACACCCTCTGGAAATCTGTGTGCAGTGAGGGTTTTTATTTTAATTTTCCCATCTTAGTTATGGGGAAGAGAAGAGAATGGCTGGTGGGACGGAAACTGACAGGAGGGCCGCTGAGAATCAGGCAAACCTCCTCAGCAAGACGGGCTGAGCCTCATCCCCCGAAAATGAGGCTGGTCCTAACCTCAGTAACTGCTGTCCGCCCAGACCACACCTACCTCTGGCAGGCGGCTTGGCTAGTGTGAAGCAGGGACAGCCGAGTCAGTGCAGCGTTAAGGTATACGCTGACATGGGGGCGCTAGGGACCGAGTCACATCCACCTCAGATTCACATGTTGAGGCCCTAACCCTAAGGTGACTATGTTTGGAGACAGGGCCTTTATAGCAGTAATTTGAGCTCAAGGTCATAAGCAGGGGGTTTGACCTGATAGGATTAGTGTCCCTGTAGGAAGTGACCCCAAAGAGCTCGCTCACTCTCCCTCCACCACGTGAGCGCCGGGGGAGGGCATCCATCTGCAAGCCCGGAGGCGGCTCTCACCAGGCCTGGACCACATGGCACCCTGATCCCGCAGCCTCCAGAGCCATGAGAAATAAACATCAGTCGTTTCAGCCGCACAGTCTATAGTGTTCTGTTCCAGCAGCCGGAGCTGACAACGGCAGAGGGAGGGAAAGAACTGCTCCCGGCCTGGCTGTTCCCCCATCCCCGCCCTGCCCATGACTGGTGTATTCATATTTCCTTCCCTACTGCCACCACTGGGACTCTGACAGTGGGACTGGGGGGTAGGAGTGTCCTCTTACAGACCTGTGTGTGTCTAGATTCAACCTCCCCTCCCTGTGGGACCGTCTGCTGCTGCTTTCTCTACTGCAGCCCAGGGGCCAGATGGTCCCCACGTACCACTAAACCTGCCTACAGCGGGGAGAGAGCCTCGGGCACACTCTACACACCTCTGAATCACATTTACAGTTGCTTCATACTCTCATCCGCCTTAGCTCTGACATAAATTCTCAGCAAAGCCAGTGCCCAACGGCCTTGGTCTAGAGGTTTAGAAGTTCTCCTTCTACTCTTGCAAGTTCCAAGCTTCAGGTATTGAATTATTAATTATTTAGCCTCCCCTGCTCCCTCTTGACCCCAAAGGCCCTACTGGTGGCCTCCAGGTTTGCCTCATCAACATCAGATCACACAGACCCTGCAACCAGCTCCGGCAATGCCAGGCCCACGTGCAATTCACAAAACAAAATAAGCCAAAATCCAGGAGTCAGGCGGAGCCAAAAGGAAGATCTTGAGTTTTTGCTGCCCATCTTTAGCGAACACGTCAGCAGTACCACCAACGTGTGTTCGAAGAGGCAGAGGTCTTTCTGAAGTGGCCTTGAGTGGGGAGGAGGGAAGCTCAAGGAAGCTGAGGGGTGGAGGGGGCCTGAGTCAGTGCATCTCAGGCGTTTCTTCATGACCTACAATAAACAGACTTTACGTCACCACCCAGCAGGATGCACATCCACACGCACACACATGTGGAACAACTGCTTCACAAACAACAACTACCTTTAGCTGTGCTTGAGATGTACTCTGATATTATCTAATCTAGTCTACGTGGCGGAAATAGTTGTCTGGGAACGAAACCGCTGTGATGATTAACTTTATGCATCAACATGACTGGGCTAAGAGGTGCCAAGAGCTGGGAAAACATTATTTCTGGGCGTGTCTATGTACATCCCATTTGAATGGACAGACAGAGCAAAGGAGATCGCCCCACCAACGTGGGTGGGCTTCACCAGGCCACAGAGGACTCAGAACAGGCAGTCTCTGTGCTCTGCAGACCAATTTGCTCTTCTGGCTTGAGCGGAGCTAGGGCGCCTTCTCCCGCCTTTGGACATCTATGCTCTTGGTTCTGGGGCTTTGGGGACTCGGACTGGAACTTACACCACTGGCTGCCCTGCTTCTCATGCCTTTGGACTCAGACAGAATTACAGGACCACTTTCCTGGTTCTCCAGCTTGCAGACGGAAGATCATGGGACTTCTTGGCCTCCATAAACACATGAGCCAACTCCTAGGATACATCTCCTCCTGCACTCCAGCAGGACCCCGCAGGGCCTCCCCAGGGACAGACTCTCAGGTCCCCTGCCTCTTGTCTATAGAGAAGCTTTAGCTTCCTAGGTGTTCCCCGAGTTCCAAAGAGCAAATTAAATCAGAGAAGTGAGAAAATGCAGAAACAAAGGAAAAGAGTTCAGCAAGACAGAATCATAATCATTAGGCCATAAAACAAAGTCAAGGGTCTTCAGTTACAGACAATATTCTGAATCATATTCTTGGGTCGTTTTGTAGAGTCTGAACCCCCTCCCAGGAGGAAGATGTTAACTCTACACTGACCACCGCCACGCAGACCTCAGACCAGCTGGAGCCAGAAACACAGCGCTGAGATTCCCAGAATGAGACCCTGTTACCTTGCCATCAGCCAGAGAACTGTGCCTGAGTTGACCGGTCGCCCACTACCCACACCCCTGACCTTGCCTTTAAAACCTCTCCCCTGAAAGTCACTGGCGTATTTGGGTCTTTTGAGCATGCGCTGCCCATTCTTGCTTGGCCTCATGGCAGGTGCCTTGCAAAACACACCGGACTTTGCTTCACAACAAGCCGGTGTCAGTAGATTGACTTTAGTGCACAAAGGGCCAAGCAGAACTAGGCTGGGTTTGGCAACACTCTCAGACGTGCCTCCCTCTACCCTGTTGCTTCTGTTTCTCTAATCCAGTGGATTTCATTCATAGCAGCCTTTGTTAGCATTTGCAAGGATGTGAAGAAGGATAGGTATTTAAATTTTACGGACAGGAGTTCCCATTGTAGCTCAACAGAAATGAACCTGACTCGTATCCATGAGGATGTAAGTTCAATCCCTGGCCTTGCTTAGTGGGTTATGGATCTAGTATTGCCATGAGCTATGGTGTAGGTCGCGGATGTGGCTCCAATCTGGTGTTGCTGTGGCTGCGGCATAGGCCGGCAGCTGCAACTCCAATTCCACCCCTAGCCTGGGAATTTCCATATGCCACAGGTGTGGCCTTAAAAAATAAACAAACACATTTATTTTAAGAACATACTTTGGTTAAAGGGAGCATAGAAGAGCGCCTCAGATCCCTGCCTTGGAGTCCGGCAGCACCTCTGAGTTTGATTATCAGCTTTTCTTTTTAACCGGCTGTGCAGACTTGGATGGGTCCTTTCGGGTCTGTGTTCAATGGGGACAATGCTACTTTCCTCACAAGGCTGTGATGAGCACTTTGAGAGATGAAATTCTTAGTTCCGTCCCCTGAAAACAAACTCCTAATGAAATATTTATGTTAGTAGCAAGGAAACACCCAATCAGCTCTTCAGACACTTGTGTGTTTATCCTGGAGCCTCTGAGCCCTACCTGCTTCTGGCTGAAACCAGTCAGTCCTGCACAGGACTAAGCAGTGAAGTCTGTCTCCATGATGTGGGCAGGGGTGTGTTTATGAATAATAACAAACGAGGCATCATTCGTTTCAGCTGGTATGTGTGCTCATCCAAAACCTACGCATGAGCAATGTGGGTCTTCATTTTCAGCAATATGATCTTTTCTGGAATAAGCATTTTTCTTTTTGCTTTTTAGGGAACAGCATATGCAAGTTCCCAGGCTAGGGGTCCAATCGGAGCTACAGCTGCTGGCCTACGCCACAGCCACAGCAACGCAGGATCCGAGCCACGTCTGGGACCTACACCACAGCTCACGGCAACACCAGATCCTTAACCCACTGAGCGAGGCCAGGGACCGAACCGCATCCTCATGGACAGTAGTTGGGTTCGTTACCGCTGAGCCACGGTGGGAACTCTTGAGAGGCTGAATTCTGATCTCTCTCAGATTCTAACGTGTTACCTGAATTTAAAGGCATCTCTTCTTGTCATCATGGCAGTAACAATACCTGCCCACCGGGCCTCACAGGCACAGCACAAGGCATGAGCACATTTCAAAGTACAGAAAGAGGTTTTGAAACCCCTCCCCCCAAAGAAAGGCACAGCATCAATACAAAGGCTTTACTATGTGTTACCACTGTCCGTCTTTCCTGGGTATTCTACTGTGAAGACTGTACTTCATCTTTTTTTCCCCTTCCTTTTTAAAGGATCAAATTCATTTCTAACTACCTTTTGAAAGCCAATTTATGCTTTGGCCATTTGATTAATAGGAGTGGGGAAACCAGCTTCCCAATCAAAGCGCTTCTGAATAATTCAATGCCCAATATAAAAGAGGAGGACTGCTGCCTGACACGGTTTACTTTACACGGTGCGTAAAATTTGAGCCACCTGCCCCCCCAGCCCAGACACAGGCCTAGGCCCTGCTCCCTCCCTCGTTCAAAGCCCCACTGGCCCCAAAGAAGGCTGCAGAGTCTGTGCATAAGTATCAGAGCCCAGCCCAGGCTACCCCAAGCCCCTGTCCTGCCTGGGGCTGAAGTCACAGATCCTGAGGGAAGACATCTTTTTCTAACTGGTCTACCCAGAGAGGGCGACTTTTTCAAATTTGCAGAAAGTTGACTATAGAGACCAGATGCGGCCCTGATCCCCAGAGAAAGCCTTGGCGAAAACCCAAGGCCAGGCAGGGCCCTGCAGAGACCCCACGGGTCACGATCACATGTCCCTCGCAGGTACCCGGCTGGAACTGACCCTTCAAATGGCAGAGCCCTCCCTCCCCCAGGTGCTCTCTGCCCCAGGGAAGGAAGGCTGAACTTGCAGTGGTGAGGCCTTGGCCTCAGGTATGGAGCCCGCCTGAGCCCGCATCCCAGGGCACTGGAAAGCCTGGCCTCGGGGCTCTCATCTCAAAGTCTATAGTACAGGTTGGAGAGATGTGTGCACACCACCTGCCACGTGACCGCAGTGCTAACCACTGCTCCCCTCCCTCGGCCACACCCCGTCCATCTTTAACCCTTCCCACTCCAGCCCCTGTGTCCCTTCCTGCCTTCCTCCTTCTGTTCTTCCTCCTCCCCACGCCCAGGCTTCTGAAAGGGACTCCAGCTGTGTCCTGCATCTGTAGTGCTCTTCTCATCTCAACACTCTCATTCGCTTCATCCTCTCTTAGTTTTCTGCCTTTCTTTTTCGCTTATCAATTTCAAGTTTTAAGGGCATGGTGAACAAAGGTACAGAGGATTTTTCTTTCTCATCTACCCTTAGTGCTTCAAAGGCAAAGGTCCTTACGTATTCAGGCAATTTTCCCAAATCGAGGCTGGGGGTCCCCAAAGCCAGACATATGTTGAGGGGTAATGATACCAGCTGACACTATGGTCATGAGGGTCCCCAGTCCAGCTGGGCCATTCTAGAAGCTGGTGGTGAGGTCCAGGTAGCACTAACCTGACTTGGAAGCAGAAGAAATGATAGAAATCTTTGTCTTTAAAATAGCATGTTTTGAGGAAAAGTCTACTCTTGTAACTGAGTTCCTCCACATTAAATGCTGCCATAGAAGTGTGTTATTTCACAACTGAAATAATTAATCCGCTTTACTGTTACCTCATCCATTGAATTGCAGAGACTGGGAGGGATACTTCAGGTCCCACTAACAAGAACCTGTTTCATTAGAGACAAAAACTGTCATCTTTTTCACAGCTGTCTTGCCAGCACCCAGCAGGATGCTAAGCACACAACAGCCTCTCAACAAATGCTTGGGGCATAAGTGAATGAATGAATGAGTGGACAACGCGCTCAGTACAGAGCTAAACACCCTGCTTACCACGATGAGGAGACTCAGCATCCTCTGAAGCCACTAGCAGAGGCCACATAACACACACCTACCGTCTGTTATCATCAGTGTTGCGATCATGTGTGCAGACTCTTAAGGGAATATGAAGGCAGAACAATAAATTGGGGGTGTGCTGAGCGGGGAGGTGGAGGCTAAATATGCCATCTTTTCAGGTCACACATAGAAATTTTAACTGGAAGAAAAACATTTTAATTGGGAGGATGAATTATTGATAACATAATTCACAAAATATGGTTAAAAGCCTGAGAACGGGCCATACGCCAAACTGTGGTGCTGAGCAGGCAGAGCCTGCTGCTTGTGCTGTGGGCTGCCCGCCCACCCGCGGTCTGGCCCTCGGCCTCACGGCAGGGAGCCCCGGTCTCCCGGACTGGCCACCCCCGGATGGGAGCACGCTCCCCCCTCACCTTCTCCCCTTCCTTCCTCTTCAACCCAAACTCTGGAAAGACTTCAAGCAACAGCTTTGTTCACCCAGTGGGTATGGCTGGATTTTCTTTGATTTTTTTGCTAGCCCGTAAGTAACCCAAAGCACCAGAATCACCTAAGGATGCTAAAGAAGAAGAAAAAACACTAGGCTTCACCCTAGACCTACTGAATTAGAATCTCTGTATATGCGGCCAAGGAACCTACATTCTTCTAACTCAAGTGCCCCAAATTAATTTTTTTTTTCAGAAGTGACCTTATGTGTTTTAGATTTCACAGGAAAGCTGAACAGATAGTACTAAGTTCCCACTGAAGCCTCTGCACACGATTTCCCCTAGTATTAACGTTTTACAGTGCTATGGTGCATTTGTTTTCATTAATGGATTCATACAGAGACATTATTATTAACTAAAGCCCACAGTTTATTCAGAGTTCCTTAGTTTCTGCCTAATGTCTTTTTTCTGTTCTAGGCTCCAACATTACATTCCCTCGATGATTTCTGCTTGTTTTTATTAATTTTTAATTACAAAGAAAATTTGTGAATATATATTCTTATTAAAAGTTAAATACGGCTGATGAAGAATCCCTTTAGCGACAATTCCCCCCCGCACCGCCCCCCACCCCCAGCACGGTTCCTAACCCTTCCCGCAGAGGCAAATGATGTCCAAAGTTTAGAGCATATCCTTCTGGTCATTTTTCTGTGAAGTCATATCCACAGACATGTGTATCAAGGGACAGAGTATGCTTCAGTATTTCTTAAAGATAAATGGTTTTGTTCTGTGCATGTCATTCAGCTTCTCCCTCTTTTAACTCAGTAATAGTGATTGCCAAAGGCTTGGTGTCAGTATCATGAAACCTACCACCATCTTTTATTTATTTTTTATTTATTTTTCTTTTTTGTCTTGTTTTGCCTTTATGTAGAGCTGCACCCGCAGCATATGGAGGTTCCCAGGCTAGGGGTCTAACAGGAGCTGTAGCTGCCGGCCTTCACCACAGCCACAGTGACGCGGGATCCGAGCTGTGTCTGCAACCTACACCACAGCTCATGGCAACGCCGGATCCTTAACCCACTGAGCAAGGCCAGGGATCAAACCCGCAACCTCATGGTTCTTAGTCGGATTCATTAACCATTGAGCCACGAAGGGAACTCCCCTACCACCATCTTTTAAACTGATGTTAAATATCTGTGACATGAATACCCTGTGTTTTACCTGTGACGAGTTACCGATGAACATTTACATTGTTTGTACTTTTTTCCCACTTTGCTGTTGTGAGTTTGCAAGGACTACATCCTGTGCCCATTTGTGATGGTCTCTCTCTGGCACTGTTCACTCGCTATGGCTGCCATAACAAAACCCACAAACTGAGTGGTTGAGAAAAACAGAACCTTGGCATCTCACAGCTCTGGAGGCTGGAAGTCCAAGGCCATGGTGTTGGGAAGATTTCCAGGGAAGGACCTTTTCCAGGCCTCTCTCCTAGACTCTAGTAGCTCCTTGGCATGTGGGAGCACGGCTTGTCTCTCTGTGCATGTCCTGTGTCTAAATGTCTCCTTTATAACGACACAAGTCATACTGGATTGGGTGTCTGTCCTGCTCATCTTAACTGATCACATCCACGATGACCCTATTTCCAAACAAGGTTACCTCCTGACGGACTGAGGCGTTAGGACGTCCACATAAGAATACTGGACGGCTACAAATGACCTAAGAGGCACTGATCTCTTAACTTCTCTGATCATGCAACCCTATCAATAAAGACCATTTTTGTGCATGTGCCAAAATATGTGTGCATGCAGCTACTATGTGCGAATTATATACATGTGCTTTTGTACCCATGTGTGTGCACTATAAACTTCCTTAGGTCAGCTCCCCAGGAAAACAGACACTGAAGCTCTGAGCTATGCATTCCAGGCATTCAGAGAGAGAGGGTGAGCTCAGTGCAGTCGCCGGCGAGGGCTCAGCTGGCCCCTGGAGTTCACAGCGGGATGGCCCCTTGGTGCCGTCCAGAACTGAGGCGAGGGAGGGGCTAGGCTGTCTACCCTCACCTTGACCAGTCATTGCACGCGGGCTGCCCAGGATGGACAAGGCAGCTCCTGTGGGCCTAGGGCAATTAATTCCCCAGGAGTTGCTCAGCCATGAACCTTTGACAGTCAATCTTCCTGCCAGCTGGGAATCAGCTGGAAAGGGCATCTGGGCTACAGCAACCTCCACAAAAACAGACTCTCAATGAGAAATTTCAAAGGGTGGTATCAAGATGAAGTCCATCCGAAGTCATTGTATTTTTCCTAATGCTGAATGAACCCGGAGTATCCCTTGAGATATACAGAATCCACTTTCTAGACGTCAAGAATACGCATTTTCAACTTTATCAGAAACTGCCAACTGACTCCCTAAGTGACTAGACCACATGACACGCCCATCAGGAGTGCACGCCCATCAGGAGTGCACGCCCATCAGGAGTGCACCATGGTACCCATTTCATTTCCTCGTAGTCTCATTGACACTTGAAATTATCAAATGTCTTAAATTTTTACCAAGATTGGGTGTAAGAGCACATCGTCAATCTAATTTGGATTTCCCCAATTCTTAAAATGGTTGAGACTCTTTCTGTTATGAATTTCATGTTCATACCTTCTCCGCTCGTTCTTTTGAGTTCTGTGTCTTTTTCTTACTGACTTTTAGGCATTAAATCTATCTTTGAACATTGAAACTTCATTCATTCTTAAGCAGAGTAAAATCTGATAACTGTGTCCCTACTCTTTGCCATCTAGCTCTCTTCCCATCTTCCTGTGATGAGTTTTTCCACGAGACAAGCCAGACAGCTGTGGTATCATCTACTTGGAACCGAAAGACTTGGGGTCTCAGCCCCAGTGTTGTCACTTACTAGTTCTGGGCACTTAGGTGGTTAATTTGGTCTCTGAGCCTCAGTTTTCTCATAATCCCTCTTCCCAGGATTGTTCTAAGGATTTAATGGATATTTGTATGTGCAGTCTTTATCATTATGGCTTATTTTGGGGCCTTCTTTATAAAAACACCAAAGTTCCTACACATTCTCTCTCCTCTGCCTGGGATTCAGTCATCATCTGCGTATTCATCTGCTTATGACTCACTAAAGGGAAATGTATTCTTGCTACCCGCCTCTGTGTTAAGCCTGATGGATTGTAAGGTTCCCATCCTGAAGGGGAGCAATGGAGAAAACATATAAAAGAAGAGTCCACTTATTAAAGTTAATGAAGAAACTCTGCACTCCTTATCATGTTTCAAAGAAAGGTATTTTCACCCTATATTTACAAATGCCCTCTGCATTGTGATGAAACAGAACTTGACATTCCCTGAGTGTGCCTGCTCTAGAAAAGGCAGGCAGGAAAGCCCCGACTCCTCTTGCATGTCCAGCCTCCTTGTCGCAAATAGTTTAGGCAGCCTGACCATCTTTCTAGCTCTCACTTCCTCTTCCTGCTAGTGAGTAGGCAGCTGGCTACTTAAGGGGACTTGGCACCCACCCTGCAGGTCCTGCCATCTCCTCCTTTCTTTCAAGGGCCCCTGAGTATTTAAGCCCATGAGTCAGATATTTTGATGAAAGGGAGGACAGATTCAGCTCTGAAAGGAAACCATGTTTTCCAATCATGCTATTATCAGAGAGCCTTGCCTTGTTGGTAAGCAGGGTTTTGTCCACCTCTTATTAAAGGATTACTTTCCCATTGCTGTGTTGGTCTTGAGTTAGCGCTCCACTGGTTATAACAGCATGGTTGGTCTGTTCAAGGAGTGGTGAGAAAATCCATGACACTGGAGATTCAGTAAGGTCAACTGGGTCAAGTACTGGACAGGCAGGTTCCAACTTGGCCGTGGCTGCATTTACATGCCCAACATTGCAGAAGTGGAAATCTAAGTGTTTAAGATAAGACAGTAGGATACTAGATCTAATTTTTCAGAAGATGTAGACAGCACTGGTGTAATGGAGTGACAGGTAGCAGGAAGCTTCCCCGGTCAGCAGATTCTTCTCTCCCCATAGGGGCCCCCTTCTCCAGGGCGCCACCACCCTTGTTCTATATCCCAGCAGCCTCAGGGATATCTGCAGTACAGTGCAAACCAGCCTGCCAGCTCTCTCGCCAGCACTCTGGCTACAAGGTTAGGGGACAGGAAATCATATATCACAAGCTCTAAGGCAAGAAAAGAAGTACGAAAGCCAGGAGTTCCCGTTGTGGCTCAGCATGTTATGAACCTGGTAAGTACCCTTGAGGATGTTGGTTTAATCCCTGGCCTCGCTCAGTGGGTTAAGGATCCAGCATTGCCGTGGCTGTGGTGTGGGCCAGGAGCTGTAGCTCCGATTCAAGCCCTAGCCTGGGAATTTCCATATGCTGAGGGTGTGGCTCTAGATTAAAAAAAAAAAAAAGACACCGAAGTTCAAAAGCTAAATATGCCTCTGCAGTCTAAGTTGCATTTTTCAAATATTTTTCCCTTCACTCACAGTGGCTGACATGGGAAGCCGTATTGTCCAGGCATCTCCCAACTGGCTTCTATCCCACACTTTCTCCAGCTGCACTTTAAACTCTTTCTTCGTGCCTGAGATTTCAGTTTTTTTGGTGAGCTCTTTTTTCCATTGCCTTTTACAGTCTTCCACTGACGTATAGTTCAGTGTTTTTATTTTTATTTATTTATTTGTTTTTGTCTTTTTAGGGCCATGGAAACACCGGATCCATAACCCACTGAGCGGGGCCAGGGATCAAACCTGTGTCCTGATGGATACTAGTCGGGCTCATCACCGCCAAGCCACAAAGGGAACTCCATATAGTTCAGTGTTTTTAAATGTAGGTTTTATTATTATTGAAGTCTGCTGAGGCCAGCAGATCAGGAAATGACTGCCATTGAAAAATTGCTTATTCCCAGTTCTCGAGGGAAGAGGGGCAGGACATGCCACAGCATGGGGCAGGCGGGGCACAGGGAGAAGCACCAGGGTCTGCCAGGAGGCAGAGAGAGCAGAGGAAATGTGAGCAAAGCCGTTACTGTGGTTTCTGTGGGAAGGAATGAGTGAGGCAGGTTAAACAGCAGATTCTGAGACACAGGGCTGTCCCTAGCTGCCTAGCACCTAGCAGTCTTAGTTCAGGATGCTGTAAAAGAATTCCATACACTGGGTGGCTTAAACAACAAACGTTTCTCTGAAGGCTGAAAGTCTGAGATGGGGGGTCCCAGCACAGCCCAGTTCTGAGACCAGAACTTCTCACGTGGTCTCCTCATGTGACAGGAGGAGGCGCTGGCTCCGGTGTCCTTCTGAAGGCACTCATGCCATTTGTGAGGGCTCTACCCCCATAACCTAACTCCCTTGCAAAAACCCCTCAAATACTCTCACACCGGGATTCGAATTTCAACATATAAATTTGGGGGGGAACAGACAGCCCACTGCACTGGCTATGGGGTAATTAGAGGAGGGGCTGAGGGCTCAGAGGGTGAGGTGGTTGGGCTGTGGGCCCCCAGCTGGATGGTCTGCATGTAGAAGGCATGCTGGTGGGAAAGTCCTTTACGATCTCTAGGAATTAGCTAGTGTGGGTAGGGGCAGGCTCTCCAGAATCAGTATGGCCCCAAGATGTCACCAGAATAAAAAGATATAATTGCTATACTCTTCTTATGCTTGCTACACTCAAATTCTTAATGGAACGGAAAGATTTAAAAGGCAATACTTTTGTTTATTTGATACCGTTTCCTTTCACGTGCCACTCTTCCTTTCTCCAGTGCCCTTCTCGGACCACAAAATTCATTCTCTTTCAAAAGTCTCTTTTCTATCAACTCATGCTCTCCATCGCCACGTCATCTCTGGTGTTGAATGTCGCATGTACATCTGTTTATGACTGTTTTTAATGGATCTGCCTCTCCTTAGATTGAAGGCAGAAGCCACGATGGGTTGATTTTGGTAATTCCAATGCTGTTCACAATACCTTGCCTACAGTCAGGCCTCAATCTATATCTGTCAAAATAAATGTTAAGTGACTTATCAGGCCAAGTTCTCTTTTCATCAACCATCGAGCTTTAGTAATGAAAATAAAATCTTTTGGAAAAACCCCTCACTCAAGATTGGTGAGCAGTGTAGGAGGCCCTTGCAGAACCCAAGTCTGTAGGAGATTATAGATTGGAGTGACGTTAAAGGATGATCATTATGATAGCTTGTTGGGGTATGCTGATAGTGTTTGGGCCAGAAATTTTTAGAATGTGCAAATTTTGTGTTCAAGTCGTCTTACCTCTCCACAAGGTCCCCAAAGTAAATACATGCATAGAAAAATGACATGCAGAGTTGAGCAACACCTTGTTTTCAGCTGGGACTTCAGCCCCTAAACTACAATGCGCCTCTCTAGGCTGGACCAGATCCCGACTCAGTGAGCTCTGCCTAGAATCACAGCAGACAGAGGCCCAATGTAATTTGTTCTTTTTCCCCAAACACAAGCCTTCAGACTGTATGACTGTGAAGAGAAGAAAGGCCTCTGCGAATTTCCAGAGAGAGCCAGAGAGTAAGCAAGAACCCTGGCCAACATGCGGACAATGCTGGCCGTGGTTTTCAGCCTCAGGCTTTTTTAAGCCAGCCAGGGGTCCACTCTGTGGGGGAAGAAAGCACATCTAAAATTGATAGCAAGAGAGGGATCACTTCAGACGGAGTCGAACCAGGTTCAAAGCCATCTTCTACCACACAATGCCTCCAGCCGTCACACCCACCACATTGGCCAAGTAGCACAAAATGTGAACAATGACAGCAACACCTCCTTGTGAGAGTAAAATTATCTCTACCCCACCCGCACCCCAAGGAAAGTAAAGAAAGAGAGAGCCTTGCATTCCTTTTTCTAGAAGCCAAGGGTCCAATGCTCCTTCCAGCTCACCCCATCAAGCCCCACCACATGGCCTCAGGTAATGAGTTTTAATTTCACTTCTGCCATAACTTCACCCTGCACTCAGATTACCTTTCTTTGTAATCAGTTCCTTCTGTTGATCAAAACAGGTGACAGCATTAAGATTTCCATCACCACAAAGAATGGAAAGTGTGTGTAGAAAAGCTGATTGTAAAATTAACCATAATGTATAAAACATGACATTGAAATTCTTAAGCAACTACTCATTCTGTTAGGCAGAAAATGGTCTTAGGTCTTGAAAATTAAAGTCTACTCTAGTCTGTGTATTTGGATCCACACTTTATGTAAAAACACATCTGTCCTTAATTCCTAAAGGTCTTGGAAAGATAGATTTGTCTTAGAGCACTGCTGCTGCTTTTTTTCTACAAAGCTAACTTTCATTCATTTCCTTTAGAGCCTCCTACCCTTCTTTCTAGTGCTTGCCCTACTAGACTTCCCCAGAAAAACTTTGACTAACTCCATCATTCTCAATTCATCAAGCTATGATGATCTCCTCCAGCTGTTTTCTTTTCTCCTTTTATGAATCTCAAGTCATAATACTTATGTATATATGTACTTTTATCCCAGTATAAAAAATTGAGTAGCTGATTCCAGGTCTTGGTCCTATGTACTTATTTATGCCCCACGCGACGTAGGTCCCTTTTTACTCGCTTTTAGAGTAGGTGCTTCTTGAGACGGGGATAATTTCTGCGGTTTTGTTTGCAATCCCTGGCCAAGAGCAGTTCTCAGCACAGGATGAGCATTCAATACACATTACCTGACTCATGGTAACAAGGTAAATGAAGATGCACTTAACGGTTGGTAAAAAACAAAACAAACATTCTGTTCCCTTCTCTGTTTTTTCTAGCTATTGAAACCCTAGATCCTTAGGTTATTTTCCTCAAGTTACAATAGTCATTTTCTATGACTCTTCCCTTAGGCAATATATTTCACAGCTTATATACTCTCTTCAGATGTTGAAAATTATTAGACATGTAAAAACATGTATGACCTTGATCTGGTTAAAATGCTTACTATAAAAAGAAACCATTTGTTCTGCCCAATACAGATACATATTAATTTTGCATTATGTGAAAATATTTAGGTATGGGTCTAGGTACACATACATCCATTAAGCAGCCAAATACCTAAATTTAAAATTGTAAGCTGAAAAAAATTCTGAGTGCAAAGGTGTGATTGCTTTGAAAATAGCCAATTTAGAAAAGAGTTCAGCCTTTAATTGGCCAAGTTAAATAAGGCACAATTACTACTAACTTGGTCCCCAAAGATTGGCTCTAATCGTGTCATGTTTAACTTGGCTGGTTAAATTGCAAATAGTCTTCTCCTTTTCCGATTTGGTTCATTTGCCTAATATAATGCCTTTCTATGGATGACTTTTTCTTTCCTGACCTAGCCCTTTCTGTGAGTAGAAACTCTATGGATTAAGAAATACTGTACCTTTTTTTTTTTTTTTTCTTCAGAGAAACAGCAACATGTATGTGTGGTTGCTGTTCTCTTTCAGTTTCTGATGCAAGTTTATGCATGCATGGTTGTATAAAGGTCAAAGGTTCATCATAAAATTTGTATGTGTATGGCAAAGCTCCTTATAAACTGGCTGTCTCAAAATACTCTTGCAGACTTTTATTTTGTTTTATAGTACAGGTGAGGAAGAAAAATGTTCTTTCTGTACTAACTTTATCCTCCTCTGTAACTGAGAGATGAGTAGTTTAACTTGTACATTTAATGTTCAATTAGCCGGCTCAAGGATTTCACACAGATCCACGAGGGGACAGGGAAGGGTGGTTAAATATTTATCTCAATTTCTGTCTAAGAGCATCAGAATTCAGAGAAGGCCAATTTCTTTGTTCAGGATGGTCAGCTTCATGCATAGTGGATTAAAAGGGCATCTCATTTCACATGCAATACTGTGGAATACATCAACCTAAAAAAAACCCGGGAAATCTTTTTCTCTGGTAGAGAAACATAGATAGACATGGGTGTGCATTCAGTATTCATTCATTTACTTAAAAACAAGAAACATTTAAGGAGTGCTAACAATGTGCTTGGTTCTATACTAAGCACTAGACAGGCAGAAATTGATAAGACACAATCTTTGCCTTTTAGAAGCCTATACGTTTTTAGAGCAGCCAGAAAAGGAAGCCTACGTGTTTTTAATTGGGTCATTTGCAAGTGAGCAAATCAGAAAAAAAAAAATGGCTTCAGATTAATTCATAACATTGTTTCATTTGTCTTCATCTCTATATTTATTCCCCCCCCCTTTTTTTTTTTTTTTGGCCATGCCTACAGCATGCAAAAGTTCCCAGGCAAGGAATGAAAACTGCACCACAGCAGTGACAATGCCAGATCCTTAACCACTAGGCCAGCGAGGAGCTGCCAGCAGGTCTTTCCTGCATGTCACACCCACTTCTCTTTGGCCTCCCACCTCAATAACATCCCCCTCCCACCTCGGCTCTCAAAGGCGCAACAGGCACTCTTAGGGAAGAGCTAGTGACTCCATCTTGTTTTAGCAAGTCATCTAATAAGAACTCTGTATCATCTCTCCCATGGTTGTTTGCCTTGCAGCAGAACCAGCAAAACCATATGCTTATAAAAAAGAGATAATTTTCATATACCTTCACACATAATATTTACTTAAGAATAAGCTCCACACACCAAGGCATTTTTAATCTGAATTTGCAGCTTAAATCCTAACACTTTTCACATCTCTATTCCACCAAGTCAGGATATGCTTTCAAGCCAAACAGTGTGTGTGTTGGGGGCGGGGGGGAGGGGGGTTGAAAGGTGGAGGGGGATGCCCCGTCTACAGATGGGCGTGGACCAGTCTGCACATTTATTATCAGAAACAATATCCTGAGGTGGCTTTATCTGATGTGTTCTTTCAGAAGGAGCCAGGCTTATGGTCTCAACTAATAAATTCTCTGCATCAACATATTGCTCTATCATAGTTATAATTTTCAGTGAAACATAAACAATAAAATGAATCTGTATACGTGAACTTTTACACAAGAAAGAAATAGACCCATAGACATAGAAAATGAACTGATGGTTACCAAAGAGGAAAAGTCAGGGCAGCGGGGAGGGGGCTAGTGGTAACTAGGAGTTTGGGATTAACCTCTATACACTGCTACATCTAAAACAGACAACCAGCAAGGACCTACTGTACAGCACAAGGAACTCTACTTAGTATTTTGTAATTACCTATAAGGGAAAAGAATCTGAAAAAAATAGGTATATACACATATATAACTGAATCACTTTGTTGTACACCTGAAACTAACACAACATTGTAAATGAACAATAAAGACAATAAAACTTTGAAAAAGAATCTGTCTATAAAATATGTTAGCCTTGTTGATCACTCAACACACAAGCAAGTGTATAAACAAAAACCCACCACTACATAAAGTAACCGAACACGGGGACTAAAAAGCCCAAAGTTACAGAGATCGAAGTAATACAGACTATGCCATAAAGAATAATTTACAATTGAAATGGAACGTTTTCTTCTGGGATTCGGGAGAAGCTATCTTTGGAACGTGTTCATGTGACAGAAATGCCTGTCACTACAGACATTTTTTTGTTATTTTTTTAAACAAAATCTTACCAGAAGACCAATAGGTAAGTAGGTAAGGAAGGAATATTGCTGAAGTCAGAGGCTGCCCAGCCCCCCTCACATACACCTACACATGCAGACGAGCAACACACGTGCACATGTGTGCACACACTCACATGAGCACCCATATGCACTACGACCCTTGAAAAGGTTTCACAGAACACAGTCAGAACATCTCTGCTTCGCTTTACCCTGACACAGCCTGAAGCAATAATAGTTGGGCTTGGCTTGGTGCCTAAACTGAAAATTTGTAATTAGTTCCAGAAAAGAAAAAGATACTTAAATCAAGAATGAGCTTGGGAGAGAGAGCGGAATCTGATTCGGAATGTCTGTGTGCACTTAATACAGTCATCAGTGAAAGACTGGGAACCTGGAGCCTTGGGCTTTAGCTTTGGCTACCAACTAATCTGATTACCTTGAACATGTTACTTAAGCTCCCTGTGCTTTAGTTTTCTCAAATCTGCAACAAAGAATTGTAGTAAAAAATTTCTCTCTACCATCCATTATGCAGATGCTATGTGCTACTACATACAGAAAATTACATTCCAAAGACGAATACTAGGGCACCTAAAAATTCTTTCCCATGAACACTGAGTTTACCAGGCAATAAATAAAAGAAGAAAACAAGATTATTCTGCTAAATACAGCCTGTCATTTTGAATGATTCTGACCCATCTTTCATCAAGCATTCCCTTCTGATGGTGAAACTCATTCTTGGATTTAGAAGGAACACGCAACCTAATGCTTCAATTTCATCAAGGTCTTAAGTCACTATCCATGTAGAAAAGGGATCCAGGAGTGGAACCAAACACAGTCAGATGCTACAAGTTCTGGCCAAATCACCAGATGCCTCCTTTTTTAGATTTCCAAGTGAGTCAATCATACAGCATGAATTAAGGCATCGTTGGACAAAAAAAATGTGTCATCGGGTGGACCAAAGCCAGGTGGTGACCATTTTGACTCCATGCAGATGCTCCAACATTCATTACACGACCACGCAAAACCACCTCAAAGCACAGAACTCCTTGAAAAGGCCACAAAACAGACTCAGTTACCTTCCGCCTGAAGTTATCTAGTCCGACTCCTTTTAGAACTCTTCACTTTCACTCTTCCATTTGTTTGCTGCTGCCTTTTCACTCAGAGACCTTTATTTTCCCCTATTAGAAATAAAAAGTTTGAAAAATTTTAATTGTGTCATCACAGAAAATATTGACTGTATATTTCAAATGCAAACTGAATTCCTGTTAAAAACACACAGTCAACAGGCACATTGAAACATGCTTCAGGATGATTCCAAGTATGTTTATATACAATTAGACTCATCCTCAGCTAGACCATCCCTTTTGGGAAAGATCTTTTGGGACATCCTATTATAACACTTCTGGTACTATTACCTTCTGGAATTATTTGGAAATCAGCCCTCTTTAATTAGCCTGGCTAATTGAAAATTTTATATATTAAGATTAAGGCCATTTCACCATGACATTGGGTTTTTTTTTTTTTAAATAGGTTGTGTGGGTTCAAGTGAATAATCAGGGCAGTTCATGTAATTTAAGATCATGTTCTATCTGAAGAAAGAAAGAAAGCATAGGGTTTTCTTTCCTCAAAATAATACTGAGACCAATCATTCATTTATTCAACCTTTATCAAGAAACCAAGTGCCAGGTATCGTGCTGGGTACCAAATAGACAGAAAAGAGTGAAACAATCTATTTTTGTGAATCTTCTTTATAAGGATATTTGGGGGACAGGCAACACGTTGTAGAAGAAGATAGATTTGCAAAACTATATTTAATCAGGTTTTAATGCCGCTGCAATTGTATGTAATGCAAAGGAGAACTCAATATTTTATCAGAAATTACTAATACAACAAAAATAGGTCCAAAAATAGAATAGGTGAATAAAATTGTCCAGGTTTAATAAATTCCTATAATATTATTTTTACACTACAAATTACCACCTGAACTTACTTTTGTGTGACAAAGAAATGCTGTCTAATAAAACAGTTAAATTGAAGCTAAACACCCTAAGAAACAGAGTGACAGAAGAGAAGAGGCAATAGCTTTTTCCTTGGGTTCTGGACATGACGAATTATCCCTGGACCTCAGTGAGCCTCAGTTTTCTCCTCAGTAAAACTTAAGAAAGAGATTGCTATTCCCACCTTGGAATTAAGTAGCATTTAAAATTATTATGTTCTTCAAGGACAGGCTAAACTTGTGAGGGCAGAGACCATGTCTGCCCTCCCATGTCATCCCAAGTTACAAAGCCTATGAGGCATTCAGAAAGATTTGTTGAAAGACAGTACACACGTGTTAAAGATTACTTTGAGGATGACATGAGAAAACATGACAGATTATTTGAACATGGTGAAATACTACGTTTGCATTAAACTCGCTTTGTTTCTTGCTTTCTTGATATTTTTGCAGTCTGATAAATTCTTGACCTCTCTTTGGGGATAACCAAGATGCCTACCAGAAAAAAAACTTTGGTCCCAAACTTTGAGAACAAATGCTCACTTACTAGCTAGCTACAAGAGCAGTTTTCCAGTCTTGCCTTGAGACGATCTATCATTCCCCAGGCATTTTAAAACAAGGTTTCAAAGTGAAACTTCATTCAAGTCTCTGTAAGCATCTTCTCCCATTGGCATCAAGATAGGATTTCATGATGTCCAGAGGTTAAGATGCATATCCCAGGAGTTTTCTAGGTCAGGTTTTGAAACAACCTGTCTTTACCTAATGAATGGCCAGGACAGAAATCCACACAAACCCAAATCAAGAAAAGCTTTGAACAACGTCCTGAGAAAACAAACACCGGAGGTCGTATAGCTTTAATCAGCCACCAATCCCATCTGTTATTCCTGAGAAGGAGCCAGATTCTTTCCCAGCATCTCTTCACCCACGTGAACTGCAGTTGGTGTCCTGCAAGTGGGAGGTTCATCAGCATCCTCACCATCCTCCAGGCAGAGGACCCTGCTAATTAATTACTCACTCACAGCTCTAAGGGAGCTCCACATTCCAAGGAAAAGCAATGGTCCTCATAAATTCCCTAAGACATCTTGTGGCCCTCTCGTGTCCTCCTCTTTCCAACATAGATGGTGGGTCATGTGTAAGGCCCTCATCTCTGTGATAGCCCAGGCTGCCGCCAGCCATAGGCTTCTGTCTCCTGACTTCGCCGGTTCCCAGATACAGCCATCTCTGCAGCTCCCTCCAGCGCTTCCCAATTCCATCGCAACCCAAACCTCATCCAGACAATGCCGTGCTAAAGCTCTCATCATGAGCATCCGAGGTCTGGCTCCTGACCGATCTGCACACTGCCCAAATTAATCCATGTAGAACGGATTAATCCATGTAGAATGGCAGCATGACGACCACACTGTCTGGCATCACGTCTGAAGGGTTTCATTTATTTCCCTTCAGGGACATCAATATATTTTTCCTACCTTCAATGAATGCCCTATTGAAAACCCTAAGGAGAGACAACTAACTGTGAAGGACATTTACCATCAGCACATACGTTTGAAGGTTTTATGATGTGTCTGACAGAACCAGACACAGATACCTGACACCGGGCAGTTATAATTTCCTGGAAAGTTGACATTGTTCCGCTCACACCTGGAGCCGTGCTGAGTGCTCCTGACTGGCGATGGTACCCAGATGTACACCAAACCATTGCTTTTACATTCCTTCTCTATTGCTAGAGACGAAGGATTTGCTGGGAGTGTCATGATTCCTTAACGGGCAAAATTAAAGCTAAAAGGAGTTCTGGCTGTGGCTCAGCAGTAACCAACCCGACTAGTATCCATGAGGACTCGCGTTCTGTCCCTGACCTCGCTCAGCGAGTTAAGGATCACTGTTGCAGTGAGCTGTGGTGTAGGTTGCAGACACAACTTGGATCCTGCATTGCTGTGGCTGTGGTGTAGGCCGGCAGCTGTAGCTCCAATTTGACCCCTAGCCTGGGAACCTCCATATACCACAGGTGTAGCCCGAAAAAGACAAAAAAAAAAAAAAATAAAGTAAAATGAAATAACAAAATAAAGCTAAAGAATTTGGGTGCTGAGTAATGAAGACTGAGATGGCTCCTAGGGAAGTCTTGTGTAGGGAGCCATTCTCATTGTGTGTGTGTGTGTGTGTGTGTGTGTGTGTTTCTTTGGAAGCACTAGGAAACCCAGGAGAACACATATCTGATAGCAATGATGAGGAAGAAAAGCTCTTTACAGCATTTCTGAAGGTTGTTCCTGGAAGAGGGACGATGTTCCCCTCACTTCCTTCGGGACAGAGGCAGAGCTCCTCCCCCACCCAGCAGCCCAGGGCAGCCCCTTGTCGCCATGGTGCCAGGAAGATGCCAGGACAGCACCTGCTTCTTGAGCTAGATAGCGGATGCCCCAACCCCACACAGACCTGCAAGGCTGCCCCACCAGTGCCTGTCCCCTGGGCACCAGGGGAAAGTCTGCAGAGACGGTCACAGCCTGGGACAAGCCCAGGGCTGACAAACGCCAAGCAGCTGGGAGAGTGGCAAGTGGGACTTGGGAAACGAATGGAGGAAGCTTCGGGATAGAGCTGAAACCGACACTTTGCTGGCACAAAATGACATTTTATCAGCTATTGGGAAAACGGGCCACAACTGCTCAGTCCTAAGGGATTTGAATGGTATTTATCTTTATTTTTAAATAATTCCAGACTTGGAGAAAAGTTGAAATGGAACAAAAAATTCCCATGATAGCTTCATCCAGATTCCCCAGTGTTGCTATTTGGCCTTCACCACATTTGCTTTGCCATTTTCATTTTCTCTGGATGAATGGATAAAGAGGTGTGTCTATGTGTGTGTATATGTGTGTGTGTGTGTGTGTGTGTACATATATATTTATTTATTTATCAATGTATCTATTACAATAAATACTTTTCTTTCTGAACTGTTTAAGTTTGCCCCCAAATCATTCAGATAATATCACCTAGTTGTTAGAACTCAATCCTAATAATGTCTTTCATAGCAAAATAATTCTTTTTCTGGTTCAGGGTTCACGCCGAGATCAAGTACTGTATTTAACTGTCTCCTTTAAACTAGAATAGTTCTATAGTCTTTCTTTGTCTTCTACAAGCTTAAAGTTTTTGGAGAGTGTTCCTCAATTTGGATTTGTCTCATGTTTCCCATGATTAGATTCAGATTATGTACTTTTGGTTGGAATGTCACAGAAGAGATGTGTCCCGCTCCGACACTGTATCAGGAGGCACATAAAATCAATCTGTTCCATTAGTAGTGAAGCCAGCTTTGATCACTTGGCTAAAGTTCTGTCTGCCTGGTTTCTCCATTAAAAAGTTACCGTTTCTCTCTTATAATTAATAATCATTTTGTGGGGAGATGCTTTACAGTGAAAGCAATGTTCTCTTTGTCACCAAACTTTCACCTGCCACTTCTTGTAGCATTCATTGATGTTTCTTACCTGAATCAGTTGTCATTGTGATTTGGCCAAATGATAATTTTCTGATCGTGCCGTTCCTTCTATATTTATTAGCTGGCATTCCACTTCCCTCTTCCCCTTATTTTTTTTTAATTTTATTTCTATCAGTGTGGCCTCATAGATTCTTATTTTATTTGATGGATAATCATCTTTTAATGTGAAATTTGTTTTTAAACAGTGACATTGGGAGCTGAGAATCTTACAGAAGTGTTGCCTGACTTTTTCAAGGTACCCGGGGAAACATTTCCTGCGAGAGAATCCTGGGAAAAGGAACTTGTTGTTCGTGAGATACCAGTTTGGATGGTGCTGAGTAAAGAAAACTGACTCGGGGCCACACACAACTCTCCAGTCTGTAGTTCTTCACTGTAGGTGGTGCTAAGAAATAATCTCTCTCCCAGAAGTCCAGTATTTGGGGTCCTCAGATGATTGCTCTGACCAGTGGAAGGAATGTGGACACACAGGAGTTGAAGGCAACGCCAGACAACCTGAAGGCCATGAAGGTGGACTCAGCTAATTCTGGAACTCATCTGTCCTTCATAAACGGCAAACCGATTGTCCATAGGACCGTGCATTGAAGACTGCCAAAGGCCAGTGATGACGGGCTTTCTTCATTCTCCATTCTAGAGCTCTCGCCATACAGCTTCTTTCTCACCCTTTCCTGCTTTTCTCTTTGATCTGCCTCCGGCTCAGTCTCTTCCTTCTCGTCACCCGCTGACATTTATTACTTTCTTCTTATTCATCTGATTGTGCCTTAGGAGTAGACAACCAACTCTCCCCCCAGCGCTCCCCTCGGCAACAACAAGTCTGTTCTTTACGTCTTTACCTGCGCACTGGGGCCTCCACAATCTGGAGGCAAGTAATGACTCTCCCCCGAGGCTCTGCAGGGAGCACGGCCCTGCTGACACCGTGACTTCAGACTCCTGGCTTCCAGAACCATGAGAGAATCATCTCTGCTGTTTTAAGTCACTGGTTTGTGGTACTCTGGGATGGAAGCCACAACACACTAAATACCAGTCCCCTTCCAAGGACCAGCTGCATTATTGGTCTTTGACTCTGGCAAGAAGGGGCCCCTGTCTTGAGGCCCTGGTCCTGGAGCCCCCGTCTTAGTATACCTGCTGCTCCTTGCTCTAGCCAAGCCCGCCCATCTGAAACCCAAACCTTCTTCTTCTGAGCCACACCCCCAAAAAGCCAGGATCCCTGAATTCTCAGCCCAAATGGCCTGCACCCACTTGAGGGCCAGTGTGGACCCCTTCCCTGGGTCTGCCCTCTAAGGGGCCTTTCACCTTGCTGGTACGCACACCCCTAGATCCAAAGAGTAGGCTAGGGTTGGCATTTGCAGGGGCCAGGAAGGACCTGAATTGGTGGGCTGGTGAGTCCACACGTGGTGATGGTGGGCAGTGTCCCTTAAGACCTAGGGCACACCAGGAGGTGAACAGAGTAAAGAGCTGGTCAGGGCTGCAGGGCCATGAGGTGAGAAGGGGCCCGGGATGAGAGCGTGGCTCTCCATGTGCCACATTTTCCGGCACAAAACTCTTAGAAACCTTCCACTCCAGACTGCTTTTGTGCATTTCTTTTTGTCTTTTAGGTCCACACCCACGGCATAAGGAGGTTTCCAGGCTAGGGGTCCAAACGGAACTGTAGCCGCTGGCCTACACCACAGCCACAGCAATGTGGGATCCGAGCCGCATCTGCGACCTACACCACAGCTCACGTCAATGCTGGACCCTTCACCCACTGAGCGAGGCCAGGGATCGAACCCATACCCTCATGGATGCCAGTCAGGTTCACTAACCGCTGAGCCACAGTGGGAACTCCCAGACGGTTTTGAAGGTAGATTTGTCAAAGGAGGAAAACAGAACCTTATATTTAACTACTCAAACATTATCGTATAGCTTGGTTATAACCCTTAAGTGTTTAGACAGCTGGCATGTGGACCTTCACTGGTTCTCTTGCCCAAGCTACAGATGTCAAAGGCAGGGCTGCCCAGGTATGTTCCTACCCACAGTCCCAGGAGACACGTTTACCTTCGCATCACCAACCCCCCGCCCCCACGCCCTTGGCTTAGGCTGGTTTGTCTTGGCTTCTGCCTCTTGCCTCTATAGAATCTTAGTGCACTCTATTGTTTTTTAATTTAGGTTACTTGCAGTTCGTGGCCATTAAAAGTTACAGTACAATGAATCCACTTGCATACATTTTTGTGCATATCCCCAATTAGTTCATTAAGATAAAGTCCTGGAAAGGGAACTACTATACCAAGGGGTGTAGAGATTAAGACTTTAACACACCAAATTCTTCCCCGCAGGCGGTAGAAGAGAGAAAGCCTCTGCCCCATCCCTGTCAATGATTAAAAGATATCCTCCAAAGATATTTTTTTCTTTTAACGTCAAATGCATTAAATTCTTAGTGAAAGTAAGTTAATTCAATCACACTTCTGCTTCATCGGAAATGTTAGACCCCGGCTTTGGGGCTGGGCCAGACTTGCCCAAAGGGTATAAACGTGCGACAGGTGGTAACACCGAGGGCGGTGAGGACAAGCATCCCCCTCGCGCTGCCCTTCCACCAACTTTTTTTTTTTTTTTTTTAACATTTCTCTCCCGCTCTCCCTCTCTTTTTGGTCACATCCACAGCATGTGGAAGTTCCTAGGCCAGGAACTGAAACCAGGGCACAGTTCACCCCCCGCCACAGCCGCAGCAACACTGGGCCCTAATCCACTGCGTCACCAGGGAACCTGCAGCCCTTTCACCTTGAGGGTGGCAGAGCTCTCACTCTCCTCTTGAAGACACTTTCAAACAGCATTTTGGAGGGAGGATCCCAGCGTCCCCGGCCTGTGACCTTATGCCTCTTGTTTTTGTTTTCCGCAGACTTGGAAGGGAGGTTGGCTGGGAAACGATGGAAGGAGGTACGAACGTCCTCCTGCTTCTGAATGTCGGCAGTGGCCCGTCTCATCCCCGCAGTGCAAGGAAAAGAGGGAGAGAGTGAGGGCAGAGCGACAGACGGGTGATGTCACCGTCACCAGCATGGGGAGGGTGGGGGGGCTTTTGGAAAGGAGCCGAGGAAGGCTCTAAAAGCATACAGGTCAGAAGGGAGAAGAGTCATTATTTCAAGACCAAGAAGAGTTGAAAACCAAAGATAACCATTACGTCCTTTCTGAGCTGTTAAAGTAAAACTCACTCTTAAATTCTTCCTAAACTGTCACTCTCTCCCTCTCCCTCTCCCTCTCCCTCTCTCTCTCTCTCACACACACACACACACTCACACATGCAAATAGACTGCAAGCAATTCTTCAGCCTCTGACTGTGGAAACAAAATCAATATTGTGTTGCACATAAAGCACCTATTTAATTTAAAATTGCATTTTATAGTCCATTTACCCCACCAGAGTAGCCCAAAGTCAGTCACTTCTTTCTGTTCATTTCCAAGCTCTAGCTCACTCTGCATTGTTCTCCTTGTCACTGTTAAGCTTGTGAAGGGGGCTTTGAAACAGACAAGAAAAGCTCCAAGCAGGAAACTGAAGCTCTGAGACCCTGGGTGCAAAAAGGAACACACACACACACACACACACACACACACACACACGGCTCTAAGCTGGCATCTATTCTTTAGCTGTTTTGTTCTTCCAACTCACTGTAGCATGAAAAAGGAAGGAAAAGAGAAATAAAAGCCTTAGAAGAGGTGCACGCATGCGGATATGTGTGCCCACGCGGCTCTGTGCTGGGCACGTGGGTTATGCTGTCCGAACTACAGGCACACCATCAAAGTGAGGCCCACAAAGTTCGGTCTTAGGGCCCAGGCTTGAGGAACTAATGTTCTGCCCCTCAGTCAGCTGACGTGGTCCTTGCATCATGGCGTAATTCCTTCTCCAGGTAAGAAAAGGACCCCTTCAACAAAACTAATTATGCTGAGCTAAAACAGGCATCACAAACACCTGTTGTCCGAAGCTTCCAGATACTGTGTCATTTGGAGGTTTCTAAAGACCTTGTTCAGAGTCACTACACGTGGCAGCAACAAACTCAGCCCCAATATGCATGTGGATAAGAAATGCTATTCTCTTTCATCGTGTTTAACTCTATTTCTCTCCTGAGTCTCCGTCTGTCCAGGTGGACAGTTCCTGGTCAGTTCAAAGTCCCTCCTTCCTCCATGTAGACTCCAACAGGACACTGTCCCACCAAGATGCCAGGCGGGGTGGGGGTCGGTCTCTGTTGCTCTGCATTCACACTGGCATCCACTGAGGTGCCCACTGCTAGCCTGGTCCCCAGATACCGTATGTCCACACAGCTGGCTGCGCTCCCCCATGGCACTCCATCATTCTGTCTTCTCTCATACACAGGCTGCTCTACTCCTACTGACATAGGGATGCTGAAAACTCTAGAACACTCCAGCCACCTCCCTGCCTCTCCCAGGTCCATAGGGTTCTTCGACTGTTCGTGCTCCAGAGGCTGCAGAACACGGCATCTGGAACCCCCACACATCCCTCTCTACCCTAGAGTCTGCCTTCCCTGCAAGGCTACCCCCCGAGCAAAATGCAGACTCCCTTTCCCGTCTCTCAGACCCTCCCTGCCCCCCGGCTCCCTGCCTGAGGTTCAGGGCTCTCCAAGCAGACGCCGGCCCTTCCCTTAGTGCCCCCCCCCACCGCTTGGGAAATCCTTCCAGATCTCCAGATGCTGTTGCAGACACTACAGGTGCCTCGACCAGATCATGGAGACCCTTGACCTGTTCCTCGGTCCCTGTCTCCTGGCTCTGTGTGTACTGGCCTTTAATGTCCTGCACCTGCAACTCTCTTAGGAGCCCCCACGGGGCTGTTGGAACTGCTTTGTATGATTCAAGCTCAAGCACACGCAGAGAGCCTGAAGGGTCTAGGAGTTTATACCAAACCCCCAGCCCCAGGGTGGTCTGTAGCCAAAGACGATGGGCGAGGAAATAGAAAGCCCAGCTCTCTTATCTCAAATTGACACAAACTCTGAGGCACAATTTATACTATGGGACCAGGCTGCGGCTAGCAGTCACAGTCTCGCTGGCCGGCTTCCCTAAGTAGTGGACACCGTAGTGAGCCACCCAGATCACTGCAGGACCACAGGCCTAACCTCCCGGGTACCCGGAGCGCTGCTGCAGACAGCCCATGGCTGGGAGCCCTCAGGGGAGCTGCCTCGGCTGGACAGAGTTGTTTCAACCCCAAGCTGTGCAGCTCTCATCCTATGCCTGGCCGAGGCAGGCCTACGGCACACACGCCCTGCCACAACCTGGGGCAGCGTGGAAGGCCTCTCCACCTTCAGAGCTCCTCCTGGGGTCAGCTGAGCGCCCCCGCAGACCGCCTCCCAGCCCAACTTCTTCTTCTACCCAGTCCTGCTGATGTCCCTCCCTCTTCCTCGGTGGCTATGTCGAGTGCGATCTCCGGTGACCTGACAGCACGGTGGCAGCAGGCGGGCACAGGGGTCAGGAATGTGCTCTGCTCTCACCCGGCATCCCGGTCAGTTCAGGCCATTAACGAAATTGACAGGGTAGCTTACAAACCATAAACGCTCCTCTCTCACAGTTCTGGGGGCTGGGAAGCCCAGATCACAGCAGTGGACATTTTTACTGTCTGGTGGGGGCCTGTTTCCTACCTAGTCACCTTTCTGCAGGGCAGGGGGACTGAGAGCACGCATTATCTCGGTTCTCTCGTGTAAAGGGCACTACTCTTATCGTAGTGCTCCACCCTCATGACATAATCACACTCCAAAGGCCCCACTTCCCAGTACTGTCACCCTAGGGGCTGGGATTTCAACATATGAATTTGGGGAGGGGGACACAAACATGCAGCCTAGAGCACCAGAGGTGCCATTCTGGGAAAACCACTCCATTTCTCAGTATTTCGGTTTTCTTACCAATAAATAGGATGATAATAATACCTATCTTATTGGGTTGTAATGAGAATTAAAAGACATAAAAACACGCTTTACATCATTCCCATAGAAAGCTTCCAAAAAATGCTAGCTATTTTATAACTTGTAGAAGGGCTCTGAGTTGTTTCTGGGGGCGAGACTTTTGAAATTCAGAAGCCTGGAAAACATTCCAAGCTTCACCTACATCATTGCTTCTTGAGATAAAGCAGGTAGAGCAATCTAGTCTGAAAGAAAGAAATGGGTGAAAGGAGAGAAGAGGTGGGGGGAAAGGGAGAAATTGGTTAATGTTTCCAAGTATTATCCTGCCATGTATACTTAGAACCTTTCATCTTGGAATAAACCAATGCATGGACCATGGGAAAAGTCATCTAGTTATCCTGAGATAAACCTTGTTTAAAAAAAATCAGAAATCTTAATGTTCAATGGACATTTTTCAGATCCTTATCATGATTTCTCTTGTGCCATTTAGTCAAACGAAGAGCTCAAAGTTTCCAGTTAAACCAGCCCAAATCTGGACAGGACCATATGAAAAAGACACCAGCAAATTAGTCAAAACACTGTAGAAAGAGCTTTGTTTGGTGGGAAAGGAGAAGAAAGCAAGGGCTAGTTCTCTGTTTATTTCTATATGGCAATGCTTCTTCCCCAAAACAAGCTGGCTGGACTCTGCAGCTATCAGGAAGGGAGCCTTTTTCTCCCAGGGTGGATGGGCACACGATGCTTAGCCCTGGACTCCCAAGAAACCCCTCCTCTCTAATCTAAAACAGCAGCGATGGGAATTCTCTGCTGATTGAGAAACAGGTCTAAGATACTCACCCCTCGTACCCTTCTCGGCTGTGGGGATCAGCCAGTCCTCCCGCCGGCAACTTCGAGGGGACACCTTACTGACAATAGCAGTAGGAGAAGAGTGGCTTGGCTCTGGAATGAAATATTTATAATCCCTCTCTGGGGGTGGCGAGCCGAGCACAAGGAACCCACGGGCGACAGCTCTCCAGGGGTATTTTTCTCTTTCTCCCTGGCACGGGTAAAATCTAAACTGTATTTAAGAAACGGTGTTAAATGTGTTAGTTGACTGAATCTGGCATTTATAATGCAATTTAGCAAAGTTTTATATTGACAGTATGACATTTTTAAAGGGCCCTTTCTGATTAACAAGGTTCAGAATCGCTCCCTTGATTATGCTCGCGGAGTGAGTATAAAACGCTACAGGCTCTGGAAGCGATGAATTGGGGCTG
Organism: Catagonus wagneri; assembly: GCA_004024745.2. NCBI lineage: Eukaryota > Metazoa > Chordata > Mammalia > Artiodactyla > Tayassuidae > Catagonus > Catagonus wagneri. Next base: position 24,864,254 of record PVHT021183524.1, read on the forward strand.
TGTTAACGTTCCACGCATGCTGCTTTCTTAGCGACCATTTTGAGAGAAGATCAGGCTGGGGCTACAGTTTTTCGGACAGAAGAAAATGTTCTCTTGCTTTTAGGAGACTTTCTGTAAGAAAAAGGCCTCCGTGGGCAGAGAGGCGGCTGCAGATTCAAAGCCAAGAATGAACAGGTGGTCCAGACGTTACCTTTTGCTTCTGGCGTCTGGATAAAGCAAAGCAATACAGCCAGGGGCAGGCGGGAGGGGGGCACAAAACTCTCTTTGCAAAGAGCAAATCCAGACAGCGTTAGCTGTATCTCACCTCCCTTCCCAGTCCTCTTCCTGTGACATTAGATATTCCCTGAACGGCTCCTAAATAGCCAACATTCGCCGCTGGAGCTCCCGGAGGAAAGAGGGGAGGCATATGAGTCATCTTTTAAAAGCAGAGCAAATGCCTCATAGAGAGGGACATAAAAGGTCCCAAATGATTCTTAGTGGAGCCAGACCTCAGTGTGCACTCCTGAAGACGACGATCTTGGCGGCCATCCACTGAGCATCTGCCCGTGTGCCGGACACCACAAAGTGCTGCCTTTTTTTTTTTTCCTGTGGCCAAATACACATCCCATCAAGTTGTCACTTTTGTGTACGTTTTTCAGGGTATAGGTCAGTGGCATTTACTACATTTATGTTGTTGTGCGTCCTTCACCATCCGTCTCCAGAACTCTCTTTCTCTTAACTAGGTGCTCATAATGTATTTTTAAAACATTTCTGTTGACGTAGAGTTGAGGTACCATGATGAGTTAATTTCCACTGTACAGCAAAATGACTCAGCTTACACACACACATTCTTCTGCATATTCTTTCCCATCACGGCTTTTAACAGGACGTTGACTGTAGTTCCCCGCGCTCTACAGTAGGACCTTGCTGTTTATACACTCAGTCTGTCCGGAACTCTTTTCATCATGCAAAACTGAAACTTCTTACCCATTAAACACCTCCCTGTCCTCCTCCCCCAGCCCCTGGCAACCGCCATTTCCTCTCCGTCTCTATGAATTTGACCACTGTAAGCACCTTGTGTAGGTGGAGAGTATGTGTCCTTGGGTGACTGGCTTATTTCACTCAGCCTAGCATCCTCAAGGTTCATCCATGTTGTCATGTGTGCCAGAAGCACTTTCGTTTCTAAGGCTGATTATTCCATACTGTGTTTATCCCGTCATCTATTGATGGGCATATTGGATTGCCTCCACCTTTTGACTCTTGCAAATACCGCTGCTGTGAACTTGGATGTACGGGTGTGTGCCGTCTATCTTACTTCTGATTCCTATGGACACTGGAGCAGAACTACTGTCCCCGTTTTACAGGTGCTAAAGCTGACGCTCAGAGAAGTGACCTGCCTAAGACCCTTCCCCCCAGTGAACGATGCTGCTGCGATGTGAAGCCAAATCCATCTGCCACACTCCCCATCCCCGACCCATGTTTCAGTTCAACCTATGTCCTGTGTCCAACCAGCATTGGTATTTCTGTTAGACAGTAAGTGTCTTTCAAGACAATCTCTCTTTTTCATCACCAATTGTGACCTATTTTCCTATGCATGGGTTGATCCCTGTGAGAATCCAGTAATAGACACTCAGAGAGCTCACAGATGTCTGATGCACCTCCTTTGAGTACAGGGCAGAACGGAGCAGTTGGAGAATTCAGGAGGCGGTTCCTGGGTGCGCTGGTTCATGGAGATGCATCTTGGCAGGAGATGAAGAGAGGTTCCACTCGCTTGGCCACGTGTCAGTCAAACTGAGACCCAGAGGGGAGAGACCAGACCCGGGAGGTGGCACAGGTACTTAATTCTCACCCACCGCACCGCAGGCCACCAAAGCTGGGGCGAGGGGGGGGAAGGATACTGATACTCGTCCAAAAGGACCAGACATTCCTGAGACCTAAAATTACATTTCAACCTCTCTGGACCTTGGACTCCTTACTGGTATTTCAAGGAAGGCTATTTTTAATCTAAACAGAGAGTTTAACCTGTCTAATTCCTTGTAGGCACGTCCAAAATGATCCAATTCGCAGCACCTGATTTGCACAGGTTTTGTTAGAAGCTAAGGAGGAGGAAGGAGGTTAGCAGGTGCCCAAGGGCTCCTGAGATGCACAGTGAGTGTGGGAACGACAGCCCCCACACCTGCCTCCCATGACTGCGTTAGTTAAGCAGAGGGAGCTGCCCTCCAGAAGAGGCCCAGGGCACACCCCCTGCCATCCACCTTCCCAGGTGACAGGAGAGGGGGAGGGGCAGGGGACAGCCCTCTGGCTCCCAAGCCACAGCCCTCTAGGAGCTGGGGCAGTGGCCGTGGCGGGGGCCGGTGCTCCTCAGGCAAATTTGGGGGCACAGACTGTCACCAACGCGCCTAACCAGACAGGAGGAAACTGGCAGGTGTTAGCAGAGGAGAGGCCTCTGGATTTGGCGGGCTGAGGTGGCTGGCGCTCGGTCAGAAGTGAGAGTGAGAGAGTGGGACAAAAGCCAGAAACATCGGGGCTGCTACACTGTTCCCTTGGACTCCTGGGTTCCCACCATGGTCAAGACTTTGGAAATGAGATGACCTCTGCGATTCCTCTGGTATCTAACCTCCTCCAACGCTAAGGGATGCTAACGGAGCTCCTCTGCAGAGCAAAACAGAGAGTAAGAGCCTGTCGGGGAGGCGGGAAGTCAGGGAGCTCACAGACCATAAACACCACGACAATGTCAGTCCCTGGAAAATGAGCCCTTACACACTTTCTGACGAGCCCAGGACACTCGGCCTCCTGCTGCTGATTCCAGCACTAACGTGGACCCCTGGGCCCGGGCAGCACACCTGAGCTCAGCAACCGCTTCCCACCCCGTCATCCTGATGCCTGGCACTCAAGCCCCCAGGTACATTTCTCCACGTCAAAGCAGCGCCTGGCAGCATGTCACAACTAAAGGACCCATCAACATTTCCATTCTAAACACTCCCTTTGGAAGGATTTATTATTTGTCCATTAAAATAAATTAAAGTCTTACTGGAATACAGGCCCTTAGCATGTAAGCAGTTTGTTGGAGGGATTTTATTTTGGTGTGTGTGTGTGTGTGTGTGTGTGTGTGTGTGTAACATAAGACAAGGTTCAAATTTATTCTGATTTATTTGTGAGCAAACAGAAAACACCGTCAAAGGAAGATGTAACATTCGGTATACTTTTTTTTTTCCCTAGAAATAATAACAAATGACAGTCAAGCGGTGCAAATCTAACGTGGAATGAAACCGCTGGGCACCTTTCTTCTCCCCAAATATCAAAGCCAAGCTCTTTCTGTAGCTTGGCCCTAATGATCTGACCAATTGATTATCTAAAGGGCAAAGCTGCAGGCAGGTGGTGCCTGTCCAGGCACTTCCTCTGGGAGGTTTTCCTCTTCGGACCAGTGTCCCCCAGCTCTGCTGAAAGGGCAGCACCCTCACAGCACCCTCACAGCACAGCCACCAACAGCAGAAACTGCTTCCTCAGAGACCCTGGCAGTCGGAAGCTCTTCCCCCCTGTATTCTTACTGGGGAGGAGGGCCCAGACCCAAAGCATAAATCACCTCCAGCACCACAGAACGTGTGTTTAATGTCTGTTTCCAAGGGGTTTCGGCGGGTAGGTTTGGACTGGCCACTTTATGTTTGTTGTTGAAACTGAAAAATGTGACTTTCCTAAGGCATAGCTGGAAAGGCACTTTTGCTAGGAAATTCCAAACAGGGCTGTCAGAACATTTCTTAGCCTAAGTTGGCAGGACCAAGAGCTGAGATGAGAAGGGAAGAAATCCCAACAGAAGGCAAGCCAGAGCTTTACCCCAAGATGGCTTGGTGAGGTGCCACAGCCAGCAGGAGCTCTTTCTACTGGCCAGTGCCAAGCGCTGTTCTGAAGGCTTCACATGCATTAACGCAGTGAGTCCCGAACGACCAAAGCCTCTTAAGCCAGGAAGCACCGCCCCACTTTCACTGGAAAGGAGCCCAACACCCTGCCAGGTGGACTGGCTCGGCCCCAACATACAGAGAGCAAGGAGCGGAGCAAGAATCTGGACCCAGGACGCTGACAGCACACTCCACACCAGCAAGCCCTGACCCCCGCCTCTTTGACTGCCACAGAGATGCCCAGAACAAGGGCGACCCGAGCAGATTTGATGGAAAGGATAGTCCAACTCATTCCATTTTACCTGGGAAGTAAAACTGTCCCTGACTTGGGCGCTAGCAGGAAGTGTGTGAGTGTTGGTGAGTGTGAGCGTGTTAGGGAGTGTAAGCACGAATACATGTGACGGCGCCGGGGCAGCCTCTGTGCCTGCCTGCACCTCCTGCTCTGCACTGCAGCCCTTGGAGCTGCAGAGGGGACTTCCGCGAGGACCCCTCTGGTCCAGGAGCCGGCGTGGGGGTGACGGGGGCAGGGGAGCATCCATGGCCCACCTCGCCCCACCTCCCAGCGGCAGAGTGGGCCCTGCTACCCAGCTCCACCGGCTCTGAGCTCTTCCGACCACCGAGCAGAAACACAGGTGTGCCTGTGACAAAAGAAAGATGGCGGCAGGTCCTGTCACATGCTCGGGAGGACCCGATGCAACCAGGCCAGGAGGGAAGGAGCCTTAGCTACAGCCTCTGGAGTTGGGGGTGCCCCCAGTCTTCCAGCAAATTCTAGTCTCCATGGAGGACGCGCACCTGTTACTTTGGGCAGACGGAGGAACACAGGGGAGGCATCCTGCTCCACTTGCCTTGAGCCCCCATCACCACCGAGCATGACCTCCCATCCTCCTGGGGAGGTCCTCGTTTTCCACTTACATTTTTTTTCAAATGAGGTCTAATTAGGAAAGAATGATGTTAACAAATATTGCCCAGGGAGTGCTCCAAGGTGCTGGTCTGGCTCCTCCCCAAGAATATACCCTCCCAGCCCCTCCCAGCCCTCTCGTGCCACCTCTCATGTCACCTGGGGACGGCCCTGGAGGGCGAGCAGAGAAGCTTCGAGGCCTCGACACCCAAGTCTCCAACAGCAAAGTCCTTCCTCAGATATTGCTGGTCTGGATAAACCTCAAAACATGAGGAGTAAAAATCCCCCCCCCGTTAAATCTCTTAGTTATTCTTTTCTGTTTTGTTTTGTTGTTTTTTGGTCTTTTTAGGGCTGCACCTGTGGCACATGGAAGTTCCCAGGCTAGGGGTCTAATCGGAGCTACAGTCACCAGTCTACACTACAGCAGGATCCAAGCACGTCTGCAACCTACACCACAGGTCACAGCAACACCGGAGCCTTAACCCACTGAGTGAGGCCAGGGATCGAACCCGCAACCTCATGGTTCCTAATCGGATTCATTTCCTCTGCGCCACGACGGGAATTCCTCTCTCAGTTATTCCTGAACACCTGCTAGCTGCTCTTTCTAATTCCTTCTGTCTTGGTGGGGGAACTTTTCCGCATCATCTTAGAAACCAGTGGCCTTTACATGGCCTTTCCAAAGCAGAAAATCAAAACCTCCTTCTGAGAGGTTTCGCCTGACCATGCTCTGCTTCCTGTGGAAACTCTGTCATCTGTATCCCTTTGAGAGGAACTGCCTCCCTGGCAGGAAGCCCCTCTTGAGTCCCACAGTGGGGTGGGGAGACCAAGAGCAGGAGGCCGGGCAGCTGCTCACCCCTCTTCCTCAGGACGCCCCCTCCCTGAGCCTGGGTCCCAGCTCAGCCACTAGAATCTGTGCAGACGGGTTAACTAGCTGCTCCTCAGTTTCCTTGCTGATAAAATCAGAAACATAAAGTCCACAGCATAAGAGCGGCTGTGACGACTACATAAGATGACGTTTACGAGTCATCTGGCACCTAACAGGTCCTTAGGAAATGCTGGTTCTACTGGTCACCTAGAGCAGAGCGAGGCTGGATTCAGGGTGTAGGGTGCCGGTCACCTCCCTTCCTCCCTCTCTCCCTCTCTCTCTCTCTGCACCAGAAGCACAACAAACAATGTTTCTTGCCTCAAGAAGAGACTGAAGGTCAGTTGCCACCAACATTTCTTGTTTCTTTCAACTTGCAAGAGTCACCAACTGCCTCCCTTTTTGTATTCCAAGTGCTATGTAAAAGCATGCCCATCCAGTGTTTTCATGGAAAGAGGGTATGGGAGCACCACGAACACCTCTGCAGAGACCCAGGCAGATGGACAGGCCAGGGCTCTGAGCAAGCTGGGCATTCGGGGTTCCTCGCTCTATCACACTTCCCAACAGAGACCTGGGATGCAGGCTTCCACAGGACACAGGTCTGTACCTGCTCAGGTCCCAGAAAAGCGCCTGGCAGAGGGGAGTCCTCCAAAATATGTATGGAATGAGCAAATACTGGCTGACCAAAAAAAAGGGGGGGATTCCTATTGTGGCTCAGCGGTAATGAACCCGACTAGTATCCATGAGGATTTGGGTTCGATCGTGGCCCTACTCGGTGGGTTAAGAATCTAGCATCAATTACTGTGAGCTGCAGTGTAATTTGCAGATGTGGCCCAGATCCCATGTTGCTGTGGCTGTGATGTAGGCCAGCAGCTACAGCTCTGATTCAACCCTTAGCCTGGGATCTTCCATATGCCATGGGTACGACCTAAAAAGTAAAAAAAAGAAAAAGAAGGAAAGAAAGAAAGAAAGGAAGGAAGAAGGAAAAATAGTGACTGACTGCTGAAAACTTCAGGGGAAGAATAGCTTCAAAAGCAGCTGGCCTCAGATCTGATTTCCATCTCACCACTTCCCATCAGTGAGCTGCCTGAAAGTCACTTCCCTCCTCCACTCAGTTGCCTTATTTCTAAAGTAGAGAGAAATCCCATCAACAATGGGATAGTCTTATGGATTATAGATAGTACATGTAAAACACGTCGCATGTGGATAAGAAACCAGAGTGGCCTGGCCCCCTTAGGTAGTGCCTCTGAGGGCCTGGAGTCGGGAGAATCTGGCTTCCACATCTGGAGGGACGTGGTGACCTGCTGCTGGTGACCTTGAAGTACTGCACACCTTGGATCCCCAACGCAGAGCGGGAAGCCCACGAGTCCATGACTCTTAGTCCTGACCAGAGTTTCTCAAAGAAGATCATGTTCTTGTAATGAAACAGCTCAGCTTCCTCTGTGGTCGCCCTTGGGACAAATGATCCACACTGGTGAGACATCGTCCTCATCACTGCTGACCTTGTACCTGGACATCACCTTCCCTCTCAGCACTTCCTCTCTCTCTTTCCAGCTTGGATGGCTCGAGGCCAGAGCCACAAAGGGGAGCCATGCTTCCCCTCAGTGGGGACCATTTGACTAAGTCATGGACACAAGATCTGCAAAGCAGTTTGGTCAACTACATACCAACAAGAGATCTCACTTCCAAATATACCGTGCCTTCCAAGATCAACTTATTCCCACCGTATCAACATTCAGTCTATCTGCACTAGTTTGGTTTTGATAGAACTTGTATCAGTATAAATATTACTTTAGCTTTTAACTGCTAATTATATCAACATAAACTTAATTTATAGTGATAATCACCGTCATAATGTGCTGCTGCCAAACATCGCCACGGATGCTTCGAGGCATCGTGTAAACTCAGCATTAGCAATCACGTAAATGCTCCCATTACTCATTAGGATACTGGCTAAAGGACCTCTCTAATAAACTCCTTCCCAAAGTCCATAGCAGGTGAGAACACCAGAGGATTAGACGAGGTGGATCCATTTATTACAACCCACCCGTTTCTTAACAATAGCCGGTGCTGGTACTAGACTGCAAAGGAGGACCTCCATCTGGCATTGAACATAGTCTCAGTTTTGAACTTAGCTTAGGTCACATTGTATCAGTTGAATCATAACACTCTCACTCAGACAAATGCCAAATAACACTCAGTTCATACCGCATGCTACTTCTATATCTCCCTATGTCAGGATGTAAAAAGGGAAATTTGCTGCATCTTGTGAATTCAGACTGCTTTTTTAACTCAAGAGATTAAAAGTGCTTTACTAACTTCAACTAGGGCTCCTTTTTCGTTGACAGTTTACTGGATGTTTGTTTCTCCCACTCAGCATTCACTTACCCATGCTGAGTCAACAGTACCCCAGTTCTGCTGTGGGAACACCCCACACTCTCAGCTCATATTGTTCTTATAAAGAAGACTCCAGGTCTCTGCTCTCAGAGTGAAGCGTGTGATGATCAACCAATCAGCACATTCCACCCACAGTCTGTCCACAGTGATTGGTTCAGGGCTGAGCACATGACCCACGTCTAGCCAATGACCACTGAAGGACAATGAAACTCAAGTACAGAAAATAAAATTCCTCTTCTTTCCCTGGGGTCTGAGACTCAAGAGGCAGGTGCTGTGGGGTTACTTTACAGCCTCTATCTGCTGACCCCAAGGGAGATGCTGACTCAGAATGAAGCAGTATATGGAGGAGAACACAGTGGAAGACAAAGAGTTGGAGAGAAACAAGTGCCAGTAACACTTAAGCTCCTGCATCCCAACTCTCTCCCTGGACTTTTCAATTACACGAGTCAAGAATCCCATTTTAGCTCAACGTAGTGGGCTGTTTATTATCACTTGCAGCCAAAGTATCCTAGCTGATACAGGTAGCAGGAGGACACTGGGTAAGATTTTATACATTTCCAAGATGGAGAAATGGGAGCAGAAAGAAAGAATGTCCAGTCAGTAATGAAGCTGAAAAAATTAAAGACAGAAGGGTGAGCAGACCCTAAATATTCCAGAACCAAAGCAACCTGCAAATACAAGAGCTTTAACAAAATTCAAAAATCAGAAGCTAGGGTGGCAGGTACATAGGCCGATGTCTTTTCCTTTTCACATACTTCTGATTGTCTAGTTGTCTGGTGCTATAGAAAATAAACCATCTGGAGAGACAAACAGAAGTTTGAGGAGAGATGTGGGGACTCCAAAGGGGCCTGTGGGGCGTGGCGTTGTTCAGAGTCAGTGAGGTGATCAATTCCACACTCAGCAAAGTTGGTGAGTGACTACAGCAAAATTTGAGAAGCTACCTATGTAAGATCCTCTTGTACTTGGGAGACCTGGTTGCATGTGTAAGGCTGAGTCAGTGTGAGGAAAATCAAATCCTCGAGGCTTTTGAAGATGCAGTTTTTCATTTCCGAGTCCGTCTTCCCAGCACCCCAGCTCCTGCTCTCTGCCATGCTGGTGCTGGAGCACGTTATCTGTCAGGCTCCCCCCAATTAGCACTTGGAATGCAGTCACAACATTGGAGAGCGTGCCCTCATCTGCCAGGGGCGGGCTGGATTCTGCAATTAAGCTAAAGTTCAGGTTTTGGCTAATAACAGGAGAGAAATGTGACAGTGAAGGGACGGCTTACTCATTAAATCATGCTAATGGGTGCTGTAACCACCCAGCCACCAGCCCGCCAGCGTGAGAGCCGGGCACGCAGTGTCATCTGATCGCAGAGTGTTTGCAGGTTTATTTCACAACATGGCTGAAGTCTGGCAGTTATCTAATCAGGAGCGGTTTTAAGGGAAGAGAAAAGGATGATCTCGTTTTAAGTGCCAGTCTTTGGTCTCAATATTTTATGAGATAGTCATTAATTTTCAAAATAAGGCTGATAGTGATATTACAAGTCTTGTGGTGCATAGGCAGAAAACGATCCCTGGATACCCTAGGAGTTAGGGAAACGTTGGGAAACAATTATCTCTTATTTATGTAAGGCAAACGGTAATTATCACACCAGTCCAACTCGTCTAAGAAGATAGGTCACTGCAAAGAAGGGGACAGACTGAGTGTGACACCGGGTGTTCACGAAAATGCAGAGAATGAAGTTATTTTGCTTGGTACAGAAACAAACCCTAGAATCCACTGGTTCGATTATTCCTTGAACCTGAATGCATTGAGTATGTACCTACTAAGCGGTAGCCACTCCGACAGGCGCGGCATGTGCAGCTGCAAAGAAAGCAGCAAGTGCCCTGCGCCCTGGGAGCTGATGTTCTTTTGGCCCCAGGGAATTCAGGCCCGGGAGACCCAGTTAGGGCAGGTGGTCAGGGAGCCTCGAAGCCACCCACCAAGTCTTTCAATACTTCTGGCTCCTGGGTCATCCATTTCAGGCCTTAATGACCTAGAAACGAGTTGACTTTGGTGAGCATTTGGGAGCGTAGGGATTAACACAGGCATTGAGGCCGGCTTGGCTCTTTTCAGGTCAGTCGGATAAAGCAGGATGTGGACCCGATCCCCTCTGTGCCAGTTAAACCTTCCTATCACACTCTCATAGACAGAGCTTCCCCCCAGCCCCACACGGCAGCCGTGCACGTCCGCAGCAGAAAACCCACAAAGAAGGTACATGGATAAGACTGTTGTCCTTGTCCAGACCAGAGGCTAAACAGCTTAAAACATACCCTCTAAACACAATGGGTCATTTGTCCAAAATGACAACATCTGTGAAGACCCACTGAACGGTTTGAAGGGCTCCACAGATCCAAAGTGTGATCAAGGTCATCTGTCAAGGGCGTCATCTTAGTTGGACTGGATTTCGATAGCTGCAAATGTGCTCCTAAATGGATGCTTCCATTTTAACTATTAATAACACACAGGCAAGTCCCAGCTTCCCTCCAGAGCACCATCTATTCAAAATTAATTTATTAAAAATGCATTCTAGTCATTAGCGCTAAGCAGATTTATGAAAAGCAGATCATCTAAGATACATAAATGTGCAGGCCTTGAAGTTTATATCTGTGCCGTGTTTTCTATCATTTATGTAGAATCCTGGCCATGTGTGTCCGTATTTGTAGACTACCACTTTGGAGGTCATTTCTCCTGGTCCCTTTCTCGTGGTGACATGGCTTTCCAGAATCTTCTGACAGGTGGTAGTCGACACCGATCTATATTGACTTCAGTTTACGCTGAGACTCTCTCACTCAGTGAAGGCAGATGCTCAGAGCATCGTCTGGGTGCATGTTGCATGCTAGGGAGAGTCTTAAAATTTCTCCTCATTTTAAAATGGGGAGCATTCTGGCTTTTAATTTTTTGACTTGCATTTTTACTGTTTTCCTTTTCTTTTTTTAGATTGTGAGCTGATTTGGTGACAGTTGGTAATATTGGTAACAACACATATTTTTCAAGATCTTTAATAAGAACCCAGGTAAAATCTGATATGGAACTTCTCTCTTAACCATCATCCATGGGGGACTGGCTTGTGCTGGTGAAAACAGATTTGGGGAAAACACTCAAAAACCTTATTGTTTTAAAGCAGTAATCATAAAAAGTGCTACCGTAGGAGCCAGGCTTTCAGGCTGGAATTGTGCTTTCCTTCACATTGTATAATTTCAGTAATAGAAGTATTTTAATACTTAAGATACTTAAGAAGTGTCTTTAATACTTAAAAGTATTAAGAAATATGTAAGCCAGGTTCTAGTTTTCAAAAAGAAGATTAAATTCATCTATTCATCGCTGAATTTTAAGGCAGAAAAGAGATCATAGAAATCACTTGACCTTGACAGAACACTTGACTACTAAGCCTTCTGAGGACTTAAGAATTAAGTGTGTGGCTCATGTCCTGAAGTCCTAGTGATACAACCTGTATGCAGCATATCCAGCTCTTTCCATTACACCAGGCCTCCTAGCTCCCTGCTTATCATTCTTTGTCAGTCTAAACTTTCTATTTCCTTATCAATGGGGAAGAGAGAAATGCAGAATTTTAGAGCTGGAAAGGACCTATTTACAGATAGACATCACATAAATATGTATTTAGCTAGCCCCCAACCTGTGCCAGGCATAACATTAGATGTTGTGGAAGCCAACACAAGCAAGAAAACCCAGCCTGGAGGTGTGTGTGTGTGTGTGTGTGTGTGTGTGTGTGTGTGTGTTAATGCTGGTGCCAGAGTGGGCGTGGAGTGTGTGTGTGTGTGTGTGTGTGTGTGTGTGTGTGTGTTAATGCTGGTGCCAGAGTGGGCGTGGAGGTCAAGAGAGACAGTTACTAGGGAAGAAAGGCAATCTTGTCCTTGCACTGTGCTATTTGGTATATGACAGAAAGACACCCAGGAAGGAGGGAGAGTGTCACACATGGTCCAAAATCTGGGCTCCAGAATCATACAAGGAGGCTTATTTTCTAGGAACACAGCTTCTAGAGCACAGCCCAGAGACACTGAATTGTAATTTCCAGAGCTGGAGACCCAAATTAGGAGGGTTTGGGCTTTTTTTGCCTGTTTGTTTTTTTGTTTTTAAGGGCCACACCCACAGCATAAGGAGGTTCCCAGGCTAGGGGTCAAATCGGAGCTACAGCTGCCGGCCTACACCACAGCCACAGCAACTCAGGATCCAAGCTGCCTCTGCGACCTACACCACAGCTCATGGCAAAGCCAGATCCTTAACCCACTGAACGAGGCCAGGGATTGAACCTGCATTCCCGTGGATACTAGTTGGATTCATAACCACCGAGCCTTAACAGGAACTCCGAAGTTGCATTTTTTAAATGATTTCTACATTGTTCTGCGATGGGCCTAGTCTGCCAACCCCTGCTCCCTTCCACCCTGGGCAAAGGGGCCAGTCAGGATTGACCTAGAAGAGCAGTGTCTCTGGCACTAAAACTGGCAGAGCTGAAGGGCTTTCCCGGCACCCAGGGAAGACCGAGCTTGGTCCAGAGTTCCTCGACCTGCCGTTATCGCCACCAGGCCACCTCTGACTTCCCTGGCAAAACACAGGCTGATAGGTGGCTGTACCCCACACCTCATGTCGGGCTGCACATTCCCCTGATGGGACCCGAGCCATCAGCAGCCTACGCCTACCTCCTGGGGCAAAGCTCAGGAGCCCAGGGTACAGGGTGGGGTTTATCTTCCTCAAATACTGGAGATCTCACTGGGATTAGAAACAGGTCTCCCTGGAACTCACGGCAATTCCAAAATAATTACACTCCATTGCTAACTCTTGGTAAAATGAGAAAAATAAAGGACAGTGAAGTTCCCTATAGCTAAACTGACTCAATTTTTAAAACTCCGAGGAAGATCTCTACTATTTAGAGTGGGCAAAGTAACAGTTTATAACATTTTTATTTATTTACTTTTCTTTTTATGGCCGTGCCTATGACATATGGACATTCTCGGGCCAGGGGTTGAACTGGAGCTGTAGCTGCACTCTATACCACAGCCACGTCAGCACCCACTGAGTGAGGCCAGGGATCGAACCCACATCCTCACAGAGACAACATGGGGTCCTTAACCCACTGAGCCACAACAGGAACTCCTATAACATTTTTAATGTCCTTACTTAGAAAAATAAAATGTTGTCAATCACCCGTTGGTCCCTGAAATTTACAGGTTTTATGCGTCTCTGAAACCCACGGGGCTGGGAAGAGTCACCCTAAGTCTTCTAAACGCAAGTCTTCTTTTTTCCCTCTACCTTTGCTCCTCACATACACTAAAACCCTTCTGCAGATAACCCTGAACCTTTTTGATTTGCTCCTTCTGGAAGGGTAATGTCTTAACAAATTTTTATTCCTGTTCAACTTAATTCACTATATTATCCCTTCCTGAAATCAACCGGAATGCAGGCATATTTAAAACAACTTAAGCCTGTGTTAGAAACATGACCATTTATTTGCACCCCTAAAATCACTACACAGAATTTTTGAGACATTGGAGTTCCCATCGTGGCTCATTGGTAACAAACCCCACTAGCATCCATGAGGACACAGGTTTGATCCCTGGCCTTGCTTGGCAGGTTAAGGATCCAGCATTCCCGTGAGCTGTGCTGTAGATTGTAGAGGCAACTCAGATCCAGCGTTGCTGTGGCTGTGGTGTAGGCTGGCAGCTACAGCTCTGATTCAACCCCTAGCCTGGAAGCCTCCATATGCCACAGGTGAAGCCCAAAAAAAGGCAAAAAAACCCAAAAACTTTTCAAGACATTATGACTTTTTCTCACCAATGGAAGTAGAAGGTTTTTATTCCTCTCCCAGCCCAGTTTGCTCTGGAGAGCTTCTTTTTCTCAGCCCTCATATTGGATGTTATCCACGGCTCCAGAATTTCAGATCAGCCAGTAAAAGTTCTTGTCTCCCTTGTGGCTAGAGGGCTCAATTTATGTGGATATGAATAAGATTTACGGTGTGTAATAAACATTACTAAAACGTGACAGAAGAGTGAAGATTTAAAGACACTTACTAATTTAAGATGACATTTTAAACATTCGCAGTATTTAGAGCAATACATATTTCAGGTCTTTATACAGGTTTCCAGGCAGACTGCCTGTTAGGAAATGAATATCATCTGTGTACTTCTCTCTCTCTTTGCACGCCCCCCCCCACTTACTGCTCCCCGGTAGCTACTCTATCCATCAGCATTTAGTGGTGCCTTTATGCTCAGCACCTAGATGTTAAACAAATTAGAATCTTAATATATGAGGTGTGACTATGAGGTCTAAAAGGAAATAGGGAAGAAAAACATGCAGGAAAAAAAAAAAAAAAAAAAAAAAGGCTGGCCACAACTTCAGCTGTGGATGCCCTGGTTACAAGTCCAAGTTTTAAAGGACTGAAATTGACATAGTGCCAGTCTTTTGGAAAATGCTGCCAGGGCTATTTTGCCTCTTACATGGGAAATTATACAAGTAAGTCTACCGAGAAAACATGTCATGGATTTGGAAAGTTGGTGCCTGGCCAATTTTCACACATCTGGCTTGCCGGGCAGTCTCCGCTCATCAGCTAATAAGGACTTACGTGAACCCGGCTTAGTCCCAGGCCAGCACCTTGATCCACATTTGATCTCACCTGGACGCCGGCCCTCAGCTCTGGCCTGGCCCTCTCCTTTCAGGGCCTCTTTTCTTTCCAACACAAAATGGTCTCGTGTTGTTAAACGGTCTCTAATTTTTCTAATAGTAGCCAGTCAAGTTTCTTGCTGGTTTTCAGTAACGTGCTTTATTTTGCCTCCCTAATTTGCTCCCAGTCGAATCTGATTGCATTTACTTGGGCAAAGGGAGGGGCCGTGGCTACCCAGAAAGCCATGGACTTGAAGCCATCCTAATGATCTCATGGGGTGGTGCGTGTAATGCAAACCCCAGGTCCCCTCCAAGCCGCGCAGATGCCAGTCTCGGTGACTGACACGTACTTAAGCGCTCGGGGCTGTTTTCCAGTGTGTGATTTACTCTCTCCCTCTAATTACCCAGGAGATGGCAAGCCAAGAAAATCTGAGGCTTGGTTTTTAGGGTAAAGAGTATGCCCTGGAACAGGTCTCAAGCAGCATCTTGGCCCTTTGGGGCCTGAGCTAACTCGGGAGGAGCTCCGTGACAGATTCCAGGACAGCCCATCTCTGCATTTTGAGTGAAGTCAGAAATAGAGACCCAGGAGGGGAGCGGCAGGAGTGAGCTACGGCTAGTCACTGTCGAGAACTTAACTCATTCTGAGGGAGCCCATAATGTTCAACAGCCCATATTACAGGGAGCTGTTTTTCTCTCTTCTCCCACAGCTGCATCCATACCCCCACCCCCCATGGAGGGTACAGGACAGTTAATTCCCTTTCTTGCATTTGCTCCAGGGGCCAGCCAGGGGCCCCACACCCTCACAGATGCATGAAAGTTAAGTCTTTTATGTTTTTGGCTGCCCCACAGCATATGGAGTTCCCAGGCCAGGGATGAGATCAGAGCTACAGCTGCAGCAACGGTGGATCTCTAACCCACTGTGCCGGCCGGGGATCGAACCTGCGTCCCAGCACTTCTAAGATGCCGCTGATTCCATTGCGCCACAGTGGAAACTCCTGAAAGTTAAGTCTTTTTTTTTTTCTTTTTAGGGTCGTACCCACGGCATATGGAGGTTCCCAGGATAGGAGTTGAGTCGGAGCTGTAGCCACTGGCCTATAACACAGTCACAGCAACACCATATCCGAGCAGCACTTGCCACCTACACCACAGCTCACGGCAACTCTGGATCCTAATCCACTGAGCGAGGCCAGGGACTGAACCTGAGTCCTCATGAGTCAGATTCGTTTCCGCTGAGCCATGACGGTCTCTCCCTGAAAGTTAAGTCTTGATGACACACTAGTTCCTGTCATCAGCAGGAGGGCTTTGCTCCAACATGAAAGCACATGAAAGCACAAGAAACGGGCCAAAGCTACAAATATGACGCTTAGAGCTGGGGGCTTTCACGTACCCATTTGCTTGCATTTTTTTATACTGGGAGTTAATTTTTATCACCTTAATAGATGCTGCACCTTACCTCCCTTCAGGAAGATACATGGCTGGAATTATTTCTCCCACAGGTAGGAGGGGAGTTGCATTTTGTCAGGCCTGACTTCCTCACAGGGCAGAGAGCCTTTCAACATCACCAAGGCCCCAATCTCGGGTCTGAGCTAACCAGGCGGCGGAGAGGGCCTTTCCCTTGATAACGGTAACTTCCTTACAGTTCGGGTAGCTCTGTGCTCTGACTGAGTACCAATCGGGTATGTGCTGTTCACAAACAAAGCAACTGTTTTCCTTGAAGAAAATGTCAGCAGTTAAAGATGCTGGGGTCGGGCTCACCCCTAACCTCTAAGTGGTCTCATCCCTTGACTTTGTCATCGGTATTTGGAGGCACTGTGACACGGTGGTTAGGGACTCGGGAGGCGGGGAGAGGGTTGTTTTGTTTTGTTTCTTTGTTTGTTTGCTTTTTAGGACCACACCCGCAGCATATTGGAAGTTCCCAGGCTAGGGATCAAATTGGACCTACAGATGCCATGCTGCACCACAGCCACAGTAACAGCAATGCAGGATCCGAGCCATGTCTACGACCTACACCACAGCTCACGGCAATGCTGGAGCCTTAACCCACTGAGCAAGGCCAGGGATCAAACCTGCAACCTCATGGATACTGGTTGGATTCGTTTCTGTTGCACCACAACAGGAACTCCCTGGCTTGGTTTTTTAACGTCAGAAAACAAGCTGTGTGACCTTAAGAAAATTGCTTACTATCTCTGGATCCATAAAATGGTGAGATAGTTCAAAGAGGCTCTCAGGTTATTTCTGGTACTAAAATTTGGTGATTCAACACTAACAATGGCTGGCAGGCAACTCTGTACACGCTGTTCAGTGAACAGTATCTGTTTATCTCCATGCTTGGGGAATTTCCCTCCGTTTTTCATATGGTGCCCATCTTTACTCAATGATTTTTAGTTACGCATTTCTGACTGCTTTTTTTTCTCTATTCATTCACTACAAGGACTGGCTTCTGCTTTTCTCTCAAAGCAAATGAAGCTATTCAGGCTTGTCCTTAAGCGGAGGTGCAAAAAAACGAGTTCCTCAGAGCAACATAATAAGGGCTATTGAGAAGGAATCGTGAAAATCAACACTCAGATTAATAGATGTAATTTAACTAAGCGAGGAGCAGAGCCATTATGAAAATTCCCTAGAAACTAGGGCCCCTAGAGCTCAGGCAGCTCCAGCCTGAGGACTTGGGGAAGCTAGTGCAGGCAGGGTCTAGCCTTGTCCCTGGGTCTAAACGCTGCCTAAAATGTTACCCTCCCCCAGGTATTTTGGAGCAAAATGATACCATGTTAAGTAAATAAACAAAAACACCAAAGTGGAATGGGAAAGAAATAAAATAGGAGAGGCAACATACTGACAACTGCTGAAAGTGGATAACGGATGATGAGTACCTGGGGTCATTACTTTCCTTTTTTTAACTCATGTGTCCATTAAATTTTTTTCATTATAAAAGGTTAAAAAAAAAAATTCTGCCCTGTAGCAGGTCTCACTCCAGAACTAAGAAGTTGCAGAAAGGAGGGTGGAAGGCTCTGAAATCCATCTGGCTGAAGCCTCTGGCCGAAGACAGAATCAGAGGACGCAGAGTGTCCATCCTTCGGCCATTAGCTGCTTTGAGAATCGCAGAACAATCCCATAACGATTTTACTAACGTCACAGCCTCCTCCTTAGAGACGTGTGATCACTGTCACATCATATCTAAAGGCAGACTATAAACCCTGATGAGGTTAATCAGTTGAGGCCCAGGAAATTCTTTTCTCCTGCTTCACGTAAGTTTGATCAGCCTCACCTTCTCCCACTGGGCAGTAGTTTCTGTGCATGTGCATGTGTTGTGGGTTTTCCCATGGACATTTCTACTGCGGGTTCTGAACGTTCTCAGAAAAACTGAATTAAATGAAAAACGAAGAAGACTCATTGCTAACTCCTCCTCTGAGGGCCTGTCTCTTCGAGTAGCCTGTGAGCTACCCACCTCTGTACCCTCTGACCGACCCCAGAGCCTGCTCCCTGGTAGTGGCAGAAGGAAGGCTGGTTGACTGGTGCTGCGATGTCACTAACGAATAGGGCTTACCAGATGTTCCTAAAGGAAACTCAATTCTCAGTGCAGCAGTGTAAATTAAAAAGCACACACTCTGGAGGCGGACAGGCTGATATTCAAACCCTGCTCCATCCCTAGGGAGGCTAAACATAAGAATGGTGCACGTGTTTTAAATAACATAACCAATTTGTTTAAAAATAGCAAAAATGTCCTAAGATAGTTTTTTAACCAAAAGTCTTATAGCTCCTTAAGCCCAAAAATCTCAAAACTGCTTAAAAGTCAAGATGAACTGATCATTTCTTCCCACTTCCGTTTTAAACCGAAAGGTTAGAGTCTATATTGGAAAGCTGCACCGGAGACCCATGCAAAGATTTCACAGAGTCTAATGACAGAGGGAGCGACAGTTTGGAGGTTTCCGACCAGCATGAATCAAAGTAATGCTGTATTTCTCCTCTCCTTTTTCTGACTAAACGTGTGTTCTGGCTTTCTCTCTGATTCCAAGGGAAAGCTCCAGATGCCCATCCTTCCTGCTGAAGAGAAGACTAAAGCAGCGTTGATCCCATAACCCCCTCCCGTGCCGGGAAGCCCCCGGGTCACATAACCCATCTCCACGACAGCAGGAGATCCTCCAGCCCTTCAGTCGCCCTGGGCTGTGAAGCCGTTACCCTGGTCTGTGCCCACTCCCAGGCTCCCAGACTTCCTGGGCCTTAATCTGCCATGGGTGGGCCTGGAGCTGTTGTGTAGTGTTCTGTCAAAGTCACCACCGTGCAAGGCAAGCCTCAGAGAGACTGAGCCTCTAGCTTCCAGTTACCATCTTCGAAAGGAAGGAGGCAGATCTGGGGTGATGCTGGCCATGAGGCAAGGTTGCTAAACGTGACCTCTTCGCTGGAGAAATGAGGGCATGAAAAGCAGTGAAGGGTGGAGCTTATAGCTCTAACATGTGGATTGGCCTTGGACACACCTCAATGACTACCGCCCAAAGCTGTCCCCTGCTGCAGGCTATACCCCTCTGTTTTGAAGGTGGGCCTATACCCCTTTCAGTCCCATATCCTCGATTCTGGAATCCTGAGTCAGGCTAGCAGCTCCAAGACATGTGGAGAGAGAAGCACGGGGTTCTGAACGACCTTTTCCCATCTTTACAACCTCCCGACCAGACCTACAAGCCCCCACCTCTGAGCCCCAGGAAGTCCTGCAGACACAGAAGGAAGCCCTGGCCCAGGCCCCACCCTTCCTAGGCAGTCAGAATACTTGCCCAAGAACAGGCACTTGACTGGTCTGAACTTCTTCCTCTTCGAAACTTTGTCCCTCATATCCATCTGCAGGCATGTATTTATATATGAAAAGATTCATCCATTTATTCACTCATTGATATATTAAATAGCTATTAAGTGCTTTCTACATGACAGCTATCTGGTCGTGCTCTGGAGAACAGTGCACAAGATGTCTCTTTACCTTCAAGATCTTTCCAGGCCAGGAATTCTGTTTGTTTGTTTGTTTTGTTTCAGTCCCCAGGATGGAAACCAACCCCAAGTGGTTGTGCAGTGGGTCCCTGTTATTTCTAATGACAGTGGCCAGGGCCACCCACGTGGAACAACAGATCCAGGACAAATCACATCTTACAAAGGTGCTTCTCTGCACCCTTCACTCCTTTCAAAGGGTAATATCTAATTTAAATGACCAACAAGAAAACCTTGGGAAAGAAGCAGAAGGAAATGTCCCAGAGGTGAAGGCAGAGGGAGCACGAGGTGGGTTTGGGCAAGGAGATGTTACTGGTGGGGAAAGTCTTCAGTGTGGAAACTTTATAAAAACTTCAAACAGGTTTTCAAGTAGAACCTCCTCCTTTCCTTTCCCCATTCCCCCACCCAAAGCAGTCCTAGGTGCCTGATTAAAAACATCCCAGGGCACCCCACTATTACTAGGCCAGGACTGAGCACCCCTGTACTCACATACTGTACTCTAAGTACATCCCTGAGCCAGGACCCAGGAGCCAAAAGAAGCCACGAGGCCCTCCCTCTCTCTGCCACTGGAAACACTGTGTCTTTTTTCACCTGTTCTCCAAGTGAGGGCATCTGTCAGAAAGCCAGAGCTGAGGCTTAAAACAGTATCATGGAATCCTATACCTCCCACTGGAGAAAGCCAGAGATAAGTGACAGAATGGGGAGAAAAGAGAAAATCCACTGGGCAAGGAGGCAAGGGGGCCCTTGAGTTCTCTCCTAACGTCACTCTCCAGTATCATGGTTCCCCACCGCCACCCCTCTGGAGACTCATGAGAACCAGGGAAGCAGTGGATGTGAAAAGCATTTCGACAGGTCATGCCTTAATCTTCCATCTGTAAAATGGGTACAGCAATAGCACACACCTTATAGGGTGTTGCAAAAATTAGAGTCAAGGTATACAAAACATTTAGAATCGTGGCAAAGGCAGAGTAAGAATTTATATAAGTATTCGCTATTTTTAAAGTCAGCCCTAGGCAGGACACAGATGGTACAAAAAGTTTCAGAGTTGTTGAATGTTGGTCCCATTTACAGAGGTGGTGGCAGGAGTCAATGAGGGATGGTGAAATTACTTAGAGAGCAAGAGATCAAGGCTGGGGTTGAAGAAGTGGGGCTGGCAGGACTGAACACATCAACCTTTCTCTCCTCCCACCTCTGATCTCCTGCCTGCCTCCAGTGCCCAAACCAACCAGAAGCAGAGGGTAGGTCCAGGAGATGCTGCCCAGGCAGTCAGCCTTTGGGGGCACAGGGCCTGGATCCAAGGGAGGAGACAAACCAAGAATAAGTAACACAGCTGTTCTTAGTTGTGATCCTGGTATTAGCATTAACCAGTGCAAATTAATATTCTTGTTAGCAATGCTGGCTATCTCTAATAACAGGACCTGTTTCTTTTGATATAGATGTGAATTTTATTCTTTAATGCCTCTCTGTTTGAAGGGTGTGTGGACGTTACTGTTTTTATTCGGGCAGCTTCTGTTGTCTACGAGCTAAAGAGCAGCCAGTGCTCAAAGCAATTGAAACCTCATCCTGGTTTGGAATTCCAAGTGCTCCCCTGCTTACAGCCTATCTCTCATCCTTGGGAGCCTCAATTTCCCTTAACATAAAAGGGAAAGGAGAGTTCTAGCACGCACAGCAGAGTTGCGAAAAAGAATACCCTGCCAGAACTGTACAAATACAAGGAACTGGCAGATAGAAAATTCTAAAATATTTCTTAATAATATGCACGCATTCCGACTTAACAAGCATGACATATTGTGGCTACCCTGTTAAAAAAAATATCCGCTGATCATTTTTCACAACTTATTCTTGGTGCCTATTTCCTTTCCAAGGAAGGCAAGGGGATAAAAGAACTTTAACATCTTTTTTTTTCTTTACCGAGTGCTTTTTACATTATTCCCAAAATTCACTTCCACACAGAGAATATATTTCAGGGTCTGCCTTCCCAATTTTTTTTTTAATCTAAATTATTTTCTTTAGACTTTTTAAGCATTTTGTTCACCTAAATGTGTATATTTCTGCTCTAATTGAAATTCCTAAATAGTCACTTTCTGAACTGTCAAAATTGTAAAGCTGTTGATGGGCGCAGCACTGGGGTTTCCATGGCAACTACTTTCATTGCCTAGGCGACGCTGGTCTGGTGATATCACCACTGAACTGGCTCAACTCTTGAAAACTTGGCGGCTCCCAAAAATGTACAAGTATGTCCTGAAAGTTTAACGGGCTTTTATTTTTAATGGCTGGCACCAAGCTTGGATCTGCCAGGACTTGGGAAGCGGCAGTGCTATTCTCAGGTTTATTATCGGGGGGATGGGAGATTTGACAGGCATGCTCAGACTACCAGTTCCTATTTGGACGGTGAGGTTCTATGAGAATAGCTTCCACAGAACATTACCAGTCACTGCAGCTGGGATGCAAGTGCAGCTGACAGCATCTTAGTTCACTCATGAGATGATAAGATGCTTCTGAATATAAGGCAAAATTGGAGTTTAGACTGTCTCGTAACTCCACTATTTTTTTTCCTTTTTTCTGTTTTTATTGTCTCTTTCTCTCCTCCTTTCCTTTTTTTCTCTTTCTTCTCTATTGTTGTCCAAAGAGACAAGGGATACTAAAAGCTGGCAGCATCATGATTTGTTCATGTTGAATGTCTGATCCAATGTTGTGTCATTCCTAAACTAACTCCTGTTAAGTTGTTTGCGGGAAAGTTACATTAAAAATAAATCATTTCTCAATAAGCAGTTGTATTGGTGTGTGATCAAAAATTACCCAGGGAGAAGATCATTCATCTGGCTTTTTTTTTTTTTTCCATCTAGGGAACTCAAGTTTCTTCTAATTACATCCGGAGGATCATTTAAACAGGGTGGTCCATTTTAAAGCAGCCACATTTAAATCTACTTTGCATTAAATGAGCTCGCTTTTAGATGAGTTTGGCTGGCTCAAGAATACATCACAAAATGCAAATCTGATGATAAATAAAGCTTTGGCTACATCACGGAAATGGGGAATGTTTCAAAAAATGATGTTAGCACTGACTGCTAAGTGAAATGGCACCCCTTGAACTTCCTCATATTTTAAACATTTAAATGTATGCTACTGAATCAAATATGTCCACTTGATATGTGGCAATTCGTAAGTAACACAAAATAAGAAGATGAGGTGCAAGCTTTTCCTCACACGTTAACACCGGCGAAAATATGAGGGTGGGAAAGGGCTGTTAGACCTCAAGAGAATGAGGAAAAAAGGTTCTGCATACTTATTCAAGGAGTCATTTTGAAGTGAGTAGCGGGCAGAATGGGAGCTGCTGTGGGCCAATTACACCGCGTCTCCTTGGGACCCATTGCTGCTGAGTTGTTGCCCTTCTTGGTTGGCCCTCAGGAGAGGAAAGAGGTACTGAAAAGGGACACCTACTATCAGGTAGGGCTGGAAATAATTTAATGGGCTTTTTAAAACAAAGAGGTCAGACTCAGGGCATACGAAAAAGATCATTCCCTTGGAAGTACAGACCAGTGCCCGAACTCCGTCTCCAGTCCCTCTCGCATTCCCAGAGGTCAGGGGATGGGGCTGAAATTCCATCCTTCTACTCATGTGGTTGGTGTTCAGGCACCAGTCTGGATGCTGAACTTATCTCCAGACCTCATTAGCATAGATTCAGGTATGGTAGAAAGGCCCGCCTTATGAATAAAACAGACACACCTGTCACTCAGGATAGTCCAGGGGCTTCTGAAGCTCTGTGCCAGAACTCAGGACAAGGACCACTCACGTTCTTTATTAAGTCACAGTGGTCCCTAGTAGGTAGGTTCCAACTAGGGCCACCAGCAACACCTACCTGCCACCCATGCAGGCGCAAGTGACCCCCAACCGAAAGAGGAGGAACGTTCCCCCTTCCTTGGATGTGGGCTGACCGTGTGACTTGCTTTGATGAACAGAATGCAAAGAATGTGACATTCCA
>PVHT021183524.1:24891622-24941816 GCA_004024745.2 Catagonus wagneri
TGGAATGTCACATTCTTTGCATTCTGTTCATCAAAGCAAGTCACACGGTCAGCCCACATCCAAGGAAGGGGGAACGTTCCTCCTCTTTCGGTTGGGGGTCACTTGCGCCTGCATGGGTGGCAGGTAGGTGTTGCTGGTGGCCCTAGTTGGAACCTACCTACTAGGGACCACTGTGACTTAATAAAGAACGTGAGTGGTCTTTGTCCTGAGTTCTGGCACAGAGCTTCAGAAGCCCCTGGACTATCCTGAGTGACAGGTGTGTCTGTTTTATTCATAAGGCGGGCCTTTCTACCATACCTGAATCTATGCTAATGAGGTCTGGAGATAAGTTCAGCATCCAGACTGGTGCCTGAACACCAACCACATGAGTAGAAGGATGGAATTTCAGCCCCATCCCCTGACCTCTGGGAATGCGAGAGGGACTAGAGATTGAGTTCAGGCACTGGTCCATAATTTAATAAACCATGCCTACGTGATGAAACCTTGATTTAAAAAAATAATAATAATAATGAAACAAGAAGGCTCAGAGAACTTCCTGGTTGGTGAACCCATGGATGTACTGGGGGGCAACACACCTGGATTCCATGAGGAGAAGGCACGGAAACTGAGTCACACCCTCCCACTCCCTATGTATTCCTGCATGTTCACTTGTATATTTACAATAAAAGGGTAATTGCAAACACAGCGCTTTCCTGAGTCTGGTGAGTCATTCCAGTGAATTCTTGATTCGGAAGGAATCGTGGAAACCACCGAATTTATAGCCAAGATGGCAGAAGTATGGGTGGACTGGGGACCCCACTTATGGCTGGTGTCTGAAGTAAGGGTAATCTTATTAGAAACCTTGTCCTTGCTTTTTAAAAAAAAAAATTTTTTTTTTATTAAGTCTCGTTGATTTACAATGTTTCTTCAATTTCTGTTGTATGGCAAAGTGACCCAGTCACACACAGTTCCCTGTGCTGTACAGTAGGGCCCCATTGCCCATCCATTCCAAACGTTAACAGTTGGCATCCACCAGTCCCAAAGTCCCCATCCATCCCACTCCCTCCCCTCTCCCCCCTGGTCCGCTCTACTTAGCCTTTCACTTGTGGGATATGATGCAAACTCGGGTTAGTTAACATCAGAATTGAATCTCACACTGGTCAGAATGACCATCATTCATAAGCCAACAAATAACAAATGCTGGAGAGGGTGTAGAGAAAAGTACCCACCTTCATTGTTGGTGGGAATGTAAATTGGTACAACCACTATGGAAAACAATACGGAGGTGAACCTCAGAAAACTAAGTACAGATCTACCACATGACCCAGCAATCCCACACCTGGGCATATATCCAGACAAAACTTTCATAAAAAAGACACATGCACCCCTATATTCACTGCAGCACTATTCACAATAGCCAAGACATGGAAACAATCTAAATGCCCATCAAAAGATGAATGGATTAAGAAGATGAGGTATATATACATAATGGAATACTACTCAGCCATACAAAGAACAAAATAATGCCATTTACAGCAACATGGATGGAACTAGAGATTCTTACACTAAGTCAGAAAGAGGAAGACAAATACTATGTGATGTCACTTACATCTGGAATTTAATACATGGCACAAATGAACATATCTACATAAAAGAAATAAACTCATGGACATGGACATGGACATGGAGAACAGATCTGTGGTTGCCAAGAGGGAGGGGGAGGGTGTGGGATGGACTGGGGGTTTGGGGTTAATAGATGCAAACTACTTTATTTGGAGTGGATAAGCAATGAATGAGATCCTGCTGTGTAGCATGGGGAACTATATGTAGTCACTTGTGATAGAACATAATGGAGTATAATGCGAGAGAAAGAACATATATATGTATGTATGTATGACTGGGTCACTTTGCTGTACAGCAAAAGCTGACAGAACAGTGTAAATCAATTATAATAAAAAAAATTTTTTTGAAAGAACTGAATTGAATTGTGGACCCTCAGCTGGCGTTGCAGAATTGGTGTGGGACTGCAATGTCACTTTGTGGCTGAAACAAGGGTCTCATGATGCAGAGACTTTGGGTTAAACTGCTTGTACTCTTACTGTTCATATACCCTCTCATAAAGAGTCTGTTTCTCATCAGGTAAATGTTGGTAAAAGTACAATACCTATATTCAGGGCTAATATGAAGGTTTAATATATAGGAAAAGTACCTTATAAATTGAGGAACATAAAGCAAATATTAGCTACTATTATGGCCCCAGACTCTAATGCATAACCAAAAATCTTATTTATAGCCCAACAAGAGCTTTGTGGCCCAATTTTTACCCCTTTTCCAGTCAAGTGAGAGAAATAATGAATGTAGATTCCCAAA
This sequence comes from Catagonus wagneri, assembly GCA_004024745.2. Classification (NCBI taxonomy): domain Eukaryota; kingdom Metazoa; phylum Chordata; class Mammalia; order Artiodactyla; family Tayassuidae; genus Catagonus; species Catagonus wagneri. The sequence goes on from PVHT021183524.1 coordinate 24,893,972, forward strand.
GCTAAAGATATAAATTTGGTTCTATGTGTCTTTTGTGTGCATGTCTGGGATTTTTTTCAACCAAGTTTTTTCCACTCCGTTCCAGGCAGAAAGTCGACAATTTCTTCTCATGAATCATCCTTCTATGGCACTCTTCCACACCCAGCAGAAAAATTATGTGAGGCCACGGTCTTTGCTGGCCTGTGCTCAAAGAAAACATGCAAAACTGAACTCCACGCGGTCTTTGAGTCATTCCTCAGATCCTGAATTCTCTCAGCCCTTGACTCTGAATTGGGTTAGTGGGAATCCCAGCTGGATGCTGTGGGGACAGTTGCTAAAGCGATGGGGAAGGAGTGATGTGAATAAATACGTCTGCTGCACCTACTCCTGAAAATGAGACTCAGTCTCCACAACAAAGATAAGCCTGTGTGATTTTTAACAAGGCAATGCTCTGGGTAAGAGGATGCTACTTTCCCAGGTCCTCTGTGCCCCCATCCAAAGATGGTCAAGCACAGGGAAGATTTTATAAGGCAGCAAGAATAAACTGTGGACACACTGTGTGCTCAGGACAGTAGGGATCAGGAAAGACGAGAACATCACCTACCAACTAAATTCAAACACACACTGAGTACTTCCTTTACACCAGGGCTGGAGATACAAGAACTAGTCTTGGGCTTCAAACTCTCTGTGTATATATGTACACGCACACACACACACACACACACACATACACACGCACGCACGTGCATGCCTTAAAGAGACAGTATATACTGTGTATACTGGTGTTTTAAATCACCCTCATTAAAATCTTCCAAACGAAACCAAGAGCAGATCCTCTACAATCTATGCTCTGGTTTCTCTTCACAGAGCCTGCCTGAGACCTTGGGCTTTGGACTCAACTTGCCAAAAACTCAAGAAACCTGACTTGGTATGCAGAGAAAAGCATTTCCCTCTCGTTAAATGACCTCGCTCATTGTGAAACCACAAAAAGAAAGCTTTCAGATCATTTGTCTCCATCACACAACTTATAAAAATGAGGGTTTTTTTTAAAAAAGTTAAATTATTTTGGCCCGTAAATTTTCATATGGGGTTGTATATTTCCCCAAAGGGTCAAAAAATAGAACATTTATTAAATGGCAAGTTATTCAAAAACCAGCACAGGCCCCAGCTGTCTTTCAAAAGCTCAGATTTACTGCATATTTCTCCCTTGAGAAAGGCCTTTTTAAAAATGTTCATTTCCATTTTAAGAGACTGAGGGCTTTGATCTGTTGGGAGCATTCTTTCTCTTACCCCGGCTGGGGCCTATGGACATCTCCAGGCAGAACGGGAGCCTTGCTCTCAGGGCCTGTGTTTTTCCACGGTCTTCCCTTGGCATCGGAACAGCACCTCCCACATCAGCCTTCACCCTGGTTAATCTGGAGGCCAGACTGGTGAGTCCCAGGGGCCATGGGGCCATGTTTGTTCTTCACACCTCAGTAAGGATCCAGCTTCCAGGATGTAAGACACAGGTAAAACAGGCTTTGGCATCCTTAGACCCAGTGGAAGCTGCCAGGCCTTCCTTTATTCTAAATTTCATAATCAATTTAATCTGGTTATTCCAATAATGTCAAATCACAGCCACTGTGATATCAGAGTATATTTTGCTTCTGAAAAAAAAATGTGCACCGCTGTGAGTGGAATACCTGTTGGCCATTCATTTTTCTATTCTAGACTGTGGGAGCTGAAGCGTGACATGGGGTCACTTTTAGTATCGAAACTGCTTTGTTCTCAAATGACAGCACACCTTCCTCTGCAGGACCACCTCTGGCCCCCAATGCGCCTTGGAGTGAATTAAAGAAAAGCTGCCCTAAAGGGCAGATTCAAGTCCCTCTAAGGTGCCCATCTTGGTGAGCCACCAACACTAGTTCTCAGCTCCCACTCACCTCCCAACTGTAGGCACGGTGTGCCTGCCCCTCCCTCTTTGAGTCTCCTGTACAATCTGCCCCAGACACACACACACACACACACACACACTGAAATCACTGGGGTAGACCAGATGTTCCTTCCAGTGCTAACGAAACGCTATATAAGCTTTACATGCAGTCGTCCTTAAGACTCAATCAACATTTCAGGGCTGGGCCACTCTCAGGGAGAACTGTCACTCAGCATTTTGTCACTAGGCTGTTCCACTGAGTCTGCTCCATTGGCTAAGTGCCTGTTAGTAGAAATGGGATCGGGGGGGTGCAGAGACAGAATGAACAGTTGAGAGAGGGGGGCCGCCTCCCCTGGGCTCCCACTGCCATCTTTCACAGGTAAACAACACGTACAGGCTGAAAAAAACCAACTCTCCTATTTTCTTGCAGCACATTTTGTTTATTTGTTTGTCAGATTACACGTTCAATCAGTTGTGACAAGCCGCTGCACTATGCAAGGCATCGTGTAATCCAGTGTAAACCCTGGGCTCTACAGGCAGAAAGGAAACCAAACCAAGCTGCTCTCTCCAGGCTGTTACCCACTGCGGAGGGAAAAAGAGGTAACAAGGGGGTTTCTTCCAACAGACTTTCTATGGCAGGGAGGGAAAGAAATTGTGTTCCCCAGGAGAAGGTGGTTGATTTTATTTTATTTTATTTTTTTAGCTGCAGGCAGTCTGTGGATAAGTGGGTATTATGATCCTGGTACATCTCTAATTAATAAGATCAATTGCCTCTGTATTTTCTTTTACAAACTCATTTAGATATGTCAGGGCTGCAATTATTTTGAGAATGATCTGGCTTTACGCTTATTCATCTTTCCTCTTCCTCAAGGAGAAAATAAAACTGTCAGCTTAAATGCCCTCTGAAGTCTGTTTTAGGTCTTCGATTGAAAATTAAAAACAAAGTCGCTAGCCTAGTGCCACTTACCGGGTCAAAGCTCCTGCACACACACACGGGTGTGTCTGTGTTTGTGCGTCCGTGTGTTGTGTTAATTTCTGTTTTTAAAAGGGCCCTGTCTTGGCTTTCTAGAACATGTTATATCCCTTTGCTTTAACCTCCTTAGATCTACAAGAACCCTCAAGTTTGTATTATTTTTAAACTGAGAAGCACCAGGCATTTTGCTTAGCTGGTATTTTCCGATTCAGAGAAGGATCTCTCTCCAAATGGACTTTGTCACTCTTGGTGTGAACTTGGAGAATAGTTTAGGAAGCTTTGCTCACCACCTTCCTGCCTCTTGCAGGAATTACCACCCATTGAACGTGCAGAAATCCGCCCCCACTCCTGGGGACCCAGATGTCACCCCACCAGGCGGGAAGCACCCGCCCTCCCTCCTCCTCCAAGGCTGTGCACCCAACTCTGACAGCTTTGCCACCAAAAACCCGAGAACCTGTCTGGGTGTCCCATCCATCTCGGAGCAGCCCCCATGGACTCATAAATAAACCTGATCGCCCCTGCGGTGCCCAAGGACTGCTTCTAGATGCTCGGTCTGGGCAGGGCGAACCCAAACTGTTCTGAAGGAGACTTAAACCTTTTCTTGGAGAAGACAGAGAGGCTGGCGCAAGGCTAACAAATCAAAGAAACTGCCCAGCACCGACTGAAGCAGCCGCTCTCCCCGGCCATCCCCTGCCTGCTTCTCCCTCCCCTGCCTTCCGTCTGATTTGTCTTTAAGGTTTTAAGATTATCCCTCCGTTGACAAATGAATACTTTTCTGGAAAATGAGGTATTTCCAGAAGCTGGCAGACACCGACTGGAGTTCAGCGGTCTGGCTCCCTCGATTCATTATTTGAACGGGAGAGGCCCGGAGGTTTGCGCTAGCATCACACTCAAGGTGATGATAAATGTGGTCTGGCGCTGGTGGTAATAAGGGAATTTCTAGCCAGGTCCCGTCTAGACCTCGGTTTGTTAGAGAGTGAGAGCCACGGAGGGGGAGCTGCAGTACGCGGCTCCTCAGAGACACAGTCCTCAGGGAGCAAGCGCCAGCCACACTGCAAGTCTGAACCCTCGTCTGGCCCCTCGCTGGGGCTGCTGTAAATAACATTAGCCTGTCTTTCAGCGAGCTCTGGGAAGCTTATACACTGAACACGCTTTTTGTTGTCTGTAGTTGTGCATTAAACTCAGTACTGTCAAGTCTAATTATTCTCATTAAGGTCTGAAAGTTTTAGGGATTAATTAAGCAGAGAGCAAAAGCTTATGCAGAACAGCAATATTTTCCCCCTCAAGGATTAGCCCGTCATTCTGATGGGGTTTTCCTTGAGCACTGCCCATTACTTTAGAAGATAGCAAAGTAGAGAGCTCATATAATATGGATTAGGAATAGCCTACATTTCACATGTGCTATTCAGCCATGAAAATAAGTCCTGGCCCTTGTGCCCACAACCCAGAAGGCTCGCTAATGAGAACCAGGCAGTGGGGCTAATGAGAAATCCAATACGTGCTGTCTCTCCTTCCCATTTCTTTTCCATTTACTTTCCTACGGGATCCAATGTGTGTAGGAGGAGTCTGCGTTGATGCTAGTGGTCTTCTCTCGGTGCAAATCTTAGGAATTATCTAATTCTGCCCCCTCTTGCTATAGATGCTGATAATGGGAGTCAGCCGTTTGTTCAAAGGGCCATAGTTATCGATAAAGCTCCTTTATTTGAAGATGGCAGGAAACTTCTGGAACCACTGATGATCAGAAGATAGATTAGAACGATGTGGCGCGACCCAAACCTCAACAGAAATGAGATGGTCTCACAGTAAAGAGAGGACGATGGTAAGGACCTCATTTGCATGTGAGCCCCAGAGAACTCTGGGACACTGGGAAGAGTCAGCAGGTGTCCTGTTTGATGAAGGATTTCAAGGCTTTCTGAAGAAATGGAGGAAAGGGGATGGATATGCCCTGGCAGTGCCAGATGTAAGAAGGAGAGAGAGATGTGGGTAATCACCCTTGCCTTATTCCATTAACTTGAGTTTTCAGAAAGACAGACTTTTCAGGGGGCTCTTTCTGTTGCTGGTTTTTTTTTTTTGTTTTTTTTTTTTTTTGCACATCACCTAGAGACACCACTCCCATTTGAAGATCTTAAATGAAGTGTTCCGACGACCCCACTCTCCCAAACCTGCCCACTCACTTATCACTATAGACTGGCCCCCACGCACGCCTGGAACTTGGGCTGGTGCAGTGCCAGAATGCCTAGGGTTTGTGGGTGCTGACTTGTGGCTTCCATCCAGTAGAGGAGGGAGAACCACTTCTACCCCAGACCCTGCCATACCTGCTGGGTGCCCCTTCACCCCAGCATGTCCCCACCAGGCACACCCAAAGGACTGCCTAGCATCCTGCAGACGGTCAGAGAAAGGACCGTCTGTAGACACCAGCTGGAATACAGCCAGAGAACAAACCTGGCTGCCACTCTGGGGCAGGGACCTCAATGCACCCTCCTTTCTTGTCTCTGGGAAGCCAGTTTTGGCCCCTCAACAAAAGGCAACAGGAAAAGTGTAACTGGTAGAGGCTAAATTCACTGGGCAGAACCACGCCCACCCTGGTGAGGCCAGATGTAACAGCAAAAATGGAGCGGCAACTGTCCAGCAGCCTTGGAGAAGATGGCCAAAGGAGCAGAGGCCCTCACTGTTACCATCAGCGGTGCCATTCCCTGAATGTGACACGTCCCTCTAGCTCCTTCACTCATAAAGAGTCCCGTTGCCTCCCCAATTCTCCAGGGCACTTTGCTTGCAGCTCTTTTTGTTTTCTAAACATTGTATTTGCTTATGTGTCTCTCTCTCTATGAACTGTGAGTCCAGGAGGGTCTCACTACCCCATTTATCTTGCTTCCCCACTGGCTTTGCATCCTTTCAATATTCCTATGTTGAAGCCCTAACCCTAATGTGATAGTATCTGGGGGTAATTAGGATTAGATGAGGTCAGGAGGGTGGGTCCCCCAGGATGGAGATTAGTGCCTTTATAAAAAGAGGATGAAACAGAAGGTCTCTCCCTCGTGCTGTGCCTTCACTCACCAAGGAAAGGCCATGTGAGACCATAACCAGGAAGAAGTCTCTTACCAGGAACCAAATTAGCTAGCAGCCTGATCTTAGACTTCCCAGCCTCCAGAACTGTGAGAAATACATGTCTGTGGCTTAAGCCACCAAGTCAACGTTAATTTATCACAGGAGCTTGAACTGACTCAGACAGCCTGGAGCCATGGTTCTTACAGAACAGGTGATACAAACTTGCCGACTGGCTGAAAACCCTCTCACCTACCCATAAATAGTGGCCCAACAATTAGTCAGTAAATCCATTTTCAGCTTCTACTGTGGGAAACGCAATGCGCTGAGCAGTGGGAAATAACTTCTTTGCAAAACTGAACCAAAGGTCCAAGGAGCTTAACACAGTATTAGATTTTTTTTTTCCAAAGGGATATGTGTCCTTATGCATGTAAATCTAATTAATCATATTTCCAGCATATGCAATTAATAACCTGAGAAAAGAAATCAATGACAGTCATGTGACTAATAATTTGAGGCCCCTGTGTCTCAAAGTTTAGATTTGGAATCAAAACGGTTCAGCCTGAGGGGTTGGGAAATGGGAGAGATGTGTGCTGTTTAAATTCTGAAGAAACTTAAGGGCAAGGAATAGAGCAAGTCACATGTGTTAACACCTTATTCCTGGATCTTTTTTAATGTTATAGCATAATAAGTGAATGAGAAATACTTTATAAATAATACAACTGACAGGCCTTTTCTTATTTCTAAATATACTAACAGAGGCTGTGATTGACTCCTCCTGCCCCAGATCTTCCAAACAGAAAACTGTGTGCCCTGAGTCAGGAGTGAAAGAAGAAACGTGATATAAAAGGATAAGTGAATGCCAGGTGAGGAATAAATAATATTATCTTTCTCTATTGCTTGTTAATTATAAGAACTCCTTAGATGTTGGAAGCTTGTGTCTTGCAGTCTTTTATTTTTCTTTCTTTCTCTCTTTAATTAGTTCTGTTCAGTGAGCGTCTGGTTGACAAGTATAAGATAAGCTCAGGCATATTTTGCCAATAACACTGGAAGATTCCTCGATTTAGCAAAAATGGTGATTCATGGCCACTTTCAACATGTATGTGGAGGACCATACACACCTGACCAACAGGTATACTTTCTTCCCCCTTTGAAGCTGCATTCTCATGCATCTATTCTTGACCACGTGCCTGTGAGGATATGTAAGAGCTAGGATGTGACAAAGGCCCTGCGGCTCAGAGATCCCAGGGACCAGGAAGCAGGGAACAGCCACCAGTGGGAACGTGGGCAGTTAAGCGCCAAGGACACTGCCCTCACTGATAAGTAAGATGTGTGCCTGTGCTTCCACCCATCTTCCCCATTCCCATCCTCCCTCTCCTGCCTTCCCAACACAGCCACTGGCCTGGGCACAGCGGGGGAGGGTGCCACCGCTCAGCCCTACTCATCATCGCGAAGGGGAGGCGGACACAGCTGATTTTCTCACACTTTTCAAATGATGTCAATTATCTGGATTTGATATGAGTGACCAATTTCTTTTGACACGTTCCCCCCTTAATACAGTTTTGAAAATATGTCGTGCAAACAAAAGCCTAGCTTGGCCAGCAGCACCACGTTTGGGTCCTTTGCCGAGATGTCCTTGGCACTTTGCCCATGCCCCCTTGATGTTGCCTCCTACATACAGAGCTTGCTGCCTACAAACCTGTGACCCTGATTTTAACTGACCACAGGAGCCCTCTGTGCCACACGAAGGGAAACCCAGGGCCAGCAGGTCAAGGCCCCAGAAAGCATCCATCCATCACTGACAAGCAGTGGGGGGTTGAGGACAATGCCCAGCTTCCCCACCCTCAGCTGAAGTCAATCTGAGGCAAGTTCTAAAGTTTCCTGGTGGGATCGAGTCCCAGCTGACTGACCACAGTGGCAAAGGGCTTAATAATGCCCCTTATTGGCTTTCTCCCCTTCTGTGCCCTTCCCACTCCCTTAGCTATGCTCCCGGCATCACCTCCAAACTCAGCTACCTGCACCTGAAGTCCTCCCTCAGCATCTGCATCCAGAGGAACCAACACCAAGAACACCCCTCCAACTGAGGATGAGGCATGCGACCAGCCCAACCTCCAGCTAAGGGAAGCCGCTCCCTGCCAGGCTCCTTGACTCCACACCGACCCTCACAGTGTGTGTGGTGGGGGCCTTCCAGTCCAGGCTGGGCTCCCAAGACAGCACCCCAACCCAGCCACATGGCACACCCCTGCCCATGTGGGAAGCAGACGTCGTTCCTCATCACCCTCCCCCCGGGGACTTGCACTTGACCCTGTCTGTCACTACAGTGTGGCCCCTGCGGTTTCACACCCGCTGCCCACACGCACTGAGGGGGATGCCCCAGGACCTCGCCGCAGACTTCCAACCTCACCAGGCTCACCGCTGCCGGGACGAGGAAGCAACCCAAGTCTGGAGATTTCTAGAGGGCCCAGAGGCCCAAGAGCAAGCACCTGAAAGAACGGGGAGCAGAGGCCCAAAGGGGGATCCTCCAAAATAACGAGGTGCCCACTGGGGGTCAGGTCCTGAAGTTGATCCCAATTAGGAGTCTAAAGGCGACGTAGCCTTCTCATAAGGGGATGGTGGTAAAACCCTCTAAGCTGTTGCGGATGGTCCTCAAGCGGCTGCCAGGGCACCACTACTGATCCACCCTGACGCAGTGGGGTTTGGAGCTCAGAGGTAAAATCCGGGCCACGCCACTGATGAGCTGTGCAGAGTGCGAGCCGAGGCATCCAGAGACTTCTGGGCACAGCCTCCCGTGTTTGTAGAGGCCCATTCCTCACTCTTCCTCTCTGACAGCCCCCAAAAACAACCTCACCCATTTTGCAGCATCGGGAACCCTTCTTCACCTGGTCCCTGATACCACGCAGGCCTCCCCGCCACCCAGGCAGGGTTTCCCACTGGGCATTTGGGGGAGGGGTCAGCCTCTCCCCAGAGGTCCCTGGCCCAGATCCCTCTGCCTGTGTGCTTGATTCTCGCAGAAGCTGGTCCGTAGCAAACTACACTCAGGAGGACCAGAGTGGGTTTTGGGGTTTTGTGTTCAGCGAGGTATCTCTGTAGCCTAGAACACGGTCTGCACATAAGAGGAGCTTAATCAAAGTTGCTGCTTAAATAAATGAATAAAGGGACTCATCGAGGAGTTCCCGTCCTGGCACAGCGGAAACGAATACGACTAGGAACCATGAGGTTGCAGGTTCCATCCCTGGCCTCGCTCAGTGGGTTAAGGATACGGCATTGCCATGAGCTGGGGTGTAGGTCGCAGACGAAGCTCAGATCCCGCATTGCTGTGGCTGTGGTGTACGCTGGCAGCTACAGCTCTGATTTGACCCTTAGTCTGGGAACCTCCATATACCATAGGTGCAGCCCTAAAAAGCAAAAAATAAAAATAAAAAATAAAAAAAATAAAGTGACTCATCAAGGCTCAAAGCAATAGCCCAGCCAGCCTCTGCCCCTCGTCCCCAGTGTGGGTGTCCCCGGGATGGCAGCACCCACTGCAGGCCCCCCACCTTAACTGTCTAGTGAAACACTTGGCAGTTTCCTCCTGTCTCAATGGGACCCAGTGGTCCTGGGGAAATGGGAGCGATGGGATTGGATTTGGGGAAAGGACCCCAACTCTTGAAGAATCCGAGAGAGTGAACTGAACCAAGGTAAGATTAGAAGACAGAAGAGGCAAATTCCTTCATCAAGGTGAGGAGAGAGCAAAGAAGAAGGAGAAGTGTAACCTGAATGGAGAAAAGAAGACAGGCTGGGGTCGCCACCTGGGTGTGGGGTGGTGGGGAGGGAGGGGGAGTTGAGAGAGAGAACACAGCTATGGATTGTTCCAGATGTCTCTGCTCAAGACTAGGGGACAGCACTGTTAACCCAAACCAGGAACAAGTTAGTGCTTAGTTCAAGCCCCAGCAATGGCAGAGCCTGACGCCTTCAAGGTCAAATCAAAATGCCTCTGTCATCTACATGAGTTGATGGAGACCCGGAGGCACAGTTTTTGCTAAATCAGACCATCAGGTGTTAAGACCTTATTGATACAGAATTCACTAACTATACACCTCATGTTCACCTTCCTTGTAGAAACACGCACAGCCTTTTTAAGCACACAGAATACACATGGAAGGAACAGAAGGGCAGAGCTAGAGGTCACGGTCGTAGAGGGTCTGCTGTCTTCTGCCGGCTGTCACAGGCCGTGTGGGCCAGAAAAGACTCCTCTAGTTGGAAAGCCAAGCTTGGCACACTTGGAGTAGATAGGCTGCATGCTGATAGTTGCCTTTCTTTCTTTCTTTTTTTTTGCCTTGATTTTTGCTTTTTAGGGCTGCACGCACGGCATATGGAAATTCCCAGGCTAGAGGTCAAATCAGAGCTACAGCTGCCAGCCCACACCACAGCCACAGCAACCAGGGATCCATGCTGCATCTGCGGCCTACACCACAGCTCACGGCAACACCAGATCCTTAACCCACTGAGTGAGGCCAGGGATCAAACCTGCATCCTCATGGGTGTTAGATTTGTTTCCACGGAGTCATGACAGGATCTCCCTATTGTGCCAGTTTTTGCCGTACAGCACAGTGACCCAGTCATTTTTCTCTATACGTTCCTCTTCTCATATGATCTTCTGTCATGTTCTATCCCAAGAGACTGGATAAAGTTCCCTGTGCTGTACAGGAGGACCTCACTGATTACCCACTCTAAATGTCATAGTTTGCATCTACTAACCTCAAACTCCCCGTCCATCTCACTTCTTCCCCCCACCCCTTGGTCTCATGGTCTGCTAGCCATGTCCATGAGTCTGCAAACCAGTTCAATAAAGGCAGAACCTAACACTTCAGAAGGTCCACAGACGCCATGCAGAACTTTGGTTACTAGTCCCCCTCGTGTCCAATACCTGCTTTGCTCTAAGCACTGGGTCAGCCCTGTCACAATGGGACCTAATGCCACACTCCAATGTCAGGAATGACTGGTTGGCAGCACTATCAATATGTTGTCCCTGAAAAACTTGTTCCAAATTTTCGAGGCAAGGGGAGTGTCAGGAGCCCGGACCAAGGAGGGGTCACCTACGCCCCTTCCTTCTGCAAAGACACAGAGGGGGAGGGCGAGGTGAGCTGGGTCTCCAGGCAGCTGCTGGGAGACAAGCACACGGAGGAATCCTGCTCCAAAGCGCCCAGCACTCAGCCCTGCCTGTGGGGGGACCTCACCACACAGCCCGGCCTGGGCCCACCCCCACAGCAGCCACTGCTTTGATCAAAGGCGCCACGCAGCCCATGAGGGGCAGGAGGCAAAGCCACAAGCAGTGACAGGCTCCAAAGACAGCAGAGTCACACTTGGCCCGAGTGAAATCTTCCTAAGCGTTCAGTCTGGGAAAAGACCCAGGTGCTGTGTCACCTCAGCCACACCCATCCAGCAGTGAAAAGGAAAAGAACACACAGGAAAACAGGGCAGCTTCCTGCTCTGGGTCGGGAGAGACAACCAGTGTCCAGCTGAGCGCTGACCTGCAGAAAAGGTTCATTGAATGAAGAGGCCTTGAGCAAAGCAGAGCCAGGTTTGAATCCAGGCCTATGACTCTGTGTACCTTTGGGCAAATCACTAAACTTCTCTGAGCCTGTTTCCTCATGAGCAATAATGACTGCTTCAGACACTCACTATGAGGATGACACAAGATGGATGATATAGGCACGGGCACACACCCACACACACACACCCCTAGCACAGTGCCTGGCACATGGCAGGTGCTCAATAAACACTGGTTTTCACGTCACATCCCGCAGCCAACAGTTTGGGAAAGCCATTTGGGGCAGAGGTTCCTGCCAGAGAGATCTTCATTTATCAGTTAAATGTACCAAGTACAGGCCTGAAGCCTACCCATCTATTTAGAAGCCAGAATAGAAATCCTGAAGTCCACAGACTTTCCAGATGTGTGTGCCCGTGGCTGCAAAGACCTTACGCTGCTCTCACAATTTCTAGCAGTGTTCGCCCACGCCCTGCAGACGAGAGCCTTTAGAACCTTCGATGCTCCTGCGGAACCAGCCTGCCCCTTCCCTCTGCTCTCACCCGCCAAGACCCGCCAGCTAAGACTGCCACGCAGCCCCGCCCTCCCTCTGCACTGGGTTCAGCGCCCTTCCCCTTTCTATTCATACCCCTCGGGATCTAGTCTTTTGCTGGAAGTCCTTCTCACTCACGTGGAAAACTTGCTTCTCTGGTCAACTCTTGTTGATTCCTTGAGTGGAGGCCCACAACCCAGCCCTCCCAGGGATTTTTCCACACTGACGCTGCCCGTCGGTGGTGTCTCATGTATGTTTACGTGTGTCTGCAGGGCCTTGGACGGACTGCCTTGCTTCTTGTCTCACTTTTATTCTTCCCAAAGTTACATATATACACACATGCTAACCACCTAGGAAATCCTGTGAACCACACTTGGTAATCCCTCTGCATCTGCACACTGCTTATCTACAAGCAGGTCCTTAGAAAAGGGAAGAGCTGGATGTGAGGTAAGAGGAAGAACTTCCATATGTGGCTCAACAGGTTACGAACCCAACTAGTATCCATGAGGATGCGGGTTCGATCCCTGGCCTCGCTCAGTGGGTTAAGCATTTGACACTGCTGCGAGCTGTGGTGTAGATCGCAAACGCAGCTCAGATCCTGTGTTGTTATGGCTGTGGTGTACGCTGGCAGCTGCAGCTCCCATTTGACCCCTAGCCTGGGAACCTCCACATGCCGCAGCTGCTGCCCTAAAATGCAAAAGGATAAAAAGAAGAAGTAGCTTTTCCTCCCCAGGCTCTCAGCTCCCAGTGATTGAAAAGAAGCAGCTCCAAGAGCCGCAGACTTTGCTTCAAGCAGCCGAGCTTCAGCTCCCATGTGAGGAGACAGGTGAGCTCACACAGATGTCACTCTAAGGTGGGCCAGAACACCCAGCATCTCTCGGAGGGTGCCGCGGTCCTGGGTGTGAACACACCCGACAGGAAGGCTGTTACCTCACGTCGGGATGTGTCAGGTGAGCTAGACCTAAAACGGAAATGGCCGTATCACTCATGAAGGGCAGGGCTGGCACCAGCCTTGGGCCTTGGCTCCGCCACCACCATTAGAACCCAAGCGGTTATGCACCCAGCCTTACCCGCAGGTGGATCAATGGGCTAATCCTCCAGTGCTCCAGCCGAAGGCGCAAAGAGGAATGGGGGGGTGGAATGGCAGCCGCACTATGATGTGTTCATGTCCTAACCCCGCACAAGCTGTAAATGTGATCTTATTTGGAAAAAGGGTCTTTCTGGGGTAATTAAGTGAAGAATCTTGAGACGAGCTCATGGTGGATTACCCAGTGTCAATCAGTAACAAGTGTCCTTAGAGGAGACACACACAAGGAGAAGAGGAGAAGGCCAGGAAGAAGGAGCAGGGACTTGTAACTATGCTGCTGCCAGCTTGGGACCACCCAAGCCAGGAGAGGCAAGGAAGGACCCCAGCCCCCACCCCCCGCCAAGACAGGACAAGACACAAAGTGGCCAGCTGAGAGCTTGGCCTTCCTCGGTCCTTTGGTTGGGGGACCACTGACTGAAACCACCCACCCTGACCAGGAATAATAACAGCCGCTTGCATGAGTTGTCTCATAACAGGAGGACCTGGTAAGGAACACGGTGCCGTCTTGATGGCTGACTGGGAGGGTTTGGGACGGACCAGAAGGAGGGAGGAGACAGCCAGCCTCCCAGGATCCCTGACACTGGAATTCATCTTGGCTGAGAGATGCACACGCCACCAAGAAGGACCCTCGGCCAGACGACTGGCCAGACACAACCCTGAAACTAACCCCATTCCCATAAAACCTGAGACTTGGAGCCATGTGGCAGAGCAGTTCTCCTGGGCTCCCCCGCGCTGCCGCTCTCCACCCAAGAAAGTCCTCTGGTTTGTCAGCACGTGTGCCTCCTCAGTTCACTTCTGAGTGTGAGACAGGAGCCCATGCTTGTGCCCTGGAAGCGGTCCCCCTTCCTGGAACACTTTCTCCCATCGCATTCAGTGTGTAAACTACACAGATCCCAGGTCTCCACGGAGTTAGGAAAATCAGCGGACACTTGGGGCAGCTGTGTCACTCCATCTCCTGGGCGTGGACCAAAAGCAGGAAGCGGTCCTTTTCAGGAGGGACACGTGTCCGCAGCACAAGGCCTGCCTCAGAATCAGTGCTTCACCAAGAGAGGCCTTTCCCTCCCCTCAGGTGCCTCTGACCTCAGAAAACAAGCCCTCGCTCTGGCTGGACCCCACGCTGAGGTGCCAGCATCAGCAGGGCTGCTGGGGAAGCTGTGGCATGTGGGCTCACGCAGGGCCCGCCTAAATGGTGAGTGGCGGTGGAATTTCTGCCACATTCCGTTCACCATGAAAGCTATCAGGTCTGGGCTTTGACGGCCCAGAGGAAGAGGCATCTTCTTTCAGTGTGCCCGCTGAAGAGGACATCTTCTAAAGCTGTAAGAAGATACTGCTGTCAAACAGGAGTCCCCTAAAACCGAGCGCCCCTGCCGGGTTGATGGTTAACCTCTTTATCCACAACTTTATTCCCTTTCTTGTCCCATCCCTACAACCCTAAGGACTGAGGAGTGTCAAAGAAAGGGGACACTGAAACCAAACAGGACCCTGCGGGGCCTTCCTGGGTACAAAGGCCCTTCGTGTCCCCTGTTTCTTATCTTTAGTCCTAGGCCTTCCCTGAGTTCCAAAGAGTGGACTCAAAAAGTTACTAACTAGGGAAGCAAGAGGATGCAGAAACAAAGGAAAGGCAAGACAAGTAATGATGGCTTAAACAATAGTGCCATAATAACACAGAACCCCAGTTCCTCCTCCAGGAATCTATATAACAGTCTAACACATGTCTTTGAGTTGCTCAGCAGAAACTAAGACGCCCCCCCCCACACCCAGGTAGAGGATGGTAACTGCACGCTGAGCATACGCAGGAGACCTCAAACGGGGCTGGAACCAGAAGGCGGATGCTGAACGTTCTCAGTACACCACCCTGTTACTTCACCACCAACCAATCAAAAGGAAGTCATGCACCCTGCAACCTTCAGCCCACAAGTTACCTTTAAAATCCCTTCCCTGAAAGCCATGGGGGAGTTGGGGGTCTTTTGAGTATGACCTGCTGGTTCATCTTACTTGGTTCTGCAATAAATGCTGTACTTTCCTTCACCGCAACCCAGTGTCAGCAGACTGACGTCACTGCTTAGCGGGCGACTGGACCCAATTTGGATTCAGTAACATTGGGTTTCAAAAAAAAAAAGTTTTGACAATACATTGTGGTGACAGTTGAAAACCAACTGTGACATAACTGATGCTGCTGAATCATACTCTTAAAAATGGTAGAAGTGGTCAGTTTTATGTTAGATATATTTCACCACGAACTGAAAAGATTAATAATATAATGTACCAAATATCATCAAACAGATTATACTTTAAATGGACGAATTGTATGGTATGTGAACTGTATCTCAAAGCCATTTTTAAAAATGCAAACAACAAAAAAAGACACACTGCAAAAACAAAAAGAAAAAAATTCAGGCTCCAATTAAATTGTATCTATGAAAAAAATTTTTGAAATACTAGCAGAGGCCCTGGACAGCAGCCTTGCACCATCTTTAACTGCTCCCCACCCCCCTCCCCAGTGTCCTGTGCTTTGTGCCACCTTCGAGATTTGAGCTCTTCTTCGGGTGACTGTTCCATGCAGGAAGTGGTACTTGGCTACAGGCAGAGCTCCTTGGATTTGGAGCTCTGATTCCCCAGCCATCTGATTCGTCAATCAGGCTGCCCATCTCTCAGACCCTGACCTTAAAACTTGCATTTTCTCTCTTTGCCGTGCCCTAAAACCCCGTGTGCAGGCTCCCTGCCTTTCCTCTCCAACCTAGCTCATCCCGCATTTTCTAAATCATCTCTTCTCTTCTTGGTTTTCCCTTAAACCTTTAGCTTTTCACCACATCACCCCTTGAACCTGCCGAGAGCTGCAAGCAGGGTCATGGACTGTTTTGACAGAAGGAATCATTAAAACAGCAACAATTCACAATACATGCTGTATATTTGTACACGTGAAATGCAAGTAGACACAAAAACAGAAACAACTTGTCAATTTATCTCCTCGGACCTCAGGACTGCACTGGGAAGAAGAATCAAAAATTCCTGACACACTGCATTTGCTATAAAGGCATCATGAGAGAGCACCGGAAATACTCACTGAGCAATGACAGAAGAACTAGGTCATAAAAACATCTTATATAAAAATAAGTATCTGCTGTTCCTAGGGAGGCGCCATGTCCGGATCAAGGCATGCATTGTGATAAGATTTAATACTAGTGTAAACCTGTCATTTTCTCAGCTGGATTTGCGCTTCACCCCCATTAGAGCGTCAGCAAAGAGTGGCAGAGAAGCACAGAAGTCTGAGGAAAAGCAATTAGGGCTAAGGCAAGAAGGAAAAAATAAAAACCAGTCTTGAAAATACAACAGCCTACTACACAGAGCAGGCAGTGTTGGGGGAAGACCTTAAGAGATTTAGAAAAAGAGAATAGACATCATAAGGACGGTTATAAGTGCGTTTTTATCTTATTCGAATTTTTAGAAAGTCGGCAATTTGCATACGGCACCTGTATTAATCAGATACTTGACTGAACAGAGGCTTCTCCTTCCTTTTTCTCCATCAGACTGTCTGGGATGCCACTGGGGGAATTGACTCTGATGTTCAAATGAGTAGCAGGGAGGAGAGTCTGGAGTCACCACTCAATGAAATAATTTAGCACTTTTATAAGGAAATCATTATGTTTACCAAAGGAAAAACCTCATTTTCACTGCAAACACAGAAAAAAATCAAGCAAGTAATTTCAAAGGCTGCATGGGGAAGATTAGTCAAGTAACATCTGTCCCCAGAGGAAGACAAGTTGTACAGGTAAATCCCACTCTTGATTATTCAGAGTCCTACGCAGGTGGATCACACATCTTTACTTCTGTTTGTTATTCTGAATGGCTGTCTTTTGCCACTGCTGGTTAGCTTTGTGAAAGCTCTTCTGAACTAACTCATGCTTCTCACTTTCCAGGGTTCTTTGTATCTGGGGTGCCAGTGTGACTTACTCTCGGCCAAGGAGACACAAGGAAGTTTGCTGAGGATGAGGGTTCGGCTACGGGAAGGCTTCCCCTCTGATAAGAAACAGGTAAGGGAAGAGAGTGAGCTATCCTGTGTCTTCCCCTTGTTCCTGTCCTGTTCACGGTTTTGATGCTATGAGCAGAAAAGCCATTTTATAGCCTCAAGATGGCAAGGACAGGGGACAAAAGGCAACAACTCGGGACGTCAGAGTGAACACAAAGAAAACACCTGGCTCCCTGAAGGTTCAACTGAGCAGCTGAAACAGCACCAGCCTGCACTTCCCACCACATTTAAGTGAAGAAGCAAATGCTGATGGCTTTAAGGTATTATTTGGGATTTCTGTAACTTGCAGCCCAAAGCACTTCTAATTGACACGCCATGTAGCAGGCTCCCCACAGAGCTGCGCACTGCCTGAGGGCATCTTTTTGCACTTTTAGAAGATGAATTATTTCAGCTTTAGATTTACATTTGTAACTTTCCTAGAACTGATGTCTTTTATATAGTGTAAGAGATACAGATATCTTCGACATACAGATATCTGACTCAGACCATTATGAAAAAAAAATCTTTTAACCACTGCATTGCTATGCTAACTTTGCCATAAATGAAGTAGGAATTTACATAAACGAGTCTGTTCTTAATACTTTCTTCTGATACATTGCTTGATATTTCTATTTTATATAAATAGTAAGCTCTCTTAATTGGTTGCAGTTTTACAATACCTCTTAATATAATAAACCTTCCAATCTTATTTTTCTTATTTGAGGAGTACTTGGCTATTATCCTTTTCATGTTCACATACATTTTATAATTAGCCTGTCACTTTCCCCAAAGAGGAAAAAAAAGCAAAACAAACATCCTAAATATCCTAAATCCTGAATAATATTTAGGTCACTTGGCTTCTTTATAATATTGGCTCCCCTAACTCCATAAATATAGTCTATTTCTCCTTTTATTTAGACCTTAATTTCTCTCACAATGTTTTCTTGCTCATTTTTCCTTGTATTTATTCTAGATACTTGAAGTTTTGATGCTTGGGGGATGCCGTTGTAAATGGGATCGATCTTATTTCCTTTAAATTGTCGCTAGTACAGTAGCCCCCCCGGAACCAAAGTTTAACTCCTGTGGTTTCAGTAACCTGCAGTCTGGAAGCATGAAATGGGAAATTTCAGGAATAAAAAATTCACAAGTTTTAAATTGTGTGCTGTTCTGAGCAGCATGATGGACTCTCTCACTACTCCTCTCCATCTTGCCCAGGACCCTAAATTATCCTTTTGTCCAGTGTGTCCACACTGTATATGCTACCTGTCTCACTAGTGCCCACATCAGAAAAAAGACGATCTATACAGGGTTTGGTACTATCCAAGGTTCAGGCACTCACTGGGGGTCTTTGAATGTATTTGCTGTGGATAAGGGGGAAATACTGTATACAGGAATCTACCGATTGTTGTAAACTGATGTATTCAGTGGCCTTGCTGAATTTACTTAATATTTCTAATAGTTTTTCTGAAAATTCTTGTCTTTTTCTAAATGTACAATCATGCCATCTATACAAAATCAACAGTATTATGCATTCCTTTGAAACTTCATGCCTTATATTTCTTCTTTCTTGCTAGTAATTCTAGCACAACACAGTAAGAAAGGTGACTCGAATATCTTTTCTCTTTCCTAATCTCAAGGGCACCTTTCACTATTTTATCTTTAAGTATAATGTTTGGAATAGATTTTTTTTGCTGATGCCCTTTATCAGTATAAGGAAATGACTTCTAAGTGAGGATTTGTCAAGAACGTACACAGGGGAGTTCCCTTCGTGGCTCAGTGGTTAACGAATCCGACTAAGAACTATGAGGTTGCGGGTTCAATCCCTGGCCTTGCTCAGTGGGTTAAGGATCTGGCGTTGCCGTGAGCTGTGGTATAGGTTGCAGACGCGGCTCGGATCCCGCGTTGCTATGGCTGTGGCAAAGGCCGGCAGCTACAGCTCCTCTTAGACCCCTAGCCTGGGAACCTCTATATGCCACGAGTGCAGCTCTACATAAAGGCAAAAGGACCAAAAAAAAAAAAAAAGAACGCACACAAAATTTTACTAAATGCTTCTTCTGCATCTACTGAGACGGCCATACATGCTTTACTCTACTCTTGTCAGACTCTACTGCCCATGTTATTCTATACTCAGTTTATATGTCTCCTTTAGTCAATTAACGTGATAAATTATAATTGCTATCTTTTAATGATTAAACCATTCCTATATCTCTGGAATTAACCCAAATCGATTCTGATTTGTACTTTTTATAGACCACTGGATTTGACTTGCAAATATTTTAATTAAGAACTTTAAATCTACATTCATGAAAGAGATTCACCCTGTAATTTTTCTGTCTTGTTATGTCCTTATATTATTTTAAATTACATCTGGCTTTATAAAACAAGTTTTAAAATGTCTTTTGTTTTCTTATTCTCTGGGAGAATTATATAAGATTGTTCATTTATTAAAGTTTGCAAAAAATTGCCAAACTGGACCTGGAGTTGTCTTGAGGAAAAGGTTCTTAATAATGGATTCAGTTTTAATAGATATTGGACTCTTTAGAATTCCTGTTTCTCGCTGAATTCATTTTGATAAAATCTGCTTTAATAAATTATCAAATGTATTGGCATAAAGATGTTCATAATATCATTTCAGTCTTATTTAATGTAAGCAAAATCTGTAATGATGTCCCTTTCATTCTTGTTGCTAATAATTTGTACTCTCCCCTCTCTCTCCCGCTCTCACACACACACACACGTGCAAAGACATAAATACATAATCTTCCTAGGAGTTTATTAATATTAGTCTTTTAAAAAAAACAACTTTTGATTTTTCACTTTCTCTATTATGCATTTGTCATCTATTTCATAAAATCCTTCTCTATTATGTAAAGCTTTCATTGTGTTTTGTTTCCCTAACTTATTCATACAAATACTCACATCAATATTTTTCAGCATCTTTTCTAATACCTATATATTTGAACCTATATAATTCCATTAATAACAAATTATCTTTTTTTTTTGTCTTTTTGCCGTTTTAGGGCCGCACTTGCAGCATATGGACGTTCCCAGGCTAAGGGTCTAATCGGAGCTGTAGCCACCAGCCTACGCCACAGCCACAGCAACGTGGGATCCGAGCCGCGTCTGCAACCTACACCACAGCTCAGGGCAACGCCGGATCCTTAACCCACTAAGCAAGGCCAGGGATCGAACCCACAGCCTCATGGTTCCTAGTCGGATTCGTTAACCACTGAGCCATGACGGGAACTCCCAATTTCATTCATTTTTATTATTGATTTCTACCTTAATTCTATTGTAGCCAAAGACTATGATTTCAATCCCTTAAAATGTGTTGAAATTTGTTTTTCTGACCCAGTATAGAATCAATTTTTGAAAATATTTCATTAAGGACTGAAAAAGAATGCATGTTCTTCCCTTGTTGAGTGAGCTTTCTCTATATATTAAGACATCAAATCCCTGGATCTGTCATTCAGTTGTTCTCCCTTACCACTAACTTTTGGTTGCCTGTTTATCATTCATTTACATTGTTAAAATCTCCCACTATGAATATGGAATTTTAAAGACATTATTTTTATTACTTTTTGACTTTCACTGTTTCTTTTGAGAAGTCTGGTGTTAGACTTAGTGTTACACTTTAAAAAACAATATGTCTTTTTTTTTTAAACCTGGCTACCTTTAAAATTTCTGTCTTTAGTTTTCATAGTGATATATCAGAATTTAAAATTTCTGTCTTTAGTTTTCATAGTGATATATCAGAACATATATTGAGATGCATTTGTCTTGGATTTATCCTCTTGGAGTTTACTAAGCTTCTAGAATTTATGGCTGGATATATTTTTTCAGTTTAGGGAAATTCTTAGCAATGATCTCCTCAAATTTTGCTTCAGTTTCATTCTCTCTGTCCTCTTCTTCTGGGATTCTAACTGTAATCTGGGATTCCAGTTCCCTGCAGGTTAGGCCTTTTCCTTCTGCACAGCCTGGAAAAGACTGGGGACTCCAGCTGCACCAAGTGAGCAATGCCTGTCGGTACATTTATAGCCTGTTTAATCTGGTGCACTTTGGAAAGCTCTTCCACAAAGTTTCTCTCGGCACCACCCAATTCCCATCCTCTATCCTGCTCCTGAAACACGTTCTGGGATGTTTCATCGCACGCAAGACAGGGACCATCCCGCTCCCTCTATCCTTGGCCCTACAACCTGCTTTAAAGTCATGTCCAAGGAGGTCCCCCTGCACAGTCAGAGAGGACCCTGGGTCGAGTTCTGCCTTTGTCAGCTTGGGGCTATCTAAGCAGCACGCAGGAGAAATATGCAGAAACAGTGTTAACTCTGGAATTTCATACCTGAAGCTTTTCTCCATGGGAGGATAAGACAGTCACAATCCCTTCTGGTCTCTGGCAAGATTTCATCTTAGTCTTTAGATGTGCCAATAATAATTTTATGTTTCTAAGTATTTTCTTAACTACTCCCTTTCCCAAACAAAACAAAAAGAAAAAGTAAATCCTTTGTACTTTGTATAGAACCTCTTGTGTTCAACTCATAACAACCTGATAAAGATTTATTATCTTCATTTCAGAGCGAGGAAAACAGGCTCAGATAACAGAGGCAGTAAATAGAACAGGACGAGACTGAACTTGAGATTGTCCATCTCTTTTCTAGTCTGGACATGTGCAGTGGTACCAAAATCCTGCCCCCTGCCCCATCCTTCTCCCTTACCCTCCTACTCTATTTCTTTTTTCCGCAAACACATTCAGTAGATCTAATGAAAATCCGGGTAACTCAAGACCAGCGTCCCATCAGCTGCAAGATTCCCCGAGCAGTTCTGCTTGGTGTGGAGCAGCACATACAAACTCTAGCTCTGCACACCCTGTAAGCATGTTTTGAAGATTTCACCCAGATTCATGACAGCTGCGGTGCTGAGCTTCTCCCTCAGTCCTCTCACCATTTCACTTCCCAGTGATTCAGTAAGGTTTCTGCATCCGTGATCTTTGAAGGCTTCCCTTATTTTTCAAGCAACACTGAACCTTCAGGGAGGGTAAGGGCTAAGACACTTGTTTAATGAAAATGGAGAGACTTTAAAAAAAAAAAAGGTAGTTCCCTTTGTGGTGCAAAAATGAATCCAACTAGTATCCATGAGGATGTGGGTTCGATCCCTGGCCTCGTTCAGTGGGTTAAGGATCCAGCATTGCTGCAAGCTGCAGATTAAGTCGCAGATACGGTTCGGACACCAAATTGCTGTGGCTGTGGTGTAGGCTGGTAGCTACACCTCCATTCCGACTCCTAGCCTGGAAACCTCCATATGCCACAGGTGTGGCCCCCCCCCACCCCCACCAAAAAAAAGTAAGCTTTGCACCAGGAGCTGGATTTGTATGTGTGCTCAGAAGCCACTGGAAGTGTGTGAACATGCCTTTGTGTGCATTTCATTGGTTCTGAGAGCAGACAGGATGGAGGGGCTTAGCGGGTTTGACAGGGTGGTGGGGAAGAAGAAGGGTCCTTGGGTGGCGAGGCGAAGGCAGGGGTGTCTCGGTGGCAGCACTGGGAGCTGCTGATGGACATATGATTCTGGGCAGGCCGTCACCTGCATGCTCATCATCCTGCCACTCAGCCTTAAGAGATGCTCTGTGTTTATTCGTCCGGAAGGCCCGGCTCAGGCTGGCCTTGGCCTCATTGGGCAGGCCGTCGCAGCCATCAGCCGTCATCATTCCAGAGGCCTGTCACACGGCCCGACGCCCACCATGATTCCCGGGAACTTGAGAGACACCAAGTTCTCAGCACGTCCAGGATTCATGGAGGAGCCGGGCGCCTCTTCTCCCCTTGATGGAGCCCCCTCCCAGCTCCTGCCAGCTGCCTGCCCCCAAACCCATTACCGCCTACCACCTCCCCCAACAGAACAGATACCCAGCAGCCGAGGGATTCTGTTTTCCACTGTTGCTGCCAAGTCAGGTGTGAGTTGGGGGCTGAGGGGTGAGGCTGTTAATCAGTTAGGAAACCCTGATTGCATCTTAATAACAAATGCAAAGCACCTGCAATTTGCAGTAATGGGAAAAATCAGCGGGTCCCTAGGGGCTGACAGGAAGTAAACACTCTCCAGGCTCAAACTGGGGGGAGGAAAGATCATTTGCAAGTGTCCTGGCAGGGCTCAGAGCTGTGGTGCTTTCAGCCTTAAGAGGGGAGACCCGGAGTCAGAAGAGACCAAGACTGGACTGAGGAAGTGAGCCTGTGGGGCATGACCTTGCAAGGGGCCTCCACCCTCTGGCCTCCCTGCCTCCCCCCACTCTGCAGGAGGAGGATTCCCACGGGAGAATGTCACACTGTCTCCCGGCCCCTCTGCCAAATGCCCACCTGAAGCAAACAGAAAAGACCATCGCTACCAAAACCTGGCCAAACACGAGTATTCAATTCAAAGCATCCTAGGTTGAAGGGCAACCAGCAAAGATTCATTTCCCCTCCAGACACGATAACTGCACACACCCCTAGTCAGAAGGGGCCGGGACCTCATCATAAAATAGCCCTGCCCCACCGGCAGAGTCCTTCCTGTTACAGCTTCCTCAGAATGGAAAGGAGCAGTTATCCTCACTAGAAGGTGAAATGTTTCCACAGCATCAATTTTTCTTCCTCTTTGAAAATGTTCCCAGCACCGAACACACATATTTTTCTTACATGTAATTTGATTCCGATGGTTTCTTGACCTGCATCCAAATTGAGCCGTGGGTAATTATTACTGTCACTATTGTTATTAATACTGATATTTATCACGATCTCACAAATGCCGGGGACAGCCCTTAATCTTGCTGTTTTATTTGGTTGAAAGGAAAATGCGACACACTGGCCCCCCTCCCGGTTTATCGTCTTGCATTCACTTTCCCCGACTCCTACTATGTGAGTAATTAGCCCAGTTACCAGTGAGCTCCAGTCAGCTCTGACTCTGACTTGCATTCAGTGGCTAGAGAAAAGGCCAGCAGGTAGAAGTGACAGGAAGTCAGAATTTTCTCATCAGAACGTGGAAATATCTAATTATTAGCACTTCTCACCAAATGCTTCATAAGCAGTCAGCTCCCTGTAGCCAGAAACATTCAGGTAGAGGCCACAGGGATCATCCTTCAGGTATGCTACCTAGGGAAGTAATGAACTAGGACCTTGGCTCGCATCTGTAGGTCTATGGGCATCACTGAGAAGGTTTGTCACAGATCACCAGGTCCCACTCTAGAGTTGCTGATGCAGTACATCTGAGGGAGCCCGAGAACTGACATTTCTAACAAGGTCTCTGATGCTGCTGGTCCAAGGACATGCTCTGGGAACCACTGAACTAAGGGGAAGCCAGAATAGCTCATTTAAAGCTTTCTTCAGATTCTCAGATTTTATGACAACAAAAATAGTAACACTTTATAATAATTATTACAAAAATAAGGATTAAGAAGCGACCCAGGGAGTTCCCGTTGCAGCTCAGCGGTAACAAACCTGACTAGCATCCATGAGGACACGGGTTGGATCCCTGGCCTCACTCAGTGGGTTGAGCAACCGACATTGCCGTGAGCTGTGGTGCAGATTGCAGACGCAGCTTGGATTCCGCGTTGCTGTGGCTGTGGTGTAGGCAGGCCACTGTAGCTCCGATTCAACCCCTAGCCTGGAAACCTCCATATGCTGCAGATGCGGCCCTAAAAAAGGCAAAAAACAAAAAGGGGGAAGTGACCCAGAGTGACTGGCTCCCGGTAAAGGGCTGAGATGCAACAGCTCTCTTCCAGACTTAATGTGGATATTTAACAAGAGGCAACTTGAGTCTCCGCCCTTTTAGCACCATCGTGTCTCCATGGATAAGCAGATTTATCCCCAAAATGCTTAGATATCGGCTCGACCTATAGCTAGAAAGTTTCTACTGCCTCATTTAGTTCAAGTGGATAACCAAATACACACAAAAAGATAAGCCCCTGGTTTTTACTCTCGCTGGAATAATTGCACACCTCCTGGCTGCAGTGCCATAACAAAAATAAAAGAACAAAAAAAAAAAATCCTTTTCCTGGACGTGAGATGAACACAATATGGTAACACAACCTCAGCTTGTGATGTCTGTTACTCTGCTTCTTTCAGCAGCTGTGAAATCCCGTGGAACCACGTTTTCTGTAAGCTGTGTACGAGTCCCACGGGCAGCTGTAACGGGGAGTAAGGAGAGAAGGGCATCCTCGTAAATCCCTCACAAAACATGACCCTGTACGAGGGCTTCCTGGCTGCAGGGTGTTTTTCCACATCCATTATCATATTTGATCCCCACAAAACTAGGACACACTGGACAGGTATTACTTAACTCCATTTTACTGATTAGGAAGGTGACACTCTGAGAGTTTCTGAACTGTCCAAGGATCACCCAGGATAGTGCACAACAAACACTGCAGAAGAAAAATCCACATTTTCTGACTCCTGGAGCAATCTTTGCAACTATTCCACCGAGCTGCTCTTGAAATACAGCAGTAAGCAAAGAGGGGGGACAAGGGAGATGACCGGGAAAACCGTAAATCTGCAGCACCGAGATAGGGCTAGAGCCTCTGGCCAATCACCAGCTCTCCTTCCTCCTTCTACTCAGTCTCTCTGGCAGGCAACCTCATCTACTCATCCATCTGTCTATGCATCCATCCACCCGCACATTCATCCATCCAGGCATCCATGCACCTCCTCATCCATCCATCACCTACCCATGCATCCCTCTACTGATCCATCTACCTACCTATACATCCATCCACCAATCCAACCATCCATGCACTCACCCACCCATCCACTCATCCATGTACCATCATCCACCCACAGACCTAACCATCCATCCACACAACCATCCAACCATCCACTCACCTCACTTCAAAGATGACAAAAGAGGTCCAGAGAGATGAAGTGCCTTTCCCAAAATCAAACAGATAGTAGCAGAGTCAGGACTAGAACTAAAACTAGAATTCAATAGACTCTCCATACAGACTGTGTACTATGCTACTTTTCATAAGAATGGCAGCAAAATATTTGAGATTTCTGATGTGCTTCTCTGTGTTTTCTGTTATTCTGTGTCTCTTCCTTTTATTTTAGAATTGTCTTAATATTTATGCTTATTGCCTGAGTGAAGGAAAGAGAGAAGAAAAAGTCACATTTAGAGCATGTAGGGTGCCAAGCAGATATTTTTGCGGGGGGTGGGGAGCTGTCCATACAAACAGTACAGTTTGAGCCACCCCGAATCAGCCTGTCAGTAGCACCAGAATGGTGGTCCAATCTCGTACAGTCCTGAGAAAGCATCACTGTTCCCTCCAGTAGCCATGATCTCATCACCAAGCTTCTCTTCTAGAGAAGACCCCAGCACTGGGGCCCTTGGACAGTCCTAGAGGTGAAAGGTCTATGACCCCTTTAGTATCCGGTAGACCCCGCATGGAGTAAAGGGTCAGACAGTGCTTCCAAGGAGAGAAATGGGGGTAGGGCCTAAATACCTTTCAGGGGCCAGAGGAGGATTTAGAAAAGTTCAAAGAAGACACTTCAAAGAGCAGGGTTTCCTGAGGCACAGGGCATGGGCCAAGGGTCCCATTTCTCTAAGTCAAGGACAATATTGCAACAGACCACAGCGGGGTAAAAATTCAATGCAAACTTGAAGACTCACGGCAGGAAAAATAGATGATGCTAGGAGTTCCCACTGTGTAGGACTAGATACAGATTCTCTGGGCTGGAGGAGTGAGGAAGAGAAAAGTTGAAAGGGGAGGGAAAGAATGCTGAGATGCTACTGAGTGGAGTTCCATCAGGCCAAGTAAGAAAGTAACAGAAGGAGGGACAGAAATCCCTGAATTCTGGAGAGGATGGTACCCCCGGGCCTAAGCAAGCCACGACCCGTAGTAATTCCCACCTCTTCCTCCACCTGAGTCCGCCGTGCCTGGCAAGGTGAGGAGTGGGAAGAAAGGTCCGTGAAGTGTGTCTACACAGGTGGGCTTGAGGCAGCTCTTGAAAGCCCTCCCTCAGTGTGGATTATATGACTCATATGTCTTGTGTGCTCCCAAGAATGGTGCTGGCGTAACAGATAGAAAGAGAGAGGGAGAGGGAGAGAGACACAGAGAGACCCTAAGAGGCTTTGTAATCAGATACGAAGGAGGCCCAGCAGAGATCCGGATGAGGAGGGGCATCTCAGCAGAGGCCAGAGATGCGAACCCCAGGCTAAGGTGACCCTGCTGCCCCTGGACCCTCTAATTTTAGCACTGCTGGCCTTAAAGAGGAAGATTCTGATTTTTTTTTTTTTTTTTTTTTACCACTTGGCTGAATGGGGGCTCAAAATAGAAATCAAATGGTTACCAAACACACACACACAAAAAAAGAAATTAAAAGACTATTTATTTTGGCATACCTCACTTTCTGATTTAACTTCAAGCCTCAGACAAGAGCCTCAAGCGTAAAGTAACAACTGAAATCCTGGAAAATGAGTATAATAGACAAGGGTCCCCAGAAACCATTTGTCTTAGAGACACGGGCCATGGCTGGACAGAAGAAAACGGATCCCAGGAGTTCCTTGGCGCTCCACACGTATTTGGGATTGTCAGTCCTGGTCTCCAGCATGTCCTGGGGGCCTGGGAAGTGGCTCTACTTTCCGTCCTCTCGCTCTCCCGCCAGCCTCTTACACAGGAATGTGAGAAGCACACAAAAATGGTTCCAAGCATCTCTCCTCAGGCTTACAAGCAGACTAGCTGGTCTTGAAGGCCGTGGGGTCATCGGCTTTACTGTCGTCTTGACAGGGATCAAGCATGAAGACAAGGCCTGGCCACCCTGACCCCTGCTCCCAGGAGCCTTTCTCCTCGTTCCAGAGCAGGGTCATGGGAGGTCCTGCACAGGACGGGCCACCGCTTCTGACCAGCAAGCCCAGATACCTCCCTTGAGGTGTCTGAAGTCATTTCATAACCTGACATGAATCACGTCACCTTCTGCTGTTTTCAGCAGTGAGGACACTCTTGTTTCCTCATAAAAATGCCTGGGTCACCCGAGGACACGTCTTGCAACCGATCCAGCTGGCCTTCACCTTTGTGTCACTCAATCCTCTGTGTTCCCTCCAGGGGCAGCAGCCATCGTTTTCACCGTAACAAATACACTGTAACTGAACTAGTTAGGGGCGACAGCCACCGTTTTCAGTGTAACAAATACACTGTAACCGAACTAGTTAGGAGGATTAGAAAAAAATCTTTGTCATCTGCTAAATAATGCTTTGATCCCTTGTCCTCTTTCAGAAAGAAAGCAAGCAACTAATACCCTAAGAGCTTTCACCTGGGCTTAGTGAAAAGGCATATGTTAAAGAAAACGAAAGTGTAATACAAACCAGAGAGACATATCAACACTTCATCCACCCCGAGAGAACGCGTCTCCAAAGGAAGGTTTTGGAGAAGACCACCTCAATGTGAGAGCGATCAGGTCCAATCACCTGCACCTCATGCATATGTACACTGTATGTGGAAAAGCAGAGTAAGTCATATTAGGAAGCCGATCAACTTACCTATGGGTCACTTCATCAGCTGTCACTGATGCTGCCCCTAACCCCCAGCACCACCCCAGAAACAGTGGGATATATCAAAAGAGGATATGCCCACTGCCTTCACCTTCACACAAATGACAACCTAACTGGGGACTTCAGTTTTTACCTATAGGCAACAACTAGAGAGCAATACAAAGAACTCTATGATTAGTAAATAGCATAATAGTGGCTGACATGCATTAGGTCCTAGGCCCTATGGTCAGCATTTTGCATGTTATCTCATTCGATCTTTAGGAAGACAGACAAGTATTCTTACTAGACTGACTAAAAACAAAGATTAAGAGGTTTGCACTGGCCTGAGGTCATGTGGTCAAAAAGGCAGGACTTGAACTCAGGTCTGCTTGACCTCAGAGTTCTCAAGCTCTCTGCAGTTCTGCACATGCATCGATGAGAGGACCAGAGAGGAAGAGCCGTGGTCATTCAGAGAAGACAGTCAAAGAAGGCCAGAGGGTAACAGATGCCCCACACCTGCAATGCCCCAAAACTGCCCTGAACTGGGACCCGAGTAATGAGAAACCTTTAGCAACTGGGCTATGATCCCAGCGATTGTTGAACAGCTGTGAGTTTTGGGCAGCTCCATCCCCAGATCTGTCCAACTGAGAACCGAAAAGGTAAGGAATTTTGCAATGTTACAGATCCCTTAGCTGTGAAAGGTGGTAATTCAGCAAGATGCTGTCCCACCCTTGTCTTGGGTAGAAGGTCGGAAGAGGACAGGGATAGCTCTGGACACAACTCGAATTCGGTTTGCAGATCTCCTTTGCAGGAACGTCATTGACTGGCTGTATTTGTGCACCTTGGGTATCATCAGATTGGCACAGACTCTGACACCCAAAACCACGTGAGATGAGCACATTTCACCTGCTGTGAATGGGTGCTAAGGTTCCACGCTTTCTTGTTTAGGGCCTGACACTCTCTTGAAGTAATCCAGATCTCAATGATATGTAAAATAAAGTGCTACATCTCAGTTTTGTGAAATTGGAGTCTGAGAACAGCTCCTCTCTTTGGGAGGGAAGAACAGAGGTGAGAATGGGAGATAAAGATGGGAGTGGGAGGTGAAAATCTTTTGAGAGGGCGAGAGATGTGAGTCCAGGGGGCCCATTTCTTTTTCATTATCATAAATCATTAAGTGGGGAAAACATCTACCAAATTTCTAAGCAAAACTCCAAAATTCTCTAGGGTATTATGTGTCTCATATGAAAGCACTTCTCATTTTATTCTTAAGATTGTTAACAGGTTGCAATACATGTGCTATCAATCTGTATGTATTTTCCTATCTGTTCTCCTAGGTAAGAACTACGGGGACAAGAAGCCCAGTAATTTACCCAAAGTCAAATGGCCAGGGAACGTGAGAGCCAGGGTTCAAACCTGAATCTGCCTGAACCCAAAGCCCTGGCTCTTGACTGGCTCCAATCAAGTCACTGGGCTCCATCCCCACGTAACGAGATGTGTCCACAATGAAACAAGACTGGTTTGCCCAAGTGACTTCTCTGCATAATGGGGTGTTCAGTTTTACATGCAACCTGGTGCTTGTTCTTTAGAGTTTCCTTTTCAAGCTACAAGACCACTACCAGCACCAACAGCAAAAATCCAACACAAAGTACTTAAGCAAGACTTAGAAAGTAGATGTTTAGAGTCAATGGCTATTTTTTTAGGTACATTTTCTACATAGTAAAGGGTGAAGATCACGAGTGTGTATCAGTGAGTTTTGGCAAAACTATACACCTGTATAACCACCACCCAAGCAAGATACAGAATACTTCCATCACCCAATAAGCTTCCATTTTCTTATCCCATAGGCAACCACTACGCTGATTTCTAATCCCATAGATCAGGTTGCCTGTGATAGACCTTCATGTAACTGGAATTATACAGTGCGTCTCCTTTGGGGTCTTGTTCTTAGGTTTAGCATGTTTTTGCAATTCATGTATTTTGTTGCAGGTGTCTGTTGTTCATTCTTCTTCCTGCTGAGTAGTATTCCCTTGTACGACCATACCACAACTTGTTCATACATTCTCCCAATGATGGACATTTGGACTGTTAACCAACTTGGGGCTATTATGAATAAAGAGGATATATCCTTCTTGTACAAGCCTTTTTTTAGAATTTTATTTTTTATTATTATAGTTGATTTACAGTGTTCTGTCAGTTTCCGCTGTACAGCAAAGCGACTCAGTCATACATACGTATGTACACTCTTTTCTCATATTATCTTCTACCATGTTCTATCACAAGTGACTAGGTAGAGCTCCCTGTGCTGTACAACAGGACCCCATTGTTTATCCATTCTAAATGTAATAGTTTGCATCTACTAGCCCCAAACTCCCAGTCCCCTCCACTTTATAGGTAAATGCTTCCATCTTCCTTGAGTTTATACCCAGCATTGGAATGCTGAATTCCTGGGGATGCATATGTTTAATGTAAAGGACACTACCAGAGAGTTTTCCAAAGTGATTTCAATCATCATGAGCATTCCAGGTGCTCTACATCTTTGTCTCCATTTGATGTTGTCAGATTTTTATTTTAGCCATTCTAGTGAAATGCTCTTTCACTGTGGTTTTACTTTGTAGTTCCCAATGGCTAAAGGTGTTGAACATTTTTCCATGTTTGTTTGCCATCTCTATATCTTCTTTGATGATGTGTCTATTCAAATCTTTTGTCCAGTTTTTTTTTTTTTGCTGCTTTTGGACTGTTTTCTTGAGTTTTGAGACTTTTTATGTTCTAGACAAAAATCTTATGTCAGATGTGTGTTTCGTAAATGTTTTCTCTAAATATATGGCTTGTCTTTTTTCTCATTCTCTCAACCATGTTTTTCTAAGAACAGAAGTTCTTCATTTTGATGAAGTCCTTTTTGTCATTTTTTTCTTTTATGGGTTGGGCTTTCGTTGCTGTAACTAAAAAAATCTCTTTCTAACCAAAATCACAAATATTTCATTCTATGTTTTCTTCTAAAAATTTAATCATTTTACTGTTTTCATTTAGGCCTAAGATCTATTTGGAACTGATATTTGTCTACAGTCAGAGGTATGGATCAAAGTAAATTTTTAAAAATTTTAAATGAATATCCAGTTATCCCAGTAACTTTACTGAAAAAGCTCCTTTCTCCACTGAATTTGCTTGACACTTTTATAAAAAACTGAGTGATCATATCTGTGTTCTGTCCCCCTTTCTATTCCACTGATCTGTTTGTCTATTATAATGCCAAGATCTTATATACCGCAGCTTTATAGTAACTCCTCAAGTCAGATGATATTAGTCCTCAAACTTTGTTCTTTTTAAAAGTGTTTCAGCTCTTCTAGGTCATTTGCATTTATATATAATTTTTAGAACCAGTTTATCAATTTCTATCAAAAAGAGTCTTCTGGAATTTTGATTGGGAATTCTTTGAATCTATTTGTAGACAACTGACATTTTAATAATATTGAATTCTTGATCCAAGATAGATAGTCCTTCACTACATCTCTTCATTAACTTAAGTAGTATTAAATGTCTCAGCATTAGTTCATAATTTTGTTTACTCTATTTCCTAGTATTCACGAAACATGTTGGTGCTACTGTAAACGATTTTTAAAGTTGTGTTTTAATTTGGTTGCTCTTAGTATATAAAAATAAAATTGCTTTTTATGTATCAACATATATTCTGAAAATCGGATAAACTTATTTGTTATTTCTAGCATTATTTCGTAGATTCCTTAGGATTTTCTATGTGTATGATCATGTCACTTATATCTGAAGACAGGTCAGTTCTTCTTTTCCAATCTTTATGCCTTTTGTTTCTTTTTCTTGCCTTATTACAGTGGCCAGGACCTTCAGTGCAATGTTAAATAAAAATGAAGAAAGTAGGTGTTTTTGTCCTATTTCTTAAGAAGAATGTGTTCAGTAGTTCTTCATAGAGTATGATGTTAGAGGTAGGATTTTTTTGTCTTTGTACTTTTTCAGATTTAAGAGTCTTTTTGGTTTTTCGTTTTGCTTTGTTAAGAGTTTTTATATATAAATGATTATTGAATTTTGTCAAATTCTATTTATTCATCGCATTACCTATTTTATTTAAACCTAGATTCCAAATATTTCTGCCAGCTATTTGCTGTTGATCTCCTTGTTTTCTTCTATGTGTTGTCCTCTAGGCAATTTTGCTGATTCCAACACAGTTTGAATCTGGATTCATACAATGTGACTGAAATCTGCTATTTTCTGACAGCTGTACTTTTGTGCAGTAGCTTCTGTTTTCACTCAAATACTGTTCATTGTAAGAGTGTTTTTAATTTTGAGCCAAGTCATTCTAGAACTACATATTTAACTATTAGAAGTAGTTACTGCAGAGTTTTTTCTTTCCCATCTACCACATTTCTTGAGACAAATGTAGCCAAAAGCCTCAGAACTTGGCTTGTTTATCAGAATCAATTCACAGTCTGAAAAAGAAACGCAGAAATATTGCAGGCCCTCCCACTGTATCAAAAGCCACAAAGCCAAGAAAGACTGGAAAGGAAACGAAGCACTGAGATGCGCTGTCGGGCAGCCAAGTACCACGTTATCTATGGATCAATCTGACCAAACCACGTGCATTAGGGAGCAGTCTGGAGAAAAAAAGTTAAAACCTTGCCAACCTAGATCTGGCTAAGAAAAATAAATACCTCATCTCCAAGGACTGCTAAACACTTCTTACACTATCCCCTTAGCAACTGTCACTCAATCTCTAAAGGAGATATCCATCATATCATCCGACATGACAATTTAAATCCTTGAAGCCAAGCCTAGTCCAGATTGAGAGTTAGTTTTTTCTCTCTGTGGCTCCATACTTGATACCTCTCTTTTCCTTTTCCTTGTTTTCTTTACTTCCAAATTCTGCTGTCAACCAAACATAACAAGTATCTAGAAAGCAATTTTTGTTGCTGATGACAGAAGAACAAATGCTCAAACTAAACTTGCTCATGATCAACTTGGGAACGTTCTTATGAAAACTGACACTCTCAAATCACAGAATATTCTGGAATAAGCATTCCTTTGATATTACCTTCAGGGCCAAGACAGTCATGAAAATAAGCCTTCCCACTATAGGACTGAATGTTGCATCCAGTGAGAAAACCCTGTAAGACTAAAGGAAGTTGGGGTCAAATACGTTTAGAAAATGTGACATATTATTATATCCTCCTGGAAATTCACAAGACACATTTGCATGTCAAAAGTTTTTAATATACTCTTAACCTAGTAATGCCATTGATTTTTTTTGGGGGGGGAGAGCGGGGGGAATCATAGAAACTATTGTTTGGGCTTGGTTTGATTTGATTTGGTTAACTAACACCTTTTGACTCATTCCATAGAACACACTTTGGCAATGTCACTCTACATTCTGTGTTCATTGGTACCCTGTGTACACTCAGTTCTGCATCCTATGAAAGGAAAACAAGTATCTCTCAGGGCAACCTTCAACGTTGGGTTATCATAATCATCCTTCAGGACCCTTCAATCTGGCCTGGCCTTCGCTGCTACTTGGATGGTAGGGCATCTTTTGGAAAAGATCACATTTAGATTTCTGACTTGGTTTAAAAGTTCAAGGAAGCGGAGGAGGGAGAAGGGTAAATGTTTTGCAGCAGAAAGTGTGGATCAGGTGAAAGTGCTGGTGGAGAAGGAGAAGGGGGAAGAGGGTAAAGACACATAAGAGCTCTAGCGAGGGACAGTGCCTTTGCGGGAGACTATGCAGCCCGCAGGAGTGGTTCACTCCAGAGGGATGAGGTGGGATTTTATCTGCCACACGGTCAACAGGTTTTAAGATATTTATTTACTTATTTGTTTATTTGTTTATTTATTTATTTATTTATTTAGTGTTTCGTCTTTCTAGAGCTGCACCCATGGCATATGGAGGTTCCTGGGCTAGGGGTCCAACTGGAGCTGTAGGTGCTGGCCTACACCACAGCCACAACTACACGGGATCTGAGCCATGTCTGCGACCTACACCACAGCTCAGGGCAACACCAGATCCTTAACCCACTCAGGGATTGAACCCACATCCTCATGGATACTAGTCGGGTTCGTTAACCACTGAGTCATGATGGGAACTCCAAATTTGTTTTATTTATTTGTCTGTTTTTAAGATAATTAATCTGATTTAACTCCCACTCTGTTATGTTCAAATCACTTCTATCACGGGCAATGAGGTCTTATTTCTTCTTTTGCCTCTTCTGCCATCTCCTCCTTTGAAGTAGTGGATTGGTTTAATTGAGTTTTCATTATTAGAACAACTTACTTTCTTTCTTTCCTTCATTTTTTTTAGCCACCCCATGGCATATGGAAGGTCCCAGGCCAGGGATCGAATCTGAGCCAGAGCTGCAACCTACCCATACAGAGGACAGGTAACCCAACCTGGGCCAACTCATGATTTGTCTGGAGAGAACAGGTAACCCAACCTGGGCCAACTAGTCCTCTCCCTGGGAAATTTGGGAGATTAGAGAGAGAGATCAGATGCTTCAGGTGGCTGACTGTACCCCCTGACCCTGAGTGCTGCTAGTGTCCTTGCTTTCAACATGGGGATCACGAAATTCAAGGCAGTCAGTGTGCAAGAGAGAGAAGGATTACACAGCAGACAGCGGGGGCACAAATACCAGATGGAATAAGGACAGCGAGTTCTGTGACCCTTCTCTGTGGTCATCACAGTGCTCAACAATGTCAAGTCCTCTGCTCTTTTTCCAACAACAAGAAGATGACACATCCCAGCCCCAGCCCTTAAGCAGTACCATCTGACTAGAAGTTCACATGTGTGGCTTCCTGGCCTGAGGCAGCGAAGGCCCCTCTAATACTCCCCGGGCTCTCCCCTTCCCTGCAGGGGCACAGTTAGAGAGGTGACAGATCCAAGAGCATCTTAGCAGCTGGGTCTCTGGGTCACCATGTGGAGGACAACTGCCCTGGAGAACCACCCTGACCTGTCAGGCCACTGAGATGCTGATGACAGCACCACTTGGCTTCTTTCACTAACATCCCCCTCAGCCTCCTCTCTCTCATAAGTAAAATGGAGATAAGACTGCTCTGTTGGAGGAAACATTTCTTTAATCTTTGGCAGCTAGGGCTCCAGGTCTGGTTGCACCTAGTATAGCTTAAAGGCCACAGAGGCACCACAGTCAGTGAGATAAAATCAGTTCAAGTTCAATGTCATCCGAAACACTCGCATCAGCCCAAGGCGCTCAAGCCGGCCCAAGAGGGACCCATCGCAGAGGGCCCCTGGTCAGGGAAATGACTGTAGTTCAGGCCTCGGACTGCCTGGCCTCCCACCAGGCACTGCAAACCTCATGCCATCCTCACAGCAAGTCAGGACAGATGCCAGGGCCCTGAGAGACGCCCCCATCCTTCTTCTCGCTGCTGGCAGATGGGCAGCGACTCACAGAGCCAGCCCTTGAGAGAGAGGAGTTGGCTCTGCCAGCTGGTGCTTAAGAGAAAAAGGCAAAAATATAAAGCTCCTAGAAATCTGCTGGCAACACCAAGGCTGGCGGTGGACACCTTCTCACATCGGCACATACCCTGCTCAGGCTGACCTGGGCCTCCCTTTCCACTTGACTTCACACCTGTGGAAACCTGGAGTGTCCCCATCAGCATGTGGGGGAGAAAATTCACACTTGCGATGCAGCAAAGGGAATCCTTCCGCCTCGTCCTCCAGAGCTCAGTAGGACGCTCCCTGCGCTTGGTGGTTACTGCTAGAAGGAAGATCTACTGTCCTGGTGACAGCCCCACTTGCGCAGCCCAGCATGCTCAACTAGTCAGAAGGACACATTTACGAGGTGCAATCTTAAAAATGGAAATGAGATCAGTTTGGGTTCACAACCCTAGGAATCCATCTAGTTACTCCATGTCATCAGCTGGGGAACCAACAAGGCCTGGCCGTTGGGAGGCTTGCCTTTCTTTCTGGAGTGACTGCAGGTCGGTGGGTTAGCCAGGCACCGTGGGGTCTGGGTGGGTTAGGAGACCCCACACTCTTTGCGTACGACCTGAGTGACTTTCAGCCTTCACCGAGGTGGCTAGCCAAGGGCCTCAGGGCCTCAGGACAACAGGACAGCCTTTCAAAAGAAGAGAAGCCCTGCTGGCCGAGAGCAGGTGCTGCGACTGGGGATGGGGTCTCCAGTCTCCACGCAAGCTCGGATGCCCCTACTTCACGTGGGCACCTCCCACCCACTGGCCACCACCACAGGACAGGCAGGAAGCAATGAAGAGAACAAGAATGGAGGAACCCTCACCTGAGTCACTGCTCATCATCCCCAAGATCTACTCTACTGAACGGCCACTTCCTTTCGTACCTTCTCACCACTGATTTCTCACTGGGTGGGGAGGGGTTGGATTTTTCTGGAAAATTTTTTTGTCAAGTCGTGGTCCCCAAAGCTCAGAGTCCAGAGCCAAAACGTGTGTGCTATATATATGCCTTCTTAAGAGAAGACTTGGCTCTTAAAGGCTGTATCTCGAAGACCAAGCTAAAACCAAACTGACAGGGGAATTTGTGTATCTGTTTGTGGTTTAGAAGGTCAAAGACTCCATTTCCTTTCTCCGGAGCTTGAAAAGCCTTCCTGCTCCTCTCTCAAGGAGCCTTTCATTTGTGGGCGAGAGGCACTGGTTTATGTTGACGGCAGCATATAAAATTAAGTGCATGGCTGGTTATTTCGTTTCTAGCACATCAGAGTTCTTCTCATACACAGAAGTTATTCACAGAGTTTATTTTGTTATTTTTTTTCTTTTTCATCTCAGGGGGATTTAAACAAGGTTAACTCCCAGTTATTGAGGTTATCAAGTTTGTTTGCCAGCAGCTGAATTGGGCTGGAGTGGCTGGAAGCAGGCGGGTGCTGGGGATGCTGTAACAGGGAGAGGGCTTGTCTGGACAAGGGACTCAGGAAAGGAAGGGGCAGGATGCAAGGCCAAGAGACTGGGTACTAGGGCTTGCTGACAGACTCAGTATGGAACCTCAGAGCAAAAAAAATAAAGAGTAATTCCAGGGCTGCAAAGTCTAGAGTAGCTTCATATAATTGAAATGTAATGTAAGCCACATATATAATTAAAAATGTTCTAACAGCCATATTAAAAAGCAAAAATAAATCAATAAATAATATTACTATTTTCATTATTTTTTAATTTAACCCAGTAAGTCCTAAATATCACCAAAGTTCACATTTTACCTTTTTCTTTCATACTAAGTCTTCCAAATCCGGTGTGTGTTTTCAATTTACAGCACACCGCATCAGCAATGACCCACATCTCAACTGCCTCACAGCCACACATGGCCAGTGGCCCCCATAATGATCAGCAAAACCCAAGAGGATTAGAAGGATGTAAGGAGAGATGGGTGGGAAGGGGTCTTTTGTTCAAGAGAGGAATCTGCTAAGCCCTGGCCGTGTTCTGCTCTGGGTCACTGGAAGGACCCCCAGGAGACAGCCAGAAGGAAACAGAGACACAGGACTGATGGCTGGGGTGGGAGAGGTAGAGAAGACTGAGGTGATAAACATTTCTTGCTACTATATTCTGAAATACTGCTGCATCATGGCCCGACATCGCTTCATATTAAGATTTAGCCCCTTGACAAATGTGCCCATAAGAATAAAGGACTAGGCCCACCCATAATAAGCAGGCTTCCCCAAAAGGTTTCAAAACATGGAATATTAGAGAAATTACTGTGACCTGCCAAGCTCTGAGCCATTCCTCGGCACATATCAAGGATTCAGGCACAAGTGCTTTTAAAAATACAAACGTGTAAATATCCAAAAAATGACAGATACATATAAACCAAAAAATAAATGTATTCTCAACTTTTCTTTTTTTTTTAAGGGCCGCAGGTGCAGCATATGGAGGTTCTCAGGCTAGGGGTCTAATTGGAGCTACAGCTGCCGGCCTACACCACAGCCACTGCAACACAGGATCCAAGCCACATCTGCGACCTACATCACAGTCCATGGCAACGCCGGACCCCTGATCCACTGAGCGAGGCCAGGGATGGTACCCACATCCTCATGGATCCTAGTTGGATTTGTTTCCCCTGAGCCACGACGGGAACTCACTCAGCTATTTTTTCTGTTTCTTTTTATAAGAAACTTAGGATGCATAAGGATGCATCACACTATATCAAACCCATACTACCCATTTTCTCTCACATGCACACCGTGGGCCCACACCTTCGCTTCTTCCATTTGAACGCACGCACACTACACTGTTGTATGGGTTTTCCATCATTCATTCACCTAGTGTCTTCTGGATGGAAACTGACGTTAGAGTTTTTGCTATTATAAAACATTACAACATACATCTCTGCACGATTGCCAGTTTCATTCCTTAAGAATACATTTCCAAAGTGATCCCCATCATCACTACAAACATTTTAAAGTTCTCAGTGAACACAGCTAAATTGTTCCACAGGGCTTATGTTCATCCGCTTTCCCTTTACTTCCTGAGAATTCTGCTTTCACAGCTCCATACTCCGACTAGTTACTTTCTAACTCTCATCAATCTGATCAATCTGATAGGTGAAAAACAACATCCTATTACACTTCACATTTTAACTTCTTTGAGTACTAATAAAGTAGAGCAGTATTTAAATATGTACTGATCATGTGTATTTCTTCCTCTGTGAATCGCCTGTTCCTATTTTTTGCCCATTTCTATATTTGGGGTTTTGTCTTTGTCTGGCTAACTTAACGATACTAACATTCTGTCTATATGCACCCTGCAGATATTTTTCCCAATTGTTTGCTTTTGATTTTATATGTGGTGCCTTTGTTTATATTTCCACTATGGGTACAATACAGCTAAAATAATCATGTGGGGAAGGTAGAGTTGGGAACTGGAGGAATGGGTGACCATGGGAAGAAATAATTCAGTGCTTTCCCTAGTGATAAAACTGGCCTAAAGGCCACATGCAGGAGCAATGAAAATCCCCTATCTGTAAGTCTCATTGCATTAAAAAGAAGTCCAAGTTTGTATTTTATTTTAGTAAATATTTGAACCTCTAAACTAATAAGATAGAAAAATAAAGACAGTTTCCCTTCCAGACTTAATTCTGATTCTTCTTCAGAGAAATTCCTGAATTTTTGAGGGAACTGAGCTATAGGGGGAGAGTCTTAGAAAAGCAATGTTGCTGATTTAGGAGAAACAGTTATAACCATTTGGAAACACTCTGCAGTTTAAACAAGTTTCTCTACGTTATCCTTTTTCTCACAGATGGGGAGGCTGGGCCAGGTTAAGCATAGCATTTCCTCCAGAAACATTTTTCAGCACCTACTCTACGCTAAGTGCTTCTTAAAAGGGAAGAATGTCTTGCCAACTGGCAGTAGGACAAGAGCACGAAGAAGTTGGGATTTACTCTAAATGTGCCTGAGCCCAATAAATACAGAAACATCAATTAGCACAGCCCCGTCTTGGAGGCCGTATGGTCTCAGGGGAGTAAGGATACTGAAGGCAGTGCAGTGCCTCTGGCACACTGGGGGTGAGTATACAGCGGGGTGCGGACACACTCTACCTCAACGGATCTGAGCAGTTTTCACAAGAGGCAATTTTCAAGCCGAGTTTGGAAAGAAAGTATTTACTTAAACCATCCAAAAACTAAGAAAGCAGATTTCAAATAGTTCAGAAGAAAGATAAATGTGACTGCAAAGATGAGGAATTCTTGAAGCACTTGGCATGTGCAAGATGATCTGCTAGGGGAGTAGTTTGAGATACAAAAATATAAGTGGTGAGAAATATGAAAGCAGAGACCAACACATGGTGAAGGCTCTGGGAACTGGCACATTGGTGCCCGTGGCTCCAACCCAGGCCAGCCTCTGATGGGAGCCCTTTTAAAGATCAGATGGCTTTTCAAGCTATAATAATAGTAACAGCGCTTGCTTAGATGGCCCTTCTAAAGTTCCAGGCTCTGTTCCAAGCACCTTAAGCATAGCAGCTCATTTAACCCTCATAAAAACCTTACATCACCCCTTTTCATGTAAAGAATTTGAGGCACAGAGTTTTAGCCCCTTACCTAAGGCTGTTTGGTTCAGAGGAGGTAGGGTCAAAATTTGAACCTGAGCTGGGATGTGAACCCAGACATTCAGACTTCATCACCTATGTTCACCATCACTGTTCTCCAGGCAGGTTTACTGAGTCTTTACTATGCTGTAGGTCTGTGGATTTACATGCATGCCTGATCTCAACTGCCACAAATCTGTGAGGCCGAAAGGGTGATACTCTAAGTTCTCCCCTTTAGTAGCATTATAAGAGGTTATTTGCTTGCCCGGGGTCACAAAGAAGAAAGTGGCAGAGCCAGGACTTGAACCCAGGGAGAATGGCCTTGGAGAGAGCCAGAGCTCCCGGGTACTACCATGGAGGTGCGCAATGCAGGAGGAGAGAGTGGATGGTCCCATGGCATTTGGCGCTAGACCTGTCACATCTGCTGTCATCGCTCTCTCCGGAGCCCCCCCAAACAAGTGAACTTTCAAAGGATGCTGTGCAAGCATTTGAGGAACTTTGCAGGAACTGGAGATGACAGGCTTAGCTAAAAGCAAACTGGCAAAGGGGTGTCCGAAGGTCCTAATGATCTGAAGAGCTGTAAAGCAGAGATGGGACTTATTCTCCACGGCTTCAGGGGCGAGAATCAAGGGCAATTTCCCAATAGCAAACTCATAAATGGAATGGAGCTGGGAGCCCCTTGATAACCAGGATTTTTTGAGAAAAGGTAGGAAAAATAATTGTCAGAAAGTTTAGAGAGGGCATTCTTTGCTGGAGGCAGAGCTGGTTTAAGTTGCCTCTAAGGTCACTCTCTTCTATTAGCTTATGGAATCTTAATCACCTCCAGACATAGCTCCTTTTAAGAAAACCAACGTACAACAGAATCAAGACTTGAGAAGTTCATCAGAAGCGATTTATCCAGCATTCTCTTGCATGTTTTACCAATTCTTTGGTTCACAGGAGTCATAATCATGTTCCAAGGAAATAAAAGTGGTGTCAGTATCTTAAAAGACAGGTTTGATTATGTTCCTTGTAACTTGCTGTTCAGAGTATTCTGCAGCTAATTCTTTTGAAAAGGTGCACTCCATGCATGACGACTTTAACCAGAATGCGTGATGAAACTAGGACAACCCGCCTCCCAACCATGACAAATAGCAAATGTTCTAAAACAGTCTCTGAATTGGAAGACGGCGCACTGTAGAATGTGAAGCAGTTTCCTAGTAGGAACCCAGAGGCAGCAAGCCCTGCTTGTCTGCTCCACCGACCAAGCCCAGGTCCCAGAGATGCTGACTACAATGTCAGCCCTGGGGTTTATTCTGCTGTTTTGGGGACAGAAGTGCTGCTGCTTGTGAGCCTGGCTACCAGGAGTGTCCACAGAGCAGCTAGAGCCCGCGATGAGGTCTCCCAGCACAGAGGGTGACGTGGGGCTGTCTGATGATCTAGACATGAACACTTAGGGAGAGACAATGGCTCCAGCTTCAGAGGAAATCCCCAGCAACCCCAGCAAGACACCCCAGTACAACTCTTCTAGGGATGGCCGTTCCCCCGGTTTATTTAGGGAGCTCCTAACACCAGGTACATGAGGCCATGTGCCAAAGGCCAGCGCTGCCTACTTCAGCCCTACTCCATCCCCCCCACAACAACCTGGCTCCTCTAATCACTAATGTGAACTCAGAGTTCACCCTGCTCAGGCCGGCCGCTCACCCTGTTCCTGGGGCTGGCCTGGTGAGACCCCTTCCACTGTCCCGAGGGAAACTGAGCCCCTCACCCTGCTCCATAGAGAAGGCCCTCAGCCACCCTGGGCCTTTCCTCCACTTCTGTCTTGTCACTGACATGGGCTGTTCTCTCTCTCAGGGGTCTCCAGCCCCCTCGCCTCCTCCAGAAAAGTGCCTGGGCCCAGACACCAGAGCCGGTGCTGCACACGGGGCCCGGGCCCCAGCTTCCTATGTGGTCCCAAAGCTACGGGGCTTGTTTTCCCAGCTGCACCTAGGAGTAACAACCACTCTCTGGTTGCAACATGAAGAAAATGAGGGTGAACAAGAGAAGGGGTGTGAAAGGCCTACATGAACTGAGAAGCAACCTCTGATGTAAAATAGGAGCTACAAGTGCAACCTTAGGGAAGAAATCCTGACTCAGACCATAAGGTCCATGAACTCTGACACCATACTAATTAAACACGACAGACACAAAGTAGGAGCCCCCTGTGGCCGCCAACTCAGGCAAGGAATAAGGCAATACATGCATGGATGAGGAGACAGTTATTCCAAATGAATATCCTGTATTTCAAAATCCTCTCCTGGAAGCCTTGGCTAGGTTTCAGAGATGCCAAGAAATATAAGAAAAGAAGTAATTTGTGTCATAAGTTAAAAATAAAATAAACACCCTACATTCCTTATTATTCTTCAATCACTGAGATTTAAACTTTCATTAAATAACCTGTTATTTTTTTAAATGCAAAAAAAAAAATATCCTAGGACACTTTTCTTCTGGGTATAAACCCCAAAGAACAGAACGGAAAACAGGAACTCACAGATACCTGCACCCACGTTCACAAAACACTGTTCACAAAACACTGTTCACAAGAACCAAAATGAGGAAGCAACCTAAGTGGCCATTGACAGCAGAATAAAAAAACAAAATGTGATCTATCCACACAAAGGAATGTTATTCAGCTTTAAAAGGAAAGGAAATTTTGACACACACTAGGACACGGATGAACTCCGAGGACATTATGCGACGTGAAATAAGCCAATCACAGAGCACATATACTGCATGATTCCTCTTACAGCAGGTGCCCAGGATACAGGCCTACCTTGTTTTATTGTTCTTTATTGCTTTCTCTGCAAATTAAGGTTTGTGGCAACCCTGCCTGGAGCAAGTCTATCATTGCCATTTTCCCAACAGCATTTGCTCACTTGGTGTCTCGGTGTCACATTTCAGGAAACCTCACAACACTGCAGACGTTTTCATCGTGATTTTATTTGTTCTGATGATCTCTGATCAGCGATCTTCGATGCTACTGCTACAGCTCGCTGAAGGCTCAGATTTATTTCTTAGCAATAACGTAGTTTTAAATTAAGGTGCATACATTGCTTTTTTAGACATAATGCGCACTCAACAGACTAGAGTATAGCATAAACCTAACTTCTAAATGTGCCGAAAAACCAAAAAATTCATACAACTTAGTTTCTTGAGGTGGTCTGGACCACAACATCTCTGAGGTCTGCCTGTTGTCAAATTCATAGAGTCAGAAGGTAGAATGTACTTTCCAGGAGCTTGGGAAGTAGGGACTTATTTTAATGGGTACAGAATTTCTGTTTTACAAGATGAAAGCGGTTCTGGAGACTGGTTATATAACAGTACGAACATACTTACCACCACTGAATTGTACCCTTAAAAAATGACAAAGATGGCAAGTTTTATTATGTTCCTTTTACCACAACTTTAATAGGAGACGTGGGCCATCACTTCCTGTGCTCCCAACAGCCACTTGGTTTTAGACGTTTCTGAGACTCACGTAAACAGTCATCTGCTATTTACGGAATCTAAAGACTATCTTGTGCTTCCCTTTCACTCCAAGAGGCTTCAATAAAGGCAAAGGTCTCTGGCCGGAGAAGAGAGCTTTGGCTGATGAGGCTGCTGACGACATCATACTTCATACACGTGGAAGCACCTGACAAGGGG
The DNA here is from genome assembly GCA_004024745.2 of Catagonus wagneri. Classification (NCBI taxonomy): domain Eukaryota; kingdom Metazoa; phylum Chordata; class Mammalia; order Artiodactyla; family Tayassuidae; genus Catagonus; species Catagonus wagneri. The sequence goes on from PVHT021183524.1 coordinate 24,938,171, forward strand.
ATGCTGGATTTCTGTGCTTTCCCCCTCTCCTGCTGTGGCCCCAGATGACGGATTCTCAGCCTCAGGGCATCAGCCTGTTCCTTCCAAGGGTCCCCTCCCCAGGGTGGCTGCCTCATTTTTCTCCTCTTCTCACTCTATGTGTTCTGCCTGGGTCGTTAGACTTGCTTGTACAGCACTGACCATCTCTATGCTAATGACTCGCCAGCCCAGATCCCTCTTCTGGACCATAGATTTTTATATCCCAGTGCCTCCTAAGAACTTCCATTTGAAAGACTCTCAGTATCTCCTTCTACCCTATACCCGTCCACCCCAATCCTCTCGGCATCTCAGCGAGTGCCACCGCCATCCTCCCCATCAGAAGCCAGGAGCTGGAAGTCAGCCTCCCCTCCCTCTGCATCCAAGTCCTGTTGTTTTTATCCAGCAGGTGTCTTTGGAATCCATGGACTCCCTCCTGCCACTTCCCCACCAACACCACGGCCTGGGTGGATGCAACTGCCTCACCTCACACGGCTCCGGCCGAAGGCCCTACCTGGGGGCGGGGCCTGGCTGAAGGCACACCGCCCTGGGGCCCTGGAGAACCCCTATTTACAAAGGGTCTTGGCAGGGTCGACAGACACCAACAAAGGATGGAGGGGCAGCAGGGAGCCTTCAATGTCTGAAGCCTGAAGGGAGCTGTTACTATAAATAACTTAGAGGGAGTTCCCATTGTAGCTCATCAGGTTAAGAACCTGACTAGTATCCATGAAGATGGGAGTTTAATTCCTGGTCCTGCTCAGTGGATTAAGAATATGGAGTTACTGTGAGCTGTCTGTGTAAGTCGCAGACACAGCTCAGATCCCGTGTTGCTATGGCTGTGGTGCAGGCCAGCAGCAGGCAGGTAGGTAGGTAGGTAGGTAGGTAGGTAGGTAGGTAGGTAGACAGAGAGAGAGAGAGAGAGAGAGAGAGAGAGAGAGAGAGAGAGAGTGAGAGATGACTTAGAGAGAGAGCCAAAGGGGAGAAAGTCTGCCGGGGTGGGATCTGTGGCTGCAGCACAGGAACACAGAAGCCATGGCAGGGAAGGAGCTGGGGAGCAGACATCCCAGTTTCTCTCTCCCTCTACCCTCCCATCTCCGGATCCTGCTCCTATGGGCTGAACCTGTCTGGAAATCAGAAGGCAGAAAAGCCTGCTGCTGTTGTCCAAACAAATGTCAGTCTACTCAAACTCAGAGCAGGATGTAGAAATTCTTCTCTGGGTGGGGCAAACGGAAAATATCCAGCATATCCTCTCGAATTCAATCCACATGCCGCAGCTTTAGTGACTTTCCCCAGCCAAGGTGCGATCTTGTCATCCTGCACCTAAAGGTAGTCGGTGCCTCCTCGCTGCCCCGGGATGATGTCTGAATCCCTGAACACCAGGCACACACCCAACAAGCCCAAGTCCATGCCCGACCCTGACTGCTCTTCCTCCCTCTCTCCATTGCAGCCGCTCGGAAACCACGGGTAACGCCCACTCGGTCTCTGCACCCCTTTCCCTGCCCACTTGTTCTGCTGGTCAGTTCTCACTTTAGTTGTGGCCTCCTCCCGGCAGGCTTCCCAAAGCACCCTGGATGGGCCTGGGTGCCCCTCCTATGACTCACCCCTCTCTCCTCCCACACTGACCACAGGACTCTGTACTCGTCTAGCAAACACTACTGCTTTTGCCTATTTCACATCCACTTCTCCCCCAATCTGAAACACATTCAAAGAAAAGACTGACAGGCTCCACATTTACACAGTGCCTGGCATGCAGGCACTCAACACCTATTTTCTAAGTCCATGAACGAATACTTACAAATATCCTGTGACACTGATATTCAGGTGTGGAGATGATTAGTGACTCGCCCAAAGTCAGAAGGCTGGCTCAGGATTTAGGACTTAGGAGCCTGTGAGTCCTAATTCCTGAGTGGGTAGCCATTCTACACCTGTACGCCACCTCCCAAGGATGCCCCAGAGCTGCTAGAAAAAGATGCTGCTTTGCCTGGACATGACCAGAAGTCTATGCCCAGTGCAAATATCTGTCCCTCCTCCCTACAGAGCATAGAAGATGTATCTATGGGAGTTCCCATCATGGCTCAGCAGAAATGAATCTGACTAGCATCCATGAGGACACGGGTTCGACCCCTGGCCTTAGTGGGTTAAGGATCTGGCATTGCTGTTGCTGTGGCATAGGTCAGCAGCTACAGTTCCAATTCGACCCCTAGCCTGGGAACCTCCATATGCCATGGGTGTGGCCCTAAAAAGAGAGACAAAAAAAGAGATGTGTCCATGATCTTTGAGTTCCCTTCTTTTGCTGGTTTCTCGGGCAACAAGGCAAGAAGAAAGAACTGATGTGGGGAAATAGAGAGTTTGAGAAGGAAGGTCCAGAGGCCAAATGCTTTTGCTGGAAAGATGAGAGGAAGAGAGAGAAAGACTGAGTCACTGCAGCCCACTAGCCCCACCCCAGCCAATGGATTGGGCCAGCACCATGCCCCGCCCAGCAATGCAGTCTTCTCACAGTACCCCGTTCTGTGGAAAAGCCCACTCTCTCCTGCAGCCGAAATACATGCTCTAGAGTTATTTTCTCCACACATACGAGGGCTGAAGTCCAGGGTTGTGAGACAGCAGGGGGAACACTGAGAAGCAAAAAGACCTATTTGTTGTGAATCGTTATGAGATTCCTGCTCCAGCCTCTGCCGCTGCCCCACACCTCGTCTCCTTCCTGCTGAAAGGAGACTACTTAATAGAGAGATTGCGGCTTTCATCCAAAGGAACAAACAGCTAGCAAGCCAGGCTCTCCGAACACTAGCAGGATGTCAACACGGGAGCCTCAGAGAAATTCTTCCTGAAGAGCACTTTAGTCACTAACACCGGGGAAGATGGTGAGAGTCAGGTGAGCTGAAGTCCAGGTGCCTCCGGTGAATAATGAGGCCTATTGCATGCCCCACTCACCAAGTGGGGGGGGCTCCAAGTCCATCTGAAATGCACAAAAGCCTCCCAGCACTCCCATCAAAGGGAAAAGGGGGCCACTGTGTCCATTTTACAAATGGGGGTGGAGAGAAAGGCACCAGTGCTTTGCCCCAGTTCACATCATGATGAGGCAGGGAGGCCGAGGCAGAGGCCTGACACCTGCCCCAGTCAAGCTCCCACCTGGGGAGGGTCTTCCCAGCCCAGACGGAGCACCTGGTCACAAGGATTGGTCACAAGCACCCCAGTTTCCCCCAAGACTCACAGGTGTAGGAGCCCTCAAAATGAGGCAGCAGAAAGACATTAAGTCTTTTTTGGTGTGAGGCATAGCAGAAAATATAAAAGTAAATGAATGAGCCCAGCAGCAAGGCTTGGGGCTCAGTCTGCTAAACGGAGTCAGCTTTGGATGTACAAGGCACTCGGAGAAGGAGGCTGTAAACTCAGGTGCCCTCCTGCCCAGGGGCTCTCCAAGGACTCCACATATGGAGCCTTTTTAAACACGAAATTCTAAAGTAAATTGTGCTTAGGGCTTGAAAACGCAGACTGTCCTTAATGGAACAAGCCTGATGCTGCAGTAGGTACCTCAGGGAGGGGGTCGGGGCTTACTGAGTGGTGTCCCAGTGCCCAGGGGTCTGTGGCAGAGGAAGGGAGGAAGAACGGAGAGAAAGGCGGGGGGGGGGGGGGG